>CM067873.1:34314617-34914617 GCA_034621305.1 Solanum pimpinellifolium | reverse complement strand
ACCATTTTGATATGAAAGATCTTGGTGAGGCAAATTTTATTCTTGGAATAAAAATAACAAGAACATGTGAGGGGATTTTCCTTGACCAGTCACATTATGTTGAGAAAATTTTAAAAAAATATAACTTTCATGATTGCAAGCATGTTGCTACTCCTTTTGATTCAAGTGTTCACTTATTTCCTGTTGAAAGTGAAAATGATATAATAAATCAAAAGGAATATGCTAGTATAATCGGAAGTTTGAGATATGTGACTGATTGCACTAGACCTGATATTGCATATGCAGTAGGAGTACTTGGCAGGTTTACAAGCAAGCCAGGTGATGAACATTGACATGCTATAACAAGAGTTATGAGATATTTAATTGGAACGAAAAATTGTGGTTTGTTCTATAAAAAATATCCTGCTGTACTTGAAGGCTTTTGTGATGCGGATTGGAACACTTTGTCAGGTGATTCCTGTTCTACCACTGGTTATGTCTTTACTTTAGGTGGTGGTGCTGTTTGTTGGAGATCAAAAAAGCAAACTATAATTGCTAACTCTACCATGGAGGCTGAACTAATTGCTTTAGCTTCAGCTAGTGAGGAAGCGAATTGGTTAAGAGATTTATTGTTGTGAAAAATGCACTATTTTTTCCCTCCCTATGATGTGAGTGCATTGTTTCCTGTAGTTTGTGAAGGTTGAGTTGATAAAAACTCTTAATGAATATCTGTAGCCCGTATGAGTGGAGTGTTAATCGTACAGGAGCACTCTCGACAGATTTCACCTATGTGATGTGTGGAAGTAGGTCGATTCCTATGAGAATGAGGCTTATTCTCAAATGCACTCATGAAACCGGGATAGCACATGGCCATAACGTGCTGGCTGTTAAAGCTCATGTCAACACCTTGATTATTATGTGTGACCAGTGATATTTTATTTCCCTTAAGCAGTCATAGTTCAAGTCTGAGACCACTACGACTCTGGAGTAAAAGTTACTGTTTCACTAAGTGGAGGTTCAATGCAGAGCACACCTTCATTATGCATAGTAGTCTTCCTTCAACTGATATACTCTCTTATCTAAATATTAAAATGAGTGGGGGATTGTTAGGTTATTAACATTTTAATATTAATATTTAACATATTAAATTGCTTTATTTTGGAGTTATAAGAATGAACATTGGAATGGATGACTTCTACATCATCCATTAGCATTGGTTGTCCATCACTTTATTTCATTCTTAATACCTCCATTACTCTTTGTAACCTATGTAACATATGTAACTCCTATTGTAACATATGTAACCTATGTAACTCCTATTATAACGTATGTAACTCCTATTGTAACCTATGTAACTTATGAAATTCCTAAGGCTATTATCTTCACTATTTACTACCTCCATTATCTTCCTATTTATTGCTAGGAAGACTTTTTGTAGTATAAATAGTTGTGGTCTTCATTTGGTTTGGAACACACAATTCATAAAAGAAAACAAAGAGTGAAAGAGTTAGTCTAAAAGAGAGTTTGTATTAGTTGAAGGGAGGTATTTCTTTTGTGGAGCTTTGGACTCAACTCTTGTCCAGAGTTGTTGAGTTATACTTTGTGAAGGCTGTTGTATCCTGGAGGGGACAAGTCAAAGAGGACTACTGCTGGACCGGTGAAAACATTTGCTGCAGTGGGCTTGAATCTCCTTAAAGAGAGCAAGATATCCGCGCCTCAGCCTGAAGAGATTAATTTCTTCATTTTATTTTTAATTGTAATCTTGCAATTTTATTATCTTGTAAGTTTTTTCACTAACAGGTTGCATTATGGGTTAAGATCAACCCAACTTTTACTAAACTTAATTATTTTCTTTGTTCTTTTAAACTATTTTAGTACCTAATAAAATTATTTTTTTATTTATTATGGCTATACACAACATATCAAATTGAAAAACAAAGTAAAAATATTTTGACAAGATTTTTCATGAGCCAATCCGGGTTACATATCAACCCAATTTTTAATGGCTTGAAATGGGTTGAACTAATGAATCGGTGGGTTGAACGGGTTGTGTTTGATTTTGCCACCCTTACTTTTTTTTTGCCGTGGTTTCCGGGTATCGCTTTGTGAACCCGACTAGCTGTACCCACCGGGTCCCGCTGTTTCAAGAGGGGTGCACCACGGCTAGTTCCACGGGGCCCTGGAGACGCGGCCGGTTTGTAATGCCTCTAGTGGCCCTGCTGGGGCTCGAACTGGCGACCTAAAGGACTTTGTCCTCAGGCCTTTACCAGCTGAGCTACCCTCAGGGTTGCCACCCCTGCTTAAATGCAGAAAATCAAAGTTCAAAGAAGAAGAAAACAGTGCAGAAATCATAGAAACCAAAAGTTAAAAAACATTTTTGAGATGAACTTTTAAGTTGAAGATGGATAGATCAATAGTTTCACTTAACAAATATAGTGAAATACACTGCGATGAGTTTGCCATTTGAGAGAAGTTTACTCTAAAGGAGTTCAGTGATTGGACTAACTTGGATCTACTTATTTTGAGTGTGTTAATTTTTATGAAAAAGGATCAGTCCCGTTAATGCAGATACTTGAGCAAATTCTCCAACATCTTTCAGGGAATTTTCACAACACAGTCGTAAGACCTACTTATTTAATATTATTTGTGCAGTGAAGCTGTTGGATTGGGGAGAGGATGGCATGATGACTGCTGCCGAAACTGCTGCTCTGCGGGCATCATTCCAGCAGGAGGTTACTGTTTGGCAAAAACTTGACCATCCAAATGTTACAAAAGTACATATTTTCTTCTCTATTGTGTGCTTTTCAACATTTAATCATCAATCTACTGTTAACAATTTTAGATTAACACATGCGCACCATTTTATATTTGGTATGATGTTTATCTCATTAAGCTACCCATGCTTCCAAATTTTATTTGATATCATTTTCATTTTCAGTTTGTCGGTGCTTCTATGGGAACCTCAAATCTTAAGATTCCTTCAAAAAATCCTTCTGAGGGTTACACCACACTTCCTTGTCGGGCTTGTTGTGTACTTGTCGAATTCCTCTATGGAGGAACATTGAAAAAATATTTGTTCAAACACAGGAAAAAGAAACTTCCCTTTAAGATTCTCATTCAACTTGCTTTGGATCTGTCTAGGGGGTAAGTGTCTTTGTACAACATTATTTAGTTGGTCATTACACTGGATTATGTTTGTTTTCCTCTTGAATTTGTACATTGAGCTATTTGCATTCTGAAAAGATTGTACATCGTGATGTGAAAGCTGAAAATATGTTGTTGGATACGGATAGAACTCTAAAAATTGCTGATTTTGGGGTTGCTCGTGTTGAGGCACAAAATCCTCAGGACATGACTGGTGAAACTGGAACTCTTGGATATATGGCTCCAGAGGTATACATATTCCTTTGCAAGACATGTAGGATTTGCTATGAATGTCTGACATGATACTTGTATCATATTATCATTCGTTCACCCCTAAGTTGCTCGGACTCTCCAAAAATGTTGCCGCACCCGTGTAGGATCCTTCAAAAGATTCTAATTTTGGAGGATCCAACACATACCTATCGATATTTTTTAAGAGTCCGAGCAACATTGGTTTACCCTCTCTTTTACATGTAGTACGTGTCTGATATTTTGAATCCTTTTACTTTTCTTTAGAAGTAATCTTTTCTATCCACAGAAAATCCAATTATTCTGATGTACTACTTATAGATACTAACTGGGTACAGCGTTTAGGTACTTGATGGAAAGCCCTATAACAGAAAATGTGATGTATACAGCTTTGGTATTTGCTTATGGGAGATTTATTGCTGTGATCTTCCTTATCCAGATCTTAGCTTTGCTGAAGTTTCTTCTGCTGTTGTCAGACAGGTATGCCTCTTGTTCACACCATCATTTTCCCAGTATATTTTTGTTCTTTTTTGCATCTGTCGAGTTGTGTTGTTGTCTGAAGCGATCTTTGATGACGGTTCAAATGTCTATGTGTGTGACTCCAATAGTCTTTCAAATACTTTTATATTAAATAAAACGAGGTCCTATATAGGTCCTTGTTTTTTGTATCATTCAGATATCGAGTGAAACCAAGGATAGAACTTTCCTTGTCAAATCTGAAGAATTCAAGAATATAGCTTCTCAAATTTCCTATCAAACTTAGCAAGTCACAGTTATAAAACTGTGTGGTTACTGATATATTGTCTCTTTTTTGGAACTAGACAGTGTTTAAGTAATCTGAATATCCAAGTAGAAAACTCATGTCCCTAAACTTGTATTTCTTCCAATGCAATCAGTCTTGGATGGATGGTCCCACGTGTAACTTAATTTGGCAAAACTTTTTTCTAAGGAATGGTTGCTTCTTTATGCTATTATTAGCCATCAGGACCATGTCATGCTGGTTTAACTACACAATTTCTTTGACACTATTCTTTCAAGTATTCAACCGTTTAAAACTAGAAGAATACTTTGTTTTATTTCTCGAGGTTGCGCTGTTATAGTGATCATTTTCACCTTGCTGCTAGTATGCTGATCATTTATATTGCCACCTTTCATTACGTTTGGTCCAAAAGACACATATGGGCCTGCTTTCACCTAAATGATTTACTTTATTAAAAAGCTAATTCTCGCAGAATTTGCGACCGGAAATTCCCCGATGTTGTCCAAGTTCTCTATCCAATGTGATGAAGAAATGTTGGGATGGACATCCAGAAAAGCGACCTGAAATGGATGAGGTAGTAAGATTATTAGAAGCAATTGATACGAGCAAAGGAGGAGGGATGATACCCGAAGATGTAGCTGGTAGCTGTATCTGCTTTCGTCCAATCAGGGGTCCATGATTTTCTGTACTTTATATTTGTTCCCTTTGTCTAAATCACTAATATTGTACAATCAATTAGAAGGCAAGCAATACTTGTTGAACTTGTGCTTTTGGATTATTGACTTGTCCAACAAATGAGAGTTGCTCTTGGAAGAAAAGGCTGTGAATTGCTATATGCCTAGATGTATCTTTTAATTAGTGTAGAATAACTTTTGATA
Organism: Solanum pimpinellifolium; assembly: GCA_034621305.1. NCBI lineage: Eukaryota > Viridiplantae > Streptophyta > Magnoliopsida > Solanales > Solanaceae > Solanum > Solanum pimpinellifolium. The sequence goes on along the minus strand of CM067873.1, from coordinate 34,909,607 downwards.
GTTGATTCATGAATAACAGGGTGGCACTACCAGTTTGATCTATTGTCGTGATGGTTCTTGTCTATTCTACAATCTACGTTTCTGGTTGTGTTGTTTTTTGTATTAATTAACTGTTGATACTTTTTTATGCTCTAGTTCTCGACACGTGTTTTGCACGATAGTTCCACAAAAAAAAATTAAAATAATATATATATATATATATATATATATATATATATATATATATATATATATTAAAATCATTATTATTTCCTTAACATCACTACTATTATGTATCTATTAAAATTACTTCTACTTAAACAAAAGCAAATTTTACATAAATTATTCAAATATTATCAAATTCATCACGTATTAATAGAAGTTTTAACAATTAAATTACACTTAAAAAGCATAATAACACAAAAACAAAGAATTTTTTTTCCATATTAATACAAGTATATAATTACAGAAAAATATGGGTTGCATACCAAATCCATTTTGGACAACCATACCTTAACTCCAAAATAAAAACGAAAAACTTAAAATCATAATCTAACATAAAAAGATCTAAAGAAATATATAAGTCATATCCTATATTGTTAAGTTTAACCGTGGAACTTTTCTGTAAGAATTCTCTTGCTTCTCTTTTAATTTCAGAATGAAGCTATTTGTTCTTCTCCCCGATTAGCTTCTTGACGGCACATATTTATATCATAATCTAGGAAGAAACAAAGAGAATAGTAGATGACAGAAAAAAAAGAATGCGATGACCTAGGAAGCAATTACTGGTATTTATAGTGATATTTGATTGTCTTTCATCTACCAAATTTTTTTAATAGGGCATTGAACCATGATAGATACATTTATTTTAGTTTCTAAATTCAAAGAATCACAAACTTTGAAGAGTTTCATGCATTATAGTTTTATGACAGATAAATTTATGTTAATTTCAAAATTCAAAGAATCAGAAAATTCGAAGAGTTTCATACAATATTGTTTTCTACTCTAATTTAATTTAACCTATTTAATTATAATTATATTGTCATAACTAAAAAATTAAAGTAGTTGTTGGATTTCATATTATACGATTATGTAATTAAATATTAGTATTTAAAAATAAATTAATTTATTTTGATTTAGTGGAGGAGCAAAATGGGAATCCAACTTTGAAGGTTGGAGCTTCTCACTTATAATAATATATGATAAGTAGTTCACATATACCCTTTTATCATATTATACATTATTTTATTCTAAATTCATTTATTTCACGAAAAATCTTTTTGAACTCAAGACACTTTTTCAAGAGCAGGTTCAGTCTTAACCCATAATGTAACGACATGTTCAGTTATTATTAAAAGGCACTCATGTGAAAGTTCGGAGAATTCTGAAATATACCACCAATTTAAAATTGGGGTAGCATGATAAAAATTTTGAAATTTGAAATTGATCTAGGTTGATTGCATCCCGCCATAGCGGAAATATTTTTGCTATGGCAGCGTGTCAACTGCTATAGTTGATTTAACAGGACATAAAAATACAGGTTTTTTAGTTATCCCCTTCTTCAGTTGTAAAATAGACTATGGCTATTTCAAAAACCTTCCTGAGCTGCTCCAAGCTTGGAGATAGCGGAGATTAGAAAATTCTGCAGAAGGAAGGCCAAAACCCGACAGCAGCAGAGTAAATCTGTTAAGAGTCTTAGCTTTGAAGAGAGAGTTTGAGTTTTTGAAGATGAGACACTCATAGTGTGAAAGAATACTCTTCCAAGCAGAATTAGTTTGTGAACCAAATAAGAATACTTGGTGAAAACTTTCCAAATTATAAAGTTGTAGAGAAGATCTCGGTCAACCTTTCATACAAGTTTAAATAAGAAATCTCAACTATTGAAGAGTATTGTGACTTCACTACATACAATAGCTGAACTAATATCCAAACTGTATGTCCAAGAGCAACGGGTAACAATGAAAAGAGAAGGGATAGTTCAAGCATCAAAAGAAAGGCCAAAAAGTCTGCTTATATATATCTCAAGGGGTAAAATGTCACGATCCAAAGTACACCTTAGACGTGATATGGCGTATAAGTCCCTGAAAGGTCTTACACAAGCCGCTTGACCTGCACACACACAATAATAGATAAAAGCAATAAATCTCATAAGAATGTAAAGAGTTTGATGTAAGTGGAGTACATAAGTCTAGACAAACCATCTTTTTTATATGAATGAAAGTGGTTGGGGTGTGACTTGTACACCATATACAAAGTCCGAAACATGAAGACATAAGAAAACAAATTGAAGCAAAATGGTCCATGGAGCATAAGACCCACCGACTCTTAATTTTTGAATTGTCACTGGGACCAACTAGCCACGAATAGAGGAAGAGGAATCATCATGCCCTATATTAGTGAAACAATGTAGGCACAAATATGCATTAATAAATGAAATGTACTAAGTATGATAGAAATGCAATAAAACATGAGACATGATCATAAGGAGACATAATAGAAATCATGATATGCATGACCAAGCTAATCATAGTAAATCATAAGAAGAAGAATAGTAAATCATGAATGTGGTCAATGCATCACAAAATCATAAAGAGAACTTCATAAAACATTTGTGAGTAACTGTTCAAAACAAATTTCCTTAGGCGCTAAAAATCAACTACAAGCAAAATATATAAAAGAAAAATGTGATTTTTATTAATGAATCTTTATGAGTACAATTCTATTATTTTCTTGATTCCTCTATCCAAAGTTTCTCCATGATTCGAGGGCCTTCAATAGCGTATTTCTCGAATGTAGGTTGATTTAGACCTCCTTGAGATGTATCTGATATCCGGGAACGTCAGGAAGCACTTCATCGTTGCAAGCTGCTCACTGAGAAGAACTCCGTTGATCACTCCTTTGAAGAGCTATGTAGTTGATGTTATAGCTTATGTAGACCTCTTGAGATGCATTTGATCTCCGGGAATATTGAGAAGCACTTCATCGTTGCAAGTTGATCTTAGAAAAGAATTTCGCTAATTACTCCTTCGAAGAGATATCTAGTTGATGTTCTAGTTTTCTCCAATTGTAGAATGCTTGTTGAAGAGTCTTCTTGATTCCTCATGAATGTCATGTCTATCCCCAATTTATAGTTTTAGGGAGTGAACACTGTTGCTTGTGACTGGCCAAAGGATGTCATTTCGACACTTGACGCATTGTGATTCGCTTTTGTATTTGACTGGGATTAGCACCTCATTTTGACACGTGGCGTCACCTTGTTGGTCTTCGATGCCTACTCACTGTGACACGTGACATGATTTGGGCTTCAAGGTGAAATGGACCTTGAACTTGAATTTAATAAAAATGGACTTATTTATTTGTAAAGCCCAAATTAATCATTCAACCCAAGTAAGCATGGATATAATCCAATTTTTGTATGAATTCAATCCAATAAAATTTGTGTCTACAAATGCCGCCTACTTCAAGACTTGTTGAAGTGTAGGTTTGCTGGCATTTGATTGCAAGACTTGAAGTATTTATGAATGTGTTTTTATTTTTTGAGACTTATCAACATGTAGGCTTGCCGAATTCGACGATGAAAGTTGAAGTCTTTATGAATGAATTGTTGAGAATTCAAGAGTATTTATTTCTTGTCGTCGCATTCTAACTAGGTCACTACAAATTATTTATTTGTAGTGATCTCAAAATTCTTGTTTAAACATTCTTGCTTGACAACCACGTGGACCCTCTTTCAAATAGATGGGTCTAGTGAGTAGTAACATTATGTGATCTTCCTTGCAAGGTGTGAGAAAGAACAAGAAGATTGATTGGGTTTTGAATCAAATAAAAGGAATATCAAATTTCCTTTGATTGATTTTGTAAGATCATTCTTGACATATTAGGACGTATTGCTTTCCTTTTGAGTGCTAGCAACTTCCATTTAGATGGTAAGAATTGATATGATTTGTTTCTTCCATACCAAAGCTTTCTTTGTACAAGAAATAAAAATTGTTCGAAGGAACTTCTATATAAGAATCTCCCATGTAAAAAGGATTGATCAAAGAATCATTGGAAAAATAATTCTTCTAACCAAATCAATGTGAAACTCCAAATTTGGTGTGTTCTTTTTTTCGATTTCGTAGTCCCACCAAAATGTCTTTTTCTTGGTGTAAAAGAATTCAAACGACAAACAACTTGATTATGGGAAAACTAGACCTATAGTACTACTACAGATACAAAAATCAACATCAAAAACCTTTCGTATTGATGGGAATTGATTTTTGAAATTGGTTATCAAACCTAGAAGTTTCCTCACAGTTATGCGCAATCTCGCTAAAACATCCTTTTCTCGATGTAGGAAAATTCAAATGACAATACACTTGATTATGGAGAAGCTAGACTTTTGGTTATACAATATACCCAAAAATCAACGTTAAAATCCTTCCGTATCGATGGGAATAAAATTTTGAAGTTGGTCATCAAATCTGGAAGTTCCCCTCATAGTTATGTACAATCTCGTCAAAACGTTCTTTTCTTGATGTAGGAGAATTCAAACTACAAGACACTTGATTATGGATAAAATATACTTTTGGTTATGCGATAAATCCAAAAATCAACGTTAATATCCTTCCGGATCGACAGGAATCAAATGTTGAAGTTGGTCATCAAATCTGGAAATTCCCCTCACAGTTTTGCATAATCTCGTCAAAATGTTCTTTTCTTGGTGTAGGATCATTCAAACAACAAGAGGATTGATTTTTGAGAAACTAGACTTTTTTTGAGAAACTAGACTTTTGGCAATACAACATATTAAGAAATCAACGTTAAACACCTTCTGTATTGATGGGAATAAAATTTTGAAGTTTGACCCCAAAATCTAGTAGTTCTTCTCAGAGATTTGTGTCTTCTCGCTAAAACACCATTTTCTTGGAGTAGGAGTGTTGAAATCACGACTTTCTTCTTCCAATAGAAAGAAAACTCAAATAATTAAAAAATATGTGCAAAAATCATGGCCAAAATCCTTCCATAGTAGTACAAATGTATTTTCAAAGTTATATTGAATTCTTTCTCGCTCAACTCTTCAGCTTTGAGCACTTTCTTGAGAAAATTTAATAACTCAGTGTAGGAGCCCCGAAATGATGCAATTCTTGTTCCATTAAAAGAATAACTCATAGATGTACAACACATGTATAAATCATAGCCAAAAGTTTTCCAGATTATCCCAGATATCTTTTCAAAGTTAGCTCAAATTCCGCTTCGTTAAGCTCTTAAGCTTTTGTAAATTTCGGGAGAAAATTAATAACTCGGCGTAGGAGTACCAAAATAATGTGATTTTTGTTTCGTTGTAAGAATAACTCCTAGATGTATAATATGTATAAAAATGACAGCCAAAAGATTCCTAGATTAGCGTAGATATCTTTTCAAATTCAGCTTCGCTAAACTCTTCAGCTTTGAGCAACTTTGGGAGAAGATCAATAACTTGGCGTAGGAGTTTATGTTTACGAGCTTCTTTGTTTGTTGTGGAGAGGGATTCAAGAATCTTCTCCTTTGCTCATTTATGACGCGTTTGAACTCATGTCTAGCTACATGTTTTAAGAGCTAGTGTTATGATACACAATGCCACCAAATTATTTTTTTTACTCATTTGGCTAAACTTAGAGTGATTACTTCAAGAGCCTACATACCTCCGTGAAGAGGATCAAGTCATATCGTAGTTGATTGATTTTTTATTTTTTTGGGTCTTACACAATTAATACTCTTGCAGACCAGTAGTAACATGCAGTTTATGCTCATACCTTAAGGAGCGTTGTAACTTGCAGTTTAGGATCATATGTCGAGGAGCATTTCAGGGAAGAATCCTATCAATGTAATTGTCCTTCTAACCTTTTGTGGTGAATCATTAATGTACTTCAGTTTGGTGTTGGATTTCATGATTTCGCATTTCCGCGGTTGATTCATACTTGATTTGGTGTCGAATTTTTAAAGTCAAAGTTTAGAAGTCCCTTGATTCGCCTGCCTTTTGTGAGTGACCAAAGTCAAGTGTCACCACTATTTTCATTGGAGAAGTCATCTACCTTGGATGTGTTTGTTATTTTCTTCAAGGCGGAAACTTGTACTGGTTCAAAGTTCCCAAACTGTAGTATAATGACATCTTCTTCAATTCTTGGTGATGCCATAGGACGTAGAACTTCTGAAATTGAATTATTTTTGTGATCAAGTTTGACGCTAGCATGGTTTATTTCAGCTATCTCACCATCGTCAGTGATGATCTTTCCCTCTCGTACCAATGTCATGATCTTTTCCTTCGGAGTGAAGAATTTTGTGGTATGATGACCGATTGTTCAATGAAATTTACAATACATAAGATCATCGACTTTATTGGATTCTTCGGGTCACTTTGACTCTGGGAGTGTAATGAATTTCTTGGTTAACAGCTCTTCAAAAATTGCACGAACGTCAGAGTCCGGAAAGGAATACTCTTTTCTTATTACTCCTTCAAGGTAGATTGATTTTTCACTTCTCGCGTTTACTGATGTGCTACATGCTCTTTAAATTTTTGTCTAGTAGAGGTCTTCGTAGAAGTTGTGGTTATGACCATGGACTCATTAGTTGCATAGTCTAACTACTTTTTGAATTGTGTATTTTCTTTTCTTGGATCAAAGACATGCGATGTCTTTCCATGGCTTGCAATGCTCAACTCCATATCATGAGTATGTGTAACTAATTCTTCAAAAATTAGAGGCTTAATCCTTTAATGGATATATACAAGGCCCCGATTCATTCCTTGTATACAAATTTTGACTACAGAGATTTCAGAAAGTTGATCCTTGCAATCTGAGCTCAACATTCGCCAACGATTGATGCAGTCCACTGCAAGTTCATCCTTACCTTGTTATGTGTTTGTTAATTCCATCATGCTCACTGTATGGCGGATACTATAGAAACGATTGACAAATTAATTTACTAATTGTTCCCAACTATCAGTCGATTTAGGCAAGTCTATATGCCAATCAAAGGCGTTTTCTACTAAAGAACGGACAAAATGCTTGACAAGAAGATCATCATGTGTACTGGCACTGCTACAAGTCTGGACGAAATGGACAATATGTTGCCTTAGATTCCCATTCCATCAAATTAGTGTAATTTTGGTTGGTTATATCCAATTGACATTAGTATACCCTCGATTCGCTTAGAATACAACTTCGGATATCCTAAGAAACTTTGTGACGGACTCCCACATTGAGCCTTGATTGTGTTTATGATCATATCTTGTAATTGTTGAATAGTTAGAGTGGCAACTAAAGCAGACTGTTTTGAGCTCTAAGAGTCAACTGACTTGGTGAGAGAACCCATATCAACTATTTCTTGAGTTGTAATATTGTGATGTGACTCTTTAGACCTTTAGAGATGTAACTTGCTCATAAGTTAATCAATTTGATGATTTTTTTCATCAATAGAATTCAAGGCTTCAATGGTTTTCTCCATCAGTGTGGCCTTCTCATCTAATTCAGTTGCATAAACCATAAAGGAGTTAGCCTTTGTTGAAATTGAAGAATTTGTTGAGATTTTAGATTCACAAAAGTTGAAGCTAGAGTAAGAAAGTTTATCAAACAACTTTGATGCAATATTTCCCCTAGGGATGCAGTTTTAAGTGTCATTTGAGAGCTGCTCTTTCTTGGCATCTCCAAGGAGGTGAAATATTCAGATTCATTCAAGGCACTTGTCTTGAACTTGCGTCGAGTTATTGGATCAATATCACTAAACTCAACAAATGTGGCAACAATAGAGTCCTTGCATGAAACATCATTGATCTCCTTGAAGGCCATTGCAAAGTTGAACTTGTTGTTTTTTTATTAGTAGGAGGAAGAGATGAAGAGCATAATTGGTCCCACTGAGCATGCCAAATTTGTTCACAACAAATTTCCTTAGACACTTAGAATCGACTGCAAGCAAAATAATACAATTCTGTTGTTGTCTTGATTCCTGTCTCCTAAGTTTCTCCATGATTCGAGATCCTTCACTAGTGTATTTATCAAATGTAGGATGATTTAGAGCTCCTTGAGATGTATTTTATCTTTGGGAACGTCGGGAAGTACTTCATCGTTACAAGTTGATCTCCAGAAATAACTCCTTTGATCAGTCATTTCAAGAGCTATGTAGTTGATGTTATAGCTTATGTTCACCTCCTTGAGATGTATTTGATCTCTGGTAACATCGGGAAGCACTTTGTCATTGCAAGTCAATCTCCGAGAAGAACTTCGTTGAACACTCCTTCGAAGATCTTTGTAGTTGATGTCTAGCTTTCTCCAATTATATAATGCTTGTTGAAGAGTTTTCTTGATCTCTCATTAGTGTCATGTCTATCCTCTATTTATAGTTGTAGGGAGTGGACAAGGTTGCTTGTGATTGGTCAAAGGATGTCATTTTGACACTTGGCGCATTGTGATTCACTCTTGCTTTTAACTAGGACTACCACTTCATTTGGACACGTGGCGTCACCTTGTTGGTCTTCGATGCCTAGTCACTGTGAAATGTGGAATGAGTTTGGGTTTCAAAGTGAAATGGACCTTAGAATTGAATTTAATAAGAATAGACTTATTTATTTGATAATCCCAAAATAACCATTCAACTCAAATAAGCATGGATTTAATCCAAATTTTTCATGAATTAAATCCAATAAAATTTGTATGTTTACAGTAACTTAGTTCATTTTGTGGAAATGCCTTAATCGATATTAGACCATCCGAGCTATAACCTAAAATCTGATGAACTGCCATATCGAGAAGGAAGAGTCTAATTGCCAAGGTAGAACTTCGTATCATAGGTCAATTAAGGCAAACTTGTAGGGCACACAGTAAAGAACTAGAGGTTGCTACTATAGACTACCTATTTAACCTCCACCTACATGTCCTCTCGTAGCTAAGTTAAATCCCGACAGAATAGTCATTTTCATAAATTCATCATGATACATGGAAAAGTATAATTTTACTGATCCAAGCTAATACAATAAATATAGTAGCTCATCAAATCTTGAATCAAGCTTAACTGAGAAAACCTTTCACCAAGCCATTATCCTTTAACATTTGAGAAAACCTTTCACAATTCATCATAAATCATTCCTTTTCATAAATCATGCATAAATTCATAAAACACCATTCAATGATTTATAGCTTTTCTTCAAATTCATGCAAATTAGGTATCATAGTCAATCATGATCATTGCATGGATTCACATGGCATTAATCGGAAAACATGTTATTGAATTTAAATTATCATACTATGATCAAAATCAAACAATTGAATCCATATAAATAGAAACAACCAGGAATTGAATGAAAACCTAACCAATTGAATTTGAATTGGAGAATTGGATAATTGAAGAACCTTTGGGGATTCAATGGGTGAATGAAACTCATTGATGAACTCCCTACATACCTTGATTGAAGCCCTAGAATCAATGGTTAACAAGTAGATTTGATCTTTAAGAACCCTAGATTCTTCTTCCTAGATAGAGAGTGAAGATATTTTGAGAGAACTTTAGGTAGAATATAGGAATTTTATTGATGAGGGAGTTGGGGAATTTCTCGGGGTAAAGGGTAGTTATAAGGCTTATATTTAGGGTAAAAATGACGTAGCATATGCTTTAAGTGCATTGGAAAATGACGAAATACCTTTAAAATAAATGCTACTCTGACCTACGGGACCAGCCTACGGTTCATCCTAGTTGACCATAGAACCAACTTTAGAAACACAAATATTGGATAATTTCCCATGAAACCATTCTATGGCTCGTAAAATCTTCTGTGAACCGTAGAACCCATTCGTAGAGCTCAATTTTCACTTTAAAAATTCACCAAGTAGAACTGAGGTCCTGAATGAAATCTTTAAATCAATCTTATGGGTTCCATATAAGGCCCGTCAACCATCCTATGGTTTGTCCTGTCAGATCGTAGGTCAAAACTTCAGAAATCTATTTCTCCAAAACTTAACCCAACTTCTACAGTAGCCCTTTTACAGCCTCTAGGAAATTCTACAATTAGTTAGTATACTTCCGACAACTAATTTCTTCATTTTGTTTCCTTTTTGACATTCTAACTTCCGAGATACTACAATATCTCTCTCTTGGGAACATTCTTCCTTATATGAGACTCAAGCTAGCATAAATATAGTGAGAGAGAAACTATAAAACACAACATAAATGCAATTAAGTGCACATAAATATGGAGAATCACTCTAAGCTAGATCATAACATCAAAAATCAAGTTTTCATGAACATGCATGTTGTCACGATCTGAGCCTACACCCTGGACGTGGACGACACTGAAGAACCATTATTAGTTCCCAAGCGAACCATCAACCAAGTTGACTACAAGTAGAAGACTAACTCAAGAATACATAAACACCAAATTGATAGAAACATTTTAAAAAAATACTAAATCCCAAAACTCTCTAACTTTACTGAGTATGAATCATGAGTTTTAAGTAAAATATCTAAAACTGAAAGACTCTCCATAACTGTCTATATATGAAGCTTCTACTACTACTCTCCATAACTCTCCTTAGTACGAGTATGTAATATAGTTAAATAACAAATAACTAAATGAAAGGATCGTAACAAATATAGATATATAGTCAACTGAATGTAAAGAAATAAAAGATTTAAATCATTTAAAGTTTAAAAAAAGACTTTCTCATCTCTTAACTCAACATAATAAGTGATATATAAAAAATACACTTTAAGTGTATTGGGTTATTATCTAATCGACAACTATCACTATGAGCTACATGATGATACATCGTCTCGCCGCCCTACCAAAACTGTCCTATACCTTATCAGGGGTATAAAACACCTCAACTAAGTGGATCCACTAACTTATGATTAAAAGCAATCAGAAATCATGTAAAAAGTATGACCCTTACCCATGTTGTCATACACGGTTTATGGGGGATGTGATTTGTTTGAACTTTACCCTATATCGATACTCAATACTACTCTCGATAATATATACTCATGATCATATGTTTAAAAAAACATAAATCTTCCTCTGATTTGAGATAATTGCACAAACTTCACTCTTCAAAGAGGTAATTGCTCTTGAAATAAATTTTGAACTCATAACTCATTTATAAATCTCAGTTTTTCTTTTATCAATGTAAAAATTGATACCTTTGGCAATACATAGTCCCCTTATACTCTTCCTCAATTTATACTTGGAAACTCTTTACAAAATCATATTTTATTTTGATTATTGATGACTCGGATATTGATACTGCATAAACATTGATGGTATATCTAGAAACCATACTGCTAATACATTGATGATATACTCTAATGTCATACTAATCATTTTTTATAAACTCTTTTCTCAAAAATCATCTTTACTTTCTCAAAACATAATTTAAGAACTCAAGTGTTGGTTTTAAAAAGATTTTTAAAATTTATAACTCAAATCATAGGGTTCATGTGTAGTTATGGACATGAACGACTCAAGTCATGGATCTTAATAGCAATAAGGAAACTCAATACTTATAATTCTCGACTCAACAACTCAAGAACTCGAAACTCATAACTTAGAAATATTTCTCCTCTCAAAACTACACAATTCATACGGTCCATGTTGAACTTAGACATGAAGAAATCAACTCAAGAATTTTAATGCATAACATATAAATACTCAATAATTAGGAATAGATTTTCCAAAATAAATAGGAAATCAAGAGCTCAAATCAACTTATCTTAAGAATACTCAAATCTAGGGATAGAATCATAGATTTCTATGTAACTGATTTGCAAGTAGATGTAGAGCGTAAGGACAAAATAGTCCAACACTATGATAGCATTACATACCTGAAAGACAAAGTGTCTTGAAGAATCTTGAATAAAAACTCAATTAGAAGCCTTGAAACCTTATCTTGAAGGTAAACAATCAAGAAAACATTTCTTGAGATTATTGAATTAGTTTCTTGAAATCTCTATGACCAAGAATTATGATTTTCACCGTGATTCATAATTGTACGAAGTAATTTGAGTTGGAAAAAAAGGAATTCTCGTAGAAAGACTTACCTTGAAGAAGAATCTTGAAAAATATTGAAAGAATGTTGAATGTAGTCTTCTACTTTGATTTTTCCTAAGGGTTTTGCCTTATGGTTTAAGAGAGAAGAGAATGATGTATTAAGAGATAAAAATATGATTGTTTTAGGTATTTAATTAGTAAATAAATTTTCTTAGGTTTTTGTTAGAGGTTAAAAAACAAAAACAACCCATTTTACTGTTTTTGTGTCGGCTAATTCGTCACAATACTGTATCAGGTTACCAAAATAGTCATAACTTATTACTCAAAACGTGGATTGACGCAAAATTGGTGGCATTGGAAAGAGATTTCAAATACCTTTAATTTGATAAGTAATGGTTCACGTAACTCTATATATTATAAGATATATGGTTTTTTTTAAATTGACTTTAGTAAAATCTTCTGCTAAAACTTAATCGATAAGGAAACTCTTAATTCAATTTTGTGCTAGATGTTTGTAATGAACTTCATTTATATTCAAAATTATTCCTGAAACTAAAGAATTTACTTTTAAACCAATGCGAAATTTATGAATCACCCCATATGACCCTATAAGTAAATGAAGAATGATTCGAGTCTTAACTTAAAATTTTTTGGGGTTTACAATATCTCGCCCTTAGATCATTCATCCTCAAAAGACGGCTGATTTGAGAATAGAAAGGGGTTACCCTTACTATATTCAAGTATAACTTAGTAACACAAAAAAAATAATATAGGGTCATCATTCTTATCTAAATCACAAGATTCAGGTTCTATACCTCTGTAGGAAATCTCATCCCAAGAACCCTACTCCTTACTACTACATCCAGCTAACCTTGAACTCATTATATCACGAAACACCTAATGTATCACACATTTCCACATGTTAACAACACCACACTCATTTAGTACTATAAACACTCCATTGGACTCCTATAAACCACTCCTATAAGAATTCCTCATCTTGTCGCTGCTTCTACCAATAGAATTTGCATGGATTGTTACCATGACGTGCCTTGTTGCTCATACCTTATATCCTTTTCCCTCCACATTTAAAACCTTAGATTGAATAAACATAACAACACTTATCAAATAAGAAAATATCAATCCTTTTCTCTATCATCACACCATTACTGTTACCAACACTACTCTCAATCCTATAAAGGATTACTTACAGAGGTTCTAGGGCAAAAGATCATAAGAACGATTCATTCGACATATATGATATAAGAATATGCATGGAATAACGTTATGTTGCTACATATTGAGGGTAAATCATGAAATTGTAAGACTGAACAAACTATGAGACATGAACGCTTATATGAATAGGTTCATATCATGAGGCTGATATCTACAACTTTATGGCATAAGCTCAAGGTTAATGGGAAAAACTCTTTGCCCTTCATTCTGAAAACTGAGCGTAGATGGGAATCTCTATAAAGTTTATGAGCATAGGTCATTGACACAATTATGATATGAGGAATATCCCCAAGATGTTGTAATAACTTTGCTTGAGAATATGCAAGGTTATGAATGTACTGAATATCTCTAATCTCTTCAAAAGACATCACTATCTCATCCTTAACACTTAGAATTGATTTCTCATCTTATCATCTCCCCTTAGGTTTGGAGTTGACACTCTAAAGTCATGAATATATTCTCATCATCTCCAAACTGCTCTACATTCTATTTACTCTAATACTCGGGAAAAACTTATCTCATGGCTACTGAACTCTCTATAAGAAGGTACTAAGAATCTTTCGAAGACCTCTTTCTAAGATGATTCTCTTAACCTCTTCTCAATGGATTATAAGGATGCATCATCTAGTTCTTAAGGGGATAAAATTAATGCTTACCTCAGCCTATTACACATTAGTAGCTCAATTATGCTATGTAGGCACACGTGAGACATAACCATTAACTTAATAGGCACCTTGTCTAATTATATATAATCTGGGGTACCTTTTAATGCATTTGTTATTATTAAAACTTAGCCACACTTTACTGCTCTTATCTAAAATTACAATTCCATACTTGTACCACTCACATTCATTGCTTTTAACACCATAATTCCTAGTCTTGGCTCTAAAGTGGGTGAATTGATCATTGCTTGATCTTATTGAATTTATGTGTAGATTGTATTGGGCTACTGAATTATGTATTGATTCATGTTTGAAATGTTATATCTTGCCTTATAGATCTATATTGAGGGTATTGTGGGATCATTTATATGAATAGATTGTTGGCTTAGTATCGTATATATTATCATTGATAAGAATTTATTCTTGTATGGATTGATTGGAAAGGATAAGAAATTGTGATGATGGCTATGAGAAGGTGGTAAGTTGACCTAATTCCTTTATTTAACGTAGAATTTATGCTGAATTGTTATTTATTGGTATTGTCTAATTATGGTGGCGGTGTTTTCGTGTTATATATGTCAAGACCGAGGAGCACCCCCCTAAAAGTAACATAGGGTACTTGACCTCACGTAGGTCTTATACAAGCCCTTAGATATCTTTCATTGCATAATCGTAATAAAAATAGCGAAAAATTTAAAACCTTTCATAGCACATCATATGATAGAATGTCACTTCATATATGTATATAAAATGTCATAATACATACATTTTGACTATATGTATCTTTGCCATCTTAATAACAACTCAATGGAATAGAATACAGACACAACCCTTAACAACATAAAATATAAGTATAATCTATTACATTAACTGAAAGAACATCTTGCCATAGGCAACCCTTGAATCATAATAGTTCCTTTACTTGAACTTGGGAGATCTATCCAAGCTCTTCACTTAGGAGAAATCCTCGCCATCAAAACCTACACTTTGTGTAAAAAGATGAAGAAGAATGATATAAGTACAAGAGTGCACTATATACGACACCACGCAAAAACATGCATTTAAAGATGACATTTCATTTGAAATCATGCAACATGTCGTTTACTAAACGTCATGAACATAGGCATAATAACCACAATATAGTTCATATACATAAAATAGACATATATACTATTCATTATAGCACATAAAACCATTTAACATACTTTAAGGCATATTCAACACACACAATACATTACCTCCCTTTTTTCTTACATCTTCTCTTAAGCAACCCTCAAGTGTACTTAGTACAATGTTTCACCTAAGACAACCCCTAAGTCACACTAGTGCAATGTGTAGGTAGCATCCCATGACACCAATTCCACTAAGTTTACGTTAGAAGTCACCGTAGACTAGGCATACCATACTTAACAAGTCATAACACCTTCATTTATAACTAGACATAAGTACACATACTTCATAGCATCATATAATGACTCTTTCCTTTACTACAACCTTGGTCATAAATCCTTTAGTTCATAACATAAGTAAACCACTCTCATAAACCCTTCAAAAGTTTACTTGTGCAATGTACACATGAAGTCCCATACCCCCACATATACTAAGTAAACCCAATTAGAAGCCATAAGTGCAGTTCACCCACATAACATAGCAAAGTCACTTAACTTGCATTCACACAATTCATACACAATATATCATAAGTCTTACTTTCGTACAATTATAATCTTATCCTTTCTTGTAGTTCACAAGTGCAATTCATGGGTAGGGTCCATAATCCTAATTATACTATGTAATCCTCTCAAGTAGTTATGATTAGAGTCCATAATCTTATCTTAGTTCATTTCTTACTTTGGTAGACATAGCCATAACCGACGTAGATCATGTGAGCTACATGGAATCCGGTGTTCTGTTCCCACACCGTAAAGAGGGTTAACACTTGCCTAAGGTGTAACCAATCATACATAGCTATCTAGGTGGTATTCAAAAAATATACCTACGGGAGCATGTAGTTATGGAACATGGAGATTTATTCTAGAAACCTTGACTTACTAGCGTGGAAGTTTCCATCTCATGAGACAACATCTACATTGGGAACCCATACTTGAAGGTTCTTTTGTGGGAAGGAAAACTTACTAATGTGAATCCCCCACTCACTTTTATCATGTTTACTCAGTAGTAAGCTCTATCTCCATTTTTAATATATTTAAGCCTTTAGTTCATTAATTCATATAGAATACTTTAGGAGCTTTTTCCTTTTAAACATCATATTTCTCAAAGGATTCTAAGATGAGAATTTCCTTTTAACATAGACCCTACTTCATGTGAGAATTTCTTTTCACATGTTCATACAATCATATATCATGTGTGTGTGCATACAATGTAAGATCTACCTTCACATAAAACCTCTAGTCACACATGTTCATAACTTCATCAATCATATTCTTACATGCATAGAAATAAGTAATGATGCAAGGGGAACTATCCTTTCCTTAATCATCATGAATCTATCCTATTCATAGTCATGCATGAAGTGTGTGTGTACAGTGGCCAATATGATCACATAACGGCTTAACACATAATCATTGAGGAAGCCACCCTATAAGGATCACAACACATGTACAACATTCCTCAAGTCTCAAGTCATACACAAATATAGAGTATTAAGTACTATAGACTACACGCACTCACATTACCTCATAGGAGACAAGAACATATTCATCATTAGAATAGAAGACTCCTAACATACTTTTATCATACTTTCGTATATGATTCAAATATGTAGGAGTCATGCTATAAGAGTATTCATCATCGTTAGTCATCTTATACCACACCTAACCCTAAAATCATCATCACATATACACAACATCATCGACATACCTAAATCATGCAACTAGTGTGGAAAATATTAATGTACTTCACATAACATCAATTAACTTAGAATATGATATTAGAATCAAGTCTATAACATTTAATGACTTCAAGACCATTATCATAACACATAAACATGTGCAATAATGCAAACACCTCCACCATAAGTGGACCACACCACACAAATGCCCTTTAAGGCCATTTCAACTACCGATCTACAAAGTAGAAGGAATAGGGAAATCATACCAATTCACCAAGCTTTGATCATCATTGATCAATTACCAATGATTAACCATAAATTTCAATATAATACAATATCTATAGGTACATTAACATAATCTGAATCATAATCTATCATCATCTCAACAAGATCACACTACCCACTTTATAGGCTAAATTGAGATTTGACAAGATCATTGGTTCATCATGAAATTGGATTTAAAAAATTCACATTAAAACTAGTACCTAATCATCAATTTATCATAATTATGCTTTTGAAATAGTTTTGAGAAGGAACCCATGGTTAGATTGAAAGATTGACAATCTGATCATGAATTCTCTTTGAAAACATTGGAAGGAATTCCTTAGATGAACAAATAACTAAGGATGAAGTATTAACATACCTCATTACATGAAATGACCACTCCATGGAAATCCATCAACCAACATGTTTTGAGCTTAATATCCTATGGAGGTTTCTAGAGAGGATTTGTTTTGAGAGGGAAGAGTGAGATATGAAAAATGAATTGTGAATTGGGTTTCAATCTTTTTAACTAACTTATGATACCCTAAAATAGATGAAATAACTGAATAGGGTCTATTTAGGACGTGGGGTGAATTTCCTATTCACCCTTAAGGCATTCATAATTTTACCATCTAGGCACATTATCCCCCACTTAGGGTAAGCCTAATCAACCATTCATCACCTCATGCCCTTAAGCATCAAGGTAAATAAAATTCAAGAGCAAACCTACATATTTATCACATAAAAAGGTTTGACATCGTTGAGGGTTTCCACTCCTAATCTCGTTCGAAGGAGCTTACTAACTCAACCATCAAGAGGTATCCCTCAAGTACCATTTTTCCTCTAAGTTAATCACCTAAAGGAACTCATCACAATAAACTTATTGTCATACCCTACTACATGAGGCCTCAACTACACCATGAATACCAAGGTAAATGCATATCTCATCACAATCTACCACCAAGTCATAACTAGGGTAGTAGTTTCATATTAAAGCCTGCAAGGGTCATCAGTTCTGGTGGAAATTCCTACCAAATATGCCTAGGTACAACCTAAGACCTTCCTCAAATTACCATACTTAAGATCAAACTTAAGAGTCAACTGACCACTTTAAAGTAGGTCAACATAAATTCTTTTGTTCTCTTTAAGAGTTAAAGGGTACATACTACTATGTAAGTCACTTTAGGGAAAAACGTAATCCCAACTCATGGAATAAAACCCTTTCCTCCATTTTCCCCCACTTTAGAGTATGCTCATGACGAAACTACTAGTAACAAGGGTTCTCCCATTAACTAGCATACTTCACAATTTCCTTACTAGGTTCAACACCCAATTTCCCTCCTTAGGAGAAAGTCTACACCAAAGTCTCAGATCCACGTTAGGGCAACTATGGGATATTACACATATCAAAAGGGCAACATAATTCTTTCACTATTTATCACTTTTCTCCAAGACAATTTAAGCCTATACCATAACATTACACTATCATCATACATAACCATATACAACCCATCATTCCAAAGGGAACTCCATTTAACTACAACATCTCTTAACTAGCTAGAACCATATCATAACTTCTCATATAAGACCTTATTGATCATAAGTCATATATATAGCAATAAATGGCATCACGTCAACATACATCCAGAAATTCATCTTCACACATACTCATCAAACCATAAACCAAGGAAGCATCAAAATACACCTTTTTCTCGCTAATACTATCTCATCCAAGCAATCATATCTAAAAGAACATCAGACAAGAAAAACATAAGAGAGATATCATATAGAGTTAAGTTCTATGGATCTTCATGAGATTAATGAAGAAGGGATACTCTATTGTCCTATAGCCTCTCGCTCATAGATGTGTCTCTACTCCCCACCGATGAAGGAGACTCGACTAGACGTGGCAATATGAGTCTTTGGACCGTAAAACCATTTTTATAACTCCCTAAAAGTAACACAATGTACTTGACCTCTCGGAGGTCTTATACAAGCCCTTAGATATCTTTCATTGCATATTCATAATAAGATAGCGGTAAATTTAAAACTTCTCATAGCACATGTCTGCAAGAACATCACTTCATATATGTATATAAAATATCATAATACATAAGTTTAGACTCTAAGTCTCTTCGACATCTTAAGACACAACTCAAAAGAATATAATAGGGACACGACCCCTAATAACATAAAATATAAGTCTAATCTATTACATCAACTTACAGAACATCTTGACAAAGGCAACCCTTGAATTATAAGGGTTCCTTTACTTGCACTTAGGATATCTATCCAAGCTCTTCACTTAGGATACATCCTATAGCCATCAACACCTACACTTTGTATAAAAAGATGAAGAAGAATGGTATTAGTAAAAGAATGCACTAAGTATAGTAACCATGAAAAAACATGCATTTTAAACAGGACATTTCATTTGAATTCATGCAACATGCTTTTTTGGTAACAATCATGAACATATGTATAATAACCACAAAATAGTTCATACACATAAAATAGGCATGGATTTTATTTATTATAGCACATAAAGCCATTTATCATAATTTGAGGCATATTTAATACACACAATGCATTAGCTCCCGCTTGTCTTACTTCTTCCCTTAAGCAACTGTCAAGTTTACTTAGTACAATGTATCACCTCAAGGTCATCTTACTATGGTCCTTGATAGATGTACTTCACAAACACAACCACATATATTCAAAACTCTCAAGCACATCATAGACATTAACTTCACATAAGGACCCTCACCTAAGACAACCCCTAAGTCACACTAGTGCAACATGTAGGTAGCATCCCATGACATTGCTTCCACTAAGTGTACCTAAGAAGTCACGTAGACTAGGCATAAAATACTCAACAAGTCATAATACCTTCATTTATAACTAGACATAAGGCCACGTACTTCATAACATCATATAAGGACTCTTTCCTTTACTACAACCTTAGTCATAACTCCTTTAGTTTATAACATAAGTAAACCACCCTCATAAAACCTTCAAAAGCTTACTTGTGCAATGTACATATGGAGTCCCATACCCCCACATATACTAAGTAAATCCATTTAGAAGCCATAAAGTGCATTTCACCCGCATACACATTTCATGTGTTGAAATAGCAAAGTCACTTAACATATATTCATACAATTCATACATAACATATCATAAGTCTTACTTCCATACATATGCTAATCTTATCCTTTCTTGAAGCTCACTTGTGCAATGCATGGGTAGGGGTCATAATCCAACCTATACTAAGTAATAATCTCAAGGAGTTATGATTATAGTCCATAATCTTATCTTAGTTAATTTGTTACTTTGGGAGACATAGATATAACCAACATAGACCATGTGAGCTACATGGAATCATGTGTTCTCCTCCCATACTGAAAAGAGAGGGTTAACACTTGCCTAAGGTGTAACCAATCGTACATAGCTATCTAGGTGGTATACACAAGCTGTAACTTACGGTGGCACATGGTTATAAAACATGGATATTGCTTCTAGAAACCTTTACTAACTAGCGTGGAGATTTTTATCTCATGAGACAACATCAATGTTGGGAACCCGGACTTGCTAAACGTGAAGGTTCTATTGTGGGAAACTAGACTTATTAACGTGAAGCCCCCACTCTCATTTGTCATGTTCTCTTAGTCCTAGGCTCTAACTCCCTTTTTAATATATTTAATCCTTTAGTGAATTCGTTCATATAGAAGGCTTAATGAGCTTGGTCCTTCATACATCATATTTCTCAAAGGATTCTAAGATGAGAATGTCCTTTAATCATAGATCCTACTTCATGTGAGAATGTCCTTTCACATGTTCATACAATCATACATCATGTGCTTGTGCATATAATTTGAGATCTACCTTCACATAACACCTCTAGTCACACATGTTCATAACTTCATTAATCATATTCTTACATGCATAAAAATAGGTAATGATACATAGGAAACTTTGATTTCCTTAATCATCATGAATCTATCCTATTCATAGTCATGCATGAAGTGTGCTTACATTGCTCAATATGATCACATAAGGTATTAACTCATAATCATTGAAGAAGCCACCCTCTAGGATCACAACACATGTACAACATTCCTGAAATTCTCAATTCATCCACATATATAGATTATTAAGGACTATAGACTACACACTCTCACGTTACATCATTGAAGGCAAGAACGAATTGATCATTAGAATAGAAGAATCCTAACATACTTTGATCACAAATTCATATAGGGTTCACATAGTTATGGTTCATGCTATAAGAGTATTCATGTCACGCCCGGGGAGCACTCCCTAGACGTAACCGGTGATGTCGTCCTCGAAGAGGACTAAGACTAGCCTTTTAGTATTCCTGATTACATTTCATAGTTTAAAATTGCGGAAAATTAAAATTTTTCATATTCATAAAAAAATTGAGGTATACATAGACCTCTCTCTTACAAGTCATATATATACATATGCATTTCATTTAGACTTCTCGCATATGAAACATACATAGGCTTCTCATTTGGACAACATAAGATACATAGGAATTAGTCTAATATTTCGTCTCATATTTAACAATCTATATAAATAAAAATCTTGGACATAGCTAATAAAAAGTCAACATGCCAATATAGGCTTACATCAATATTCAAATTCTAAAGGAAAGAACAATGTCTTTATAACAATACAATTTCAAAGCTAGAATGTAGAAATAGGTAGCGTCCCCGAACATGAAGACCTACCAATTCTTGGAGAAAAGAGTTAAAGTCTTTTTCAAGTTGCCTTATAGGAAATCAATGACCGGAACCTACAAT
Source organism: Solanum pimpinellifolium (assembly GCA_034621305.1). Lineage (NCBI taxonomy): Eukaryota > Viridiplantae > Streptophyta > Magnoliopsida > Solanales > Solanaceae > Solanum > Solanum pimpinellifolium. Next base: position 34,887,800 of record CM067873.1, on the reverse strand, counting down.
ATTGGGGAAAAGGAAAGAGATATTGGTTAGTACGAACCACATGTACTAATATGGTTCCTATGCATAAAATCACCAATGTATGTGAAAAGGCACAATTTAGTCAAAACCATGCTTTATGTCCAATAACTCAACATGCACATATATGGAATATTATAAGTCAACCCAACATGATATTAATCCAGCACATAAGCAACCTACAACAATACTCGTGCTATGCCAAGAATAGAACCCCATAACCTCCAAAGCTAAGCATCACGTTAAGTCGCTTACAAAATAATATCATACTTAATTATAACATGATTAATTCATAAGTTCATACAAAGCATATGTACATAACATGTAACCAACTTGATCATACAAGGCACTACTAGAATCATCCTTAAGGATCCCACATGTGCAATGAGTAAGAGAAGACCTATACCCTCCCTCACCCTATTTAGTAGCCTTTAAGACAACCCTAATAATAGTTTACATACTTGAATTCAACATTTACCTTATTAAATTAGGGATAATAGTGTAATATCCGACATGAGAGCATGTGAGCTACATAGAATCTGGTGTTCTCCTCCCACACCAAAAACAGAGGGTTAACACTTGCCTAAGGTGTAACCAGTATTTCATAGCTATCTAGGTGGATGCACTAAGCTATATTCCTATGTGGGCACATACTTAAGGGTCAAGGAGATTGTTACTAGAAACCTTGACTTACTAACGTGGAGGTTTCCTTTTCATGAGAGAACACATATCATGGGAATTAAAACTTGCTAAATTTGAAGAAGCCCATGTGGGAGGATGGACTTACTAAATGTGAGACCTCCATCTCATTTACATGCCCTTTCGGTGATAAACATCTATTCCCTTTAGTAATAATAGTACTCTTTATACAAGAACACATTAGTATCTTCTATACCCCTATGTGAACATACCATCATAATAGGTCATAGGTATTCATAAGTGAGAACTAACCTTTTAGTTAGAAACTAAATTCAAGTGAGTACTTTAACTCAACACTTTATCATAATCATGAGGAACTAGTTTCAATCATATAATAATCACATCATAACATACTCGCATGCTTCATAATCAATTCCATAGTCTAGGGTTAAGGATTAGGGATACTTTCTATCAAAATTATCACCATACATTATGCATAGAATCATTACAATCTAAACAACTCATCCTTCATAATTGAATTCAAGAAGAATCAACCTTCATACATTCTTGCGCTTTCATTGCCTCCATACTTCAATTACCAAAGAACACATAGACAAAGCATAATTAAGGTAAATTCAAGAAGTAATGTATAGCAATTTCTACTCTACACATTCATATGATCCTCATCTTGCACAATTACTATAGAATTTTATGACATAATGAATGTAAGAAATAACAAGGGTTCGAAGAGACAATCTTGAGTGATCTTCATCAATTGACCATTAATTCTTAGTTAAGCAATGATAAAAAAACTAAAATTTACCACAATTTATTAAAAAATTTATTTTGAAAAGCGAACCCATGTTTAGATTGAAACTCTAGTTATGGAAAAGTAGAAAATCATCTTTGGAAGAGCCTCTTGGGAAAACGAATCCCACGAGTGAAAGAAACCACACCTCGGTGATGATCTTGCCAAAAATTTGAGATGAAAACCTTGGTGAGATTTTCCTTGAATCGTAGCTCTAGTATTCATCAATGGAGGTTGAAGTTTGGAGAAAAGAGAGATTATAGAGATGTGATTTGGAAATCGAGTAGTTTAATTAGGCTTAGTTCTTTATATAGGTCCTTATTTAACATAATTAGACTTTCCCTAACCCTTAATTAACAAACTAACCAACTAAATTAATTAAATGAACCCACTTAAAACGACCAGCCAAACATAGGCTTGACCTAAGAGACCCCGACCTATGGTCCGTAGGCCAGTCGATGAGCCTTGCACCAACCGTCCTGCACAACCGTCGTTTGTGACAAATACTATGCGGTTTGTCCATTTAATGAAAATGTCTAAGTGTTTAACTAAGGAGGCATCGACGCCCCGTCGTCCCACCAACGCCTCATCGCCTGTAATCGTAGGTAGCTACTACCTCATTTTGCAGAATTGGGTCAAATGCTAGGGTTCTCTCCAAGGACCCTTAGGGTGGTTCGTGGGGAGTCTTAGCCGTACGTTTCAACCTCAAAAGTACTTTAATATGTGTTTGATACCTTTCAACCAAATATCATCAAATTTTGACTCCTAAAACCCCGTGAAATAGGTTAAGGCACACTCACCTCTATTTAACATTTCACTGGACGTCATGGACGTTCCTTGACGTCTTAACTATAAAACTTCTTAAATGGTTTACAAGCATTATTTTAGGCCTTAGAACAGTGTTACAAACCTTAGACCAACATGTGAGTCTCTAGATTAGGTCTTGGACTTCCGCGGTGTTAGATTATCCACCTCTTAGGAATATTCATCCCTGAATGACACTAAAAAATCTGTTGAAGGAAAATGATAGAATCAATACTATCCGCCAAACCAAGAACATACGTAATCAACATGAGTTTCAATTCAAATGATCATAACATTATGGTATTTACACATAGCAACTAAATCAGAATTTGCCATATATAAGATCTTGACACAACAACAGGGTAATTTCCTTCTCAATATCAACATGATCATCAAGTCTGCTAAAACATATTACAATACATCAACATGCTCATTATTGTTTCATGAAGGCAAGTAATACATCAAATACACAAAAAGTGCAAATCGAAAAAGAGCAATTTTCATGAAAACTCATTTTAGCATAAATCTTTTACCAAAATTATGCATATTTTTCAAAACAGGTCAAATTCAACTTTATTCATTATTTTATTACAAATAGGAACAAATAAACTTAGTTAGGAAAGAAATGAGGATAACGGGACTTCATGTCAGACTCATACTCCCATGTTTTCTTTTCAACTAGGTGGTTTCTCTATAATACCTTTACGGAGGCCACCTCCTTGTTCCTCACTTCTTAAATTGCCTATGAAGAATCTACAACAGAACCTCTTCATAGGAGAGAACCTCATCCACATCAAGCCCTTCAATAGGAAGTATGTACACGGGATCACCAATGCACTTCTTAAGCATAGAAACATGGAATACCGGATGAACCGAAGCTAGTTCACTAGGTAACCTCAATTCATATGCAACCTTTCCGACCCTTTGCAACACCTCATAGGGACCCACATACCGGGGACTCAACTTCCCCTTTTTGCCGAATCTCATCACCTTCTTCATAGGTGAAATCTTCAAATACACCATATCACCTACTTCGAATTCAAGATCTCTTCTTCTATTATCAACACAGGAATTTTGCCGACTATAGGCTGTGTTCAACCTATCCCTTATCATACGTACCTTCTCTAAGTCTTCATAGATCATCTAGGGACCAAGGAGTGAAGACTCCCTTACCTCAAATCACCCGACCGGAGATCAAAACCTCCTAACATAGAGTGCTTAAAATGGAGCCATAGAAATACTTGAATGGCAGGTATTGTTATAGGAGAAATCAATCAACGTTAGGTGATCGTACCAATTTCCTTTGAAACCTTTCATGCAAGATCTTAACATATCCGCAAGAGTTTGGATGGTATGATCCACTTGACCATCCGTTTGCGGATGGAAAGCGGTGCTAAGATTCACTTGTTTACCCAACTCTTTTTAGAAAGATCTCCAAAAATGAGATGCGAATTGAGCACCCCTATTCAATATGATGGACAAAGAAATGCCATGGAAACTCACAATTTTGTCAAGATAAAACTTTGCATACTCTTCCACTAAATAAGTAGAATTAATGGGAATAAAATGAGTATATTTCATTAATCTATCCACAACTACCCATATGGAGTCATCTCACCTTCTTGTCCTAGTGAAACCCACCACTAAGTACATATTAATGTCTTCCCACTTCCAAGTAGGAACTTTTTTTACTTGAATCAAACCACTTGGCTTTTGGTGCTTGGCCTTGTTGGCAATTGGGACATCTAGACACAAATTCCGCTATGTCTCTTTTTAATTCTTCCCACCAATATACTTCTTGATGATCACGATACATTTTTGTGGCACCCTCATGGATAGAATACCGGGACATATAATCTTCTTCTAAAATTTCACCCCTCAAATAGTCAACATCTGGTACGCACAATATACCTTGGTACCTAAGTACACCATCCCCCCTTGGGAGAATAACTCATTAAGCTTGCCAAGTACCGACTCTTATAACTCCCATAATAGAAGATCAAGATGTTCCTTATACTTCACCTCGACCACTAAAGACGATTCTGAGTTATGATGGACCAGAAAACCACCACTTGGAGAATCTTCCAACCGAACACTCAATCTAGCAAACCTATGAACATCTTTCACTAGGTCTTTGTCACCCTCTTCCACATGAGACATGCTTCCCATGGTCATACAACTTAAAACATCCTCAACGACATTGGCCTTTCTGGGGTGGTAGAGAACACTTATGTCGTAATCTTTCAACAATTCCAACCATCTTGTTTGCCGGAGATTTAACGCCTTTTGAGTAAACATATTGAAGACTCTTATGGTCGGTATACACATCCACATGAACACGATACAAGTAATTCCTCCATATTATTATAACAAACACTACGATGGCTAATTCAAGATCATGAGTTGGATAATTCTTTTAATGTACCTTGAGTTATCTAGAGGCATAGGCTACTACTTTCCCATGTTGCATAAAAACACACCGAAAAGCCACTCGGAATGCATCACAATATACCACAAAACCCTTGGTACCCTCTGATAGAGTCAATACCAGAGAGGAGGTAGTTAAACATATCTTTCAAAATTTGGAAGCTTCTTTGACATGCCTCCAACCACTCAAATCTCACTCTCTTTTGGGTCAAAGTAGTCAAAGGAGAAGAAATGGACGCAAAAACCATCCACAGACCTCCTATAGTACCTGAATAAACACAAGAAACTCCTAATGTTGGTTGGACTCAATGGTCTGGGATAATTCTTAACCGCCTCGATTTTCTTTGGATCGACCTCTATACCCTCACTTGAGATAATATGACCAATAAACACCACCAATCTCAACCAAAACACACACTTGTTATACTTGGCAATATTTGGTGTTCCTTAAGGACTTGTAACACCACTCTCAAATGACCCATGTGTTCACCCTCATTCTTCGAATATACCAAGATGCCGTCAATGAACACAATGACAAATGAATCTAGATACTTTCAGAACACCTTATTTATTAGGTCTATAAAAGTCGTGGCGGCATTAGTGAGACCAATGGATATTACTAGGAATTCATAGTGACCATACCTAGTTCGAAATGCCATTTTTGGTACATCCTTACCTACTTCGACCTCAAGTCAATCTTAGAAAAGTAGCTTCCCCTTGGAGTTGATCAAATAAGTCATCAATCTGAGGGAGTGGATACTTTTTTTATAGTGACTTTATTGAGTTGACGATGGTCAATGCACATCCAAAGTGACCTATCCTTCTTCTTCACAAACAATACCGGAGCTCCCCATGGTGAAATACTATACTGAATGAAACCTTTATCTAGTAAATCCTTGAGTTGAGCCTTGAACTATTTTAATTTGGAAGGAGCCATCTGGTAAGGATGGATCAAAATAGTATTTGTATCTGGTAATAAGTCAATACCAAAATCAATTTCCTGTTCAGAAGGAATTCCAGGAAAGTCATCCGTTAAGACTTCCGGAAATTCCCTCACTATGTGGACCGACTCAATAGGAGGAATGTCGGTATGAAGATTTTTGAATCTTACAATATGGTAAAGACACCCTTTAGTGATCATTTTCAAGATTTCAAACAAGAGATGATATGACCTCTAGGAATTGAATTACCCCCTTTCCACTCTTGGATGGGGTCAATAGGAAAATTGAACTTGACTACCCTAGTCCGACAATCAATGGAAGTAAAACAAGCATTCAACATATCTATTCCCAAAATAACATAAAAATCAACCATATAAAGCTCTACCAAATCCACCCATGTAACTATATTAGGCAAAGATATAGGAAAACTCCTAGAGACTCTTTTAGCCACAATAGAGTAACCCCCGGGGTTGTACCCAAAATGGTTCACTTAAAATATCGGGTAGAACGTAAAAATTTTTAGCTACTAGAGGAGTTACAAATGATAAATTAGAACCTGGATCTAGTAAAGCATAGAAATTAATAGAGAAGAGTAGTAACATATCATTGACCATATTAGGAGACTCCTCTTGCTCACCCCTAGAGCGGAGAGCATAAAAGCGATTCTTCTTAGGAGCATAAGGATTCGGAGCACTTGCTTGTGCTTGAGAATTTTATCTTTTTTGATCCTTCATCATAGAAAATACCTCTTCATGTGATCACTCTTGCCACAACCATAACAATTTCCCGTACCAACTAGGCACATGCATCTATGATTCTTACCACATTTAGCATAAAGAGTCTTCTCCACATAAGGACCACTACCTTTTTCCTACTTAGGATTGGGTGTAGACCCTTTACCTTTGTTGAACCTTGGAATGGTATAAGGACATTGATTGGGGAACCTTTTCTTGAACCTTGGCTTATCTTTCACTTCAAATATAAACTTAGAAGAATTTCCATCTTCGGCCCTTGTCCTTTTTAATCTAACTTGCTTGTTAAGATTTTGCTCCTCAATTTGTTCTGCATGTACCATGAGACGAGATGTACATGCTAGGAATCAACATAGCCGACCTACATTCATTCACCATAAGGTCGGATACCCCCATAACAAATTTGTTCCTCTTGGCCTTAGAATCTGCCACCATGGTAGGATCATACTTGGATAGTTGAGTGAACTTGTGATTATACTCCTTTACACTCATACCCCCTTGGCGTAAGTTGATGAATTCTTGAATTTTCCTCTCCCTTAGTTCCAAGGTAAATAACCTATCAAGGAAATCCGTCTTGAAAGCTCCCCAAGTAATTCGACCTTCTCTAATTGGCCTTTCATACCTCCATTGCTAATACCAAACTTGAGCCACATCTTTGAGTTGGTAGGCAGCTTGTTCCGCTTTTTCTTGAGAACACCCCCCCATAACATCTAGAACCTTGAACACCTCATGAATGAACCTTTGCGGGTCCTCCTCCACCTTAGAGCCATAGTAAGTAGGGGTATTAATCCTTGTGAAATCCCTTATCCTTGATGTGGTAGTGCTATCATAGGGAACCACTTGAACCCTAGTATCCCTAGAAACTTGAGTAGCCAACACTTGGGTCAAGATATGAGTTGACGCCCTTATCTCAACATTACACATATCCCATTCTTCAATAGGAACTTGAGGGTTTTGAGGAGCCGGAGGGGAACCGCCTCATTCACATTCTCCTCTTCGACCCTTCGAGCGTTCTTTCTTCTTGTATTCCTTGCCTATAAACACAAGAAAGAGATTAGAAGATAAGGACATGTAGATTTAAGACTATAGAGGCACAACTTCATGAATACAAACCAAGTGAAGCTTTCCTAAACATCACATATCCTCTCATTCATAAGTGTGGCGCGCTTCACACCCATAAACAAGACTCTACGTAAACGTGGTTTGATGAGACATAAATCCTATGATTTCTTCAACCTCCTACTCTAATACCACGTTTTCACGCATGGGAGCACCTTCCAAATGTAACCGGCATCGTCGACCTCGGAGATGACTAAGAATAGCCTCTTAGCATTTGTCATTACATTTCATAGGTTAAAATTACGGAGAATTTAGAACTTTATACATATTGAGGTATACATAGAACTCTTGCTTACAAGTCATATATATACATATGAATTTTACTTAGACTCCTCCCATATGAAGCATACATATGCTTCTCATTTAGACAACATAAGATATATAGGAATTAGTCTAATATTTCATCTCATATTTAACCATATAAACGGGTACAAATCTTGGACATAGCCAATACAATGTAAACATGAAAAATATAAGCTTACATCAATATTAAAATGATAAAGGAAAGAACAATGTCTTTATGACAATACAATTCCAAAGCTAGAATGTAAAAATAGGTTACATCCCCTAAAATGAGGACCTACCAATTCTTGGAGAAAAGAGTCCAAATCTTCTTCAAGTGGCCTTCTAGGAACTTAATGGCTGGAACCTAAAATGTTGGTGAAAAAAGGGAAGAAATATGGGTTAGTATAAACCACATGTACTAAGTATGGTTTCTATGCATAAAATCACCAATGTATTAGAAAATGCACAATTTAGTAAAAACCATGCTTTATGTTAAAATAAATCAACATGCACATATATGGAACATTATAAGTCAACCCAACATGATAATCCAACACATAAGAAACCTACATCAATACTTGTGCAATGCCAAGAATAGAACCCCATAACCCTATCCAAAGCTCAGCATCAAATTAAGTTACTTACAACATAATCTCATACTTAATTATAACATACTTGATTCATAAGTTCATACAAAGCTTAATATATATAATATGTAACCAACTTGATCGTACAAGACACTACTAGAATCATCTTTTAGGATCCCACAGGTGCAATGAGTAAGAGAAGTCTCATACCCTTTCTCACCCTATGTAGTAGCCTTTAATAAAGCCCTAATAATAGTTTACATACTTGAATTACTCATTTACCTTATTGCATTACATATAATAGTGCAATAATAGACATTAGACCATGTGAGCTACAAGAGATCCGATGTTATCCTCCCACACCGAAAAGAGAGGGTTAACACTTTCTTAATGTGTAACAAATCTTTCATAGCTATCTAGGTAGATCCACTAAGCTATAGTCCTATGTGGGCACATAGTTAAGGGTCAAGGATATTGTTACTAGAAAATACGACTTACTAATGTGGAGGTTTCAATCTCATGAGACAACACATATCATGGGAATCCGGACTTGCTAAACACGAAGAAACCCATGTGGGAGGCCGAACTTACTAAGCGTGAGACATCCATCTCATTTACATGCCCTTTCGGTGCTAGACATCTATTCACCTTAATAATCATCATATTCTTCATACAAGATCACATTAATCTCTTCTAGACCCCGATGTGAACATCTCATAATAATAGCTCATAGGTATTTGAAAGTGAGAACTAACCTTTCACTTAGAAACTACATACAAGTGAGTACACCTTTAACTCAACACTTTATTATAATCATGAGGAACTACTTTCAATCATATAATAATCACAACATAACATAGTTGCATGCTTCATAATAAATTCAATAGTCTAGGGTTAAGGATGAGGGATTCATGCCATCAACATCACAACCACACATTATACATAGAAGCATACAATTTAAACAACTCATCCTTCATAATTGAATTCAAGAAGATTCAACATTCATACCTTTTTGCCCGTTCATTGACTCCATACTTCAATTACCAAAGAACACATAGCCAATACATAATTAAGGTAAATTGAATGAATAATACATAGAAATTTCTACACTACACATTTATGTGATCCTCATCTTGCACAATTACCATTGAATTTCATGATATAATTGACAACTAATTCTTCGTTAAACAATGATAAAACCCTATAATTCATCACAATTAATTAAAAATTTCGTCCTTAAATCGAGCTTTAGTGTTCTTTAGTGGAGGTTGAAGTTTGGAGAAGAGAGAGACTAAAGACATGTGAGTTTGGGAATTGGGTTAGTTGAATTAAGTTTAGGTCTTTATATAGGTCCTTAATTACCTTAATTAGATCTTCAATAACCCTTAATTAAACAACTAACCAACTAACTTAATTAAATGAACCCATTTAAAACGACCAGCCAAACATAGGCCTGACCTACGAGACCCTGACTTATTGTCCGTAAGTCAGTCGATGGGCCTTGCACAAACAGTCCTGCACAACCGTTGTTTGTGTCAGAGACTAGGAATTTGGTCCATTTTTCGAAAATATCGATGTGTTTAATGATGGAGGCATTGACGTCCTGTCGTCCCACCCACACCTCGTCACCTGCAATCGTAGGTAGCTACTGCCTTATTTTGCAGAATTAGGTGAAATGCAAGGGTCCTCTTAGGGTGGTCCTTGGGGATTCGTAACTGGATGTTTCGACCCTTAATGTACTCTAATATGTGTTTTACACCTTTCCATCAAATTTCATGAAATTCTGACTTCTAAAACCCCATGAAATAGGCTAAGGCACACTAACCTTTATTTCACAATTCGCTAGACGACATGGATGTTCCTTGATGTTTTGACTCTAAAACTTCCTAAATGATTTTTAAACATTATTTTAGGCCTAAGAAAAGTGTTTCCAACCTTACACCAACATGTGAGGCTCTAGATTAGGTCTTGGACATCTCGGGCGTTAAAATTCATCATCATTAGTAATCTTAGACCACACCTAACCCTAACATGATCATCACATATACACAACATCATCCACACACCTAAATCATGCAACTAGTGTGTAAGACTATTCATATACTTCACATAACATCAATTAACTTAGAATATGATATTAGAATCAAGGTTGTCCTTCAACTTCCTAAACATAGAATCATCATATCAATTCATAAGTCGACCTGCCACACAATGACCTTCAAGACCAATTCAACTACCAATTCTATTCACAGTAGAAGGAATAGGGCAATCATAGCAATTCTTCAAGCATTTATCATCATTGATCAATTACCGATAATTTACCATCAATTTGAATAGAAAATAGTAGCTATATACATTGACATAATATAAATCATAATCTATCATTATCGCAACAAGATCACATTACCCTCTTTATATGCTAAATTTATATTTGAAAGGATAATGGCTTTATCATGAAATCTGAGTGAAATTCACATTAAAAAGTAGTAGGTAATAATGAATTTATCATAATCATGCTTTTGAAGTCGTTTTAAGAAGGAATTCATGGCTAGATAAAAGATGGACAATTTGATAATGAATTATCTTTGAAAATATTGGAATGAACTCCTTAGATGAAATGGATAACTAAGGATGAAAAATGACCATACCTCATTACATGAAAATCCCACGAAATCTTGATGAAAAATACATGTTAATTCATCAACCAAGGTGTTCATGAGCTTCATCTCCCATGGAGGTTTCTAGAGAGAATTTGTTTTTAGAGGGAAGAGTGAAATTTGAAGAATGAATTGGGAATTGGTTTTCATCTTTTTTACTAACTTAATACACCCTAAAATAGATAAAATAACTGAATATGGTCTATTTAGGATGTGGGGTTAATTTTCCTTTCACCCCTTAAGTGGACAACACGCTTGCAGAAATGCTGGTTCCATCTACGTTGGGACTGACGGACTGTCGTTTGAATGAGGGTGACGTAATGTCCTTTCGTAGTTTGTGACTGAGGCTGAATATTGGGGTCTTGGATCCCACAACTAAGTGTGGAGCAATGGCCCCAATTTAGGTGGTGTAGACTTAGTTACAGGGCGTCATTCCTTGGGCGTAGATGGACACTACCAAGGAAGTGTCTAGGCAACCTTTGGGTCTTTCTAAAGGACCCCTTGGGCGGTCCTTGGGGAGTGGTGCCTGAAATTTTTGAACATAAATACTATCATATACAATTTAAGGACCTTTCAATCAAATTTAGCATCAAACAACACTTAAAACATGCAAAGGCACACTAGAACACACAAGCACGTCTAAGGTCTAACTTTCAAATGTTTCAGACGTTCTTGGACGATTAAGCTCCAAATCACTTCAAATCAAATACAAATACTATAAATCACTCAATTAAAATATTTTTTTAAACTTCTTAGGCACAAGTGTGGCTCTAGACACCTAAACTCATTTTGAGGGTCTTGACAATGTATGTTATGAACATATCCTTGTCGGCATTATTATGTGCATTATCGTATAATCATGTTATAGCTTGTATTGATGAACAATGTGAAGGATGATACAATATATGTACATATGTGAGTTTAGAGTATGATTCCTTTAGATGATTGTATGATGATGTTCTGTCTTGATTGGTAGACTTAGGTCCCTCTACTTGATGCATGATGGTTATGTGAATATGTAATATCTTGTCCTAGTAGGCTTAGACACCGTTTTCATGTACGTTATGAATGAATAAAGGAATAATGTCTAGTATTGTAGACCTAAAATAGGTTCCCTTCCATGAAAGACTTATATGGAACCTTAAATATGAAAAAAGGTTAAGAATGAGTTATCCCTAAAAAGAATATTATTAGTTGGTAGGACATAGTAATGGTACCTTCTCTAATACACCTAGGGAATGAACTAATATATCATAATAAAGGCCAAAAACTTAGAGGATGTACTTGTGGAGTAGCTTTACTTGAGAATGATACTATAAAACAAAGAAGCCCTTGATATCCCTTCACTATGTGCCAACATGGGATGAATCTTATTTCTACCTTTAGCAAGTACAACTCCTTCGACAGTGTGTGGTCTTACGACACCAGATTCCATAGCTATCTAGTGTGGTATATGTTGGTTAATTCCTAATCATATCATATGGCATGTACACTCTAGTATTGGATAGGTTCTACAACGTGTAGGTAGTGGAATGAGACACTATCTATACATGGCCTGAGTAGGCCTTGAAGGTGCTATGATGAGTTCCCTAGGTCTTCCCAAGACCATTATGTGAAGTCCTCTAATTGTTTAATTGTATCTTAAATGGATTGATGAATAATGTTGACTTAAGTTAATTCATGTTGAATAGAGATGGTTCTTATGTAGGGTAGCTTTGAGGATTGCTTAGGTAGGATTGAAGAGGGTGTATGGGCGGTCTCTTCATGTCTTACGTAGGTAAGTCTTAGAGTAACCTTAGGTGGGGAGTTTAAAGGATGAAAAGAGAGTAATATAGCTTTAAGAAGTCTTGAGAATCACTTAGGTGGGTGTGAAAAGGTTGTATGAGTGGTCTCTTCATATCTTTCTTAGGTGGGTCTTAGGGTAATATCTGGAAGGAGGTTTAAATGCTTATGTGTATTCCATGTGATTATGGTTGTATCTTATGGATTACTTGAATATGTCTTGTATATGCATATTGAGTTGAAGATGGTTCTTATACTTGTTTTATGAAGTTTCTATCAAAAGCCCATGAAAAGTACATCTTAAAGAAAATGTCTATTTTAACATCGTTTTCTTGAATGTTTACCATAGTTAGTTCATTCAATGTACTAATTCCATGTGTTTTCTATTTCTACAAGTGTAGGTGGCAAGTGATGATTCTCTTGGAAGTTGAAGATTGGGAAATGACATTCTCTCAAGATTGATATGTCCTTATATGTTCGAGGATATGACTTATGTTTTAGTTTCCTTTTCAAATAGACTTCGTAATAGACTATAATTTCTATTAAAGTTGATGTTAGGGTTGTGACCCTATGATATTATGTGTCGGGACATGACTTATATATATATATATATATGTCTAAGGGCTTGTACAAGACCTCCGAGAGGTTGAATACACCGGTAACAACTTAGGAGTGCTCTTGGGTCGTTACAAACTTTGTATCAGAGCATAATGTTATGAAGTAGTCTTTAGGATTCAGAGTCTCGTAAAATCCAAGTCTAGTAGAATCTTGTTCATGAGTGTGATTCGCGACACATCTATGAGACAGAGTCTATAGGACGATAGAACTTTCACTTTTTTCATTTCTCTTGTGTCGTGCCATAGAGTTGAGGTTATAAGTGTCTTTTCCTAATCTCTTCTGTGGTCATTGTAGTATATGAACACAATAAGGACACCAACAAGGAGAGTTGATGCGGAAGTGGTGAATGAGGGAGTTCGTCCCCAAGTAGGGCAAGTTACCCAAGGTGGAAAAGCTCCCTAAGGTGTTCAAGTTCCCTAAGGTGAACAAGTCTCTATAGTTGGTCAAGGAAATGAGGATTTCTTAGTTCCCTCAGATTTGAATAATGAGGAGGTTACAGGATCTCTTATTACCTTAGCCCAAGCCATGGCGGTTCAAGAAAATAGAGAGGTGAGGCCTAGGATGAATATAGTTGTGAGTATTTTGACCTCTAGGTTGAGGGACTTTGTGAGAATGAATCCCCCTACCTTCCTTGTCTCTAAGGTGGGAGAGGATCCCCAAGCTCTCTTGGATGACGTGTATAAGATATTAATGTTATGGGAATGACTTATACGGAGAAGACGGAGGTGGATGCATAATAATTGAAAGAGGTTGCTCAAGTGTGGTACACTCAATGGAAAGGAAATAGGCAGGTGAAATCGGGTCCTACAGAATGGGAAGAGTTCAACAAAGCATTCTTAGGAAGATACTTTCCCCACGACAAGAGAGATGTTAAGGTTGAGGATTTTATAAATCTCATGGAAGGTAACAAGAGTGTTGAGGAATATTCCTTGAAATTTACCCTATTGTCTAAGTATTCTCCTTCTTTGGTGTCTAAACCTAGAGATGAGATGAGTAGGTTCTTGACTGATGTTTCTGATTTTGTGAAGCAAGAGTGCCGTATGACAATGCTCCATGGTGACATGACTTTATCTAGGCTTATGGTTTAGCTTAATCTGTTGAGGTGTTTTAGCTTAGGAGGAGAGGTAGAGATGCTAAGAGGGAAAGAACCAACGAGCAAGGTCAACCTAGGTTTAAGAAGAGGGCTACGAATTAAGATGTTCCCAATGACCCTAAGGCAAACTATGACAGGGGTGGTGGTTCTCAAATGGATAAAACTACTTGCTCAATTGTGGGAAGCAACATTTTGAGAAGTGTCTAGCCGGAACTAATGGGTGCTTTTGTTATGGTAAGCATGATATATATATATATATATATATATATATATATGAATGATGTCTAAGAGCTTGTATAAGATCTCCAAGAGGTCGAATATGTCGTTAACGACTTGGGGGTGCTCTCGAGTCGTTACACTTGTAATGGGACTAGGGTAAAGGTATGTTTATTTAGGTTAAGTGAGTTCTACTTTCATAAAGCACGACATATACTTCACTTTACCTTTTTTCTTTCACTATGTTTGATTTTCACATTACATCCTACAATCTTTTAAGCATGATCCATCGGATACCAGTTTCACAAATGTCAAGAGGCGATACAATACCCCACCCCAACATATACACCTAACATTCTCCTCAATGCAAGAAGGAAAAAGAAATATATATTTAAAAAGAGCATGGAATGAAAGGAATGGATTCATGAGACTCTTTACTGTGTGGCCCATCGATGAAGCTTGCTAGAGACTGCCGAACAACTCGGGAAACTTCCAAATTACATGGGTTCACCGAAAATATTAGAAAACTATACTTGCATGTGTGACCAATAGGCGATAAAAGCCGGTCTCGTCAAAACCCATCGGCGCAATGCCAAAAGATGTTTGCTTCGCCCAAGTTTCTAGAATGATGGTATTACAGACATGGACAAAAGGCGAGCCAACTCATGATATACGAACCTATTCAGTAGACCACCAAAGTGGTTTTACCGTCACAGAATGACCAGTGCCATCACATTCAACACACATTATTCAAAAATAATTAATGTTTGGGTTGCCTCACAAAGAAGCACTTTATTGAATGTCGTGATACGATGTTGAAATTATTTCATGCATCATCCAAATACACAACTTCAATAATCGATATTAAATGAAATTCTCCAAAAAAAGCTTAAGAGCTTCCCATTCACCTTGAAAGTTGGCCATCTTTGCCTTCTACTTCAACTGCCTCATTTGTAAAGACTCGAGTTACTTTAGAAGGGGCTGATCACTTCAATTTAAGTTTGGCTAGGAAGAGTCTCAAACGACAATGGTACAGCAAGACAAATCACTAACTCAAAATTTTTGCTGAAGGATTTTAGCATCATGCAACTTGTTCATTTTCTCGTTATACAAGGATGAAATTTGATATTCTCTCAACCGAACTTCTTCCAACTCATGGAGTTGATTTAATCTCTCTTTCGAATCCTTCTCCTAGTTCAGATTTAAAGTCTTCAATGCCCATGGTGCCTTATATTCTAGCTTAATAGGGAGGTGAAAATATTTTAAATACTAACTTATATAATGACATACCAATTGGTGTTTCCAAAGAAATATGGTACGCACACAAAGCATCATCAAAATCCCGAGACCAATCCATATGGTTAACATTTATGATTTTTGACAAAATACTTTTATTCTCCTGGTTTGAAACCTTGACATAGCCGCTTGTTTATGGATGGTATAGTTTTGCAACTTTATACTTGACTCCATATTTTCTCAACAATAATGCAAACAACTTGTTGCAAAAGTGATACCCTCCATAACTCATGATAGCATGCAGGGCACTAAATTAGGCAATAATATATCGCATTAAGAATTGCATAACACTCTTTCCCTAATTTTTGGGTAATGCTACAACTGCCACCCATTTGGAGACGTAATCAAACACTACCAAAATGTACTTGTTTCCAAAGGATCTTAGAAATGGAACCATGAAGTCAATTCCTGAAACATCAAAGAATTCAACTTCTAGAATAAAATTAAGAGGTAATTCATACTTTTCTTACACACCTCGTTGCTTTTGGAAAGGTATGAATTGTTTCATAATCCGTGTGCATATCAGTATAGTGATGGCCAATAGTAGCCACTTTGGATAACTTTGGCTGATGTTTGCACTTCTCTATGATGTCCACTAACAGGCAAAACGTGATACACATTGAGAATTACATTGACTTCCTCTTTCGGTGCACATTGTAAATTTATATGGTCAATACATTCTCTAAATAAATGTGGTTTTTCCTAGAAATATTTTCTTACATCGAATAAGAACCACTTTTGTTGGTTGAAATTCAGACCCTTGGGTATTATTCCACACAGTACATAGTTCAGAAAATTAGCATACCAAGGATGGTTTCCTTGGGTTACCCTCATTACTGTTTCGTCTGGAAATTAAGCTACAATGTCCCTTTTGTTGGGATCAACCATATTAGTTTCTAACTGATAAAAATGATACGCCACTTGATTTTCACACTTCTTTCAATCATTTACTTCATAATAAAACTCTTGCGATAATAATATCCACCTAGTCAACCTTGTTTTTGCATCCTTTTTAGCCATTAAGTATCTAATTGTTGCATGATCCTTTTTATCGATGTCATACTTGCATTATAAATTGGGTGTAATAATTTTTGTTTCAATTGACCAAGGACAACCCTTAAAGCAACCCCACTATCATCACATATGAGCTAAAACAGAGTACACACCAACCGGGTGCAATAATGATTGGGGCTGATAATGACTTATCTTTCAAGCATAAAATTCTTTTAGGCAAGCAACATCAAAATTGAAGGTCGAATCCTTTTCTAACAAAAATAGGATGTGGAAGTTTGGCAATGATATCAACTTTGGCTTTATCCATTTGTATGCCTTCTGCTGAAACTTTATGCTCCAAGACAATTCCTTCTTTACAATGAAGTGGCACTTCTCCTAATTTAGAACTAGGTTGGTTTCTACCAATCTTTGTAACACTTGCCCAAGATGTTCAAGACAAGCTTCCATAGATCACTAACAAAAAAGAAATCATCCATGAATTCTTCCATTGGGTCTTCCACCATATCTGACTAAAATAGAGAGCATACATCGTTGAAATGTCACTGGGTAATTACACAACCCAAAACACATCATCTTGAAATCAAAAGTCACATAGGGACATGTGAAAGTATTCTTCTCCCGATCTTCCAGTGCAATGGAAATCAGGTTGTATATTGAATAACCATCCGAAAAGCAATACCATCAATACCCCACAAAGCTATCAAGAATTTGGTCCATAAACAACATTGGAAACTGATTTTCTCAATCCATGCATTAAACTTCCATTAATCCATGCATACCCTCCAGCCACTGACCGACCTCATAGCTACAAGTTCACATTTTTCGTTTGGAACTAGCATTATCCCTCCTTTCTTTGGTACACATTGCATGGGACTCCCCCACTCGTTGTACGTAATCCGATATACTACACCTACATCTAACCACATAATGATTTCTTTCTTCACCACCTCTTGCATAGGCATATTTAGTATTCTTTGATACTTGAACACTTGGTTTGCATTCACTTTCCAATTGGATTTGATGAGTGCAAATCCTGGGGGAATACATGCGATATCAGCAATTGTCCAACATATGGCCTTGATATACAACTTTAGCACCACCATAAGCAATTTTACTTGCCAACCAAGCAAGTCTACTGCAATGATGACGGGTAAGATTGTTTTTTCCCAAAAATACATATTGAAGATAAGATGGGAGCACTTTCAACTCAAGTTTTTTCCCTAGGATAAATACTTCCTAGTCTGAGAGCGTTATTTTCATCTTCTACTAGGATAAAAACTTCCTTGTTTGAGGCAATTATTTTTATTTGGGTCCTAGTATAAATACTTCCTAGTCTATCACCTTTATTTTTAGTTTCTCCTAGGTTAAACGGTTCCTAGTGTGAGACACTCTTTTTCTATTTTCTCCTAGAATAAACTCTTCCTAGTAGGAGACGATTATTTTCTTATTTTCTCGTACCATAAACGCTTTCTAGTCTGAAACTTTACTTTTATTTTCTCCTAGGATAAAAATTTCTAGTCTGAAACCATTAGTTTTGATTTTTTCCTAGGATAAACACCGTACTGTGAGTCTTTATTTTTAATCTCTGCTAGGATAACACTTTCTAATTTGAGAAATTTGATTTTTCTTTTCTTCTAGGATAAACACTTCTTTCTCTGAGATGTTTATTTTTCATTTTTTTCCTAAGATAAATATTGCCTAGTATGATTTAAAAAAAAAAGAAATTCAGGTTCCCTAATAAGTCACAAAATTTTTAAAGTTAAAATTGGGGTAAAGTTTTTGGTTTATTTCTTTTGTTTATTATGATTTGAGGGTTTCATTAAGGGAAACATAGATTTGAAACTCATCAACAAAGTTTCAACTCTTTTTTGAATGTTTAATTCCCATGATAGACAAAATCAACTCATCAATGCATGTAGACTTAGTTACATCTACTTCTGTTCATTTAGTGATTGAGAAAACATGCATGCATTCAAGAAAATTTTAAAATTTTCATTTAGATGAGTACCAAAGGCTCACTGTGATTGTCAATTTGAAGCCTCAAATTAAGTTCAAGATCAAGGTATTCTCTAGAAGGAGCTATATGATATTCAAAGATCAAGAGTTAAAGTGAAGTTTGAACTCAAAATTCAAGAAAAAATGCACAGATATGAGCTCTTGCTTGTATTTCTCATCGACTTTTAGATATCTTTTATGTAATGATAGGAGCTATTAACCAGAACCTCAAAAGGACTTCACATGATTCTTTGAACTCTATATATCACATTACCTTTTTTACCCTTTAACTATACGTGACATGATTTCCTTATAACTTGTGAGATGTATGATGTACAAAACAAGGATCCACTCCATATAGTAGCAAGAAACTCTATTTGTTCAGGGTCCACTAATTGGTCCTCTCGTTGAAGGTGATCCTTCACCGATGGTTGGGGTTTAAGGTACAACTTCAGTTGTTTTGACTGAGGGTAAGCAATGAAGATACAAGATTTTAGAAAGATAGATCCACCAGAGTTTATCGGTGGAAAGAGTGAGGGGACACATTAGTATCTAACAACATGTAGAGAGTTGCTAGATAATGTTGAGTTAGGTAAGTCTAATAGAGTTCATTATGATGCACTCCAATATTGTGGGCCAAGGAAAAGGTGGTATATTGTTTATTTTGGGTCATTAGTGGTTGGATCTCTGTTAGTGACATGTGAGGTCTTTGCTAGAGCGTTTTATAATTGTTTGGTCTCCTTGATCATCAGGGAGGAGAGTAGTTTGAGTTTCAAGAGCTAGACTCCTAATAGCCTCATAGTTCCACAATATGAGACTCATTTTATCAAATTACAAAGGCATGTTCTATTCATTATTCCTGATGAGATTGAGATAATCCATAGATTTGTGAAGGGATTTTCATTCTCTTTCTGATCAACACTATTTTGAGAATCCAGTGAGGGGTAATCCTTCAAGTATATAGTGAGTGTTAACTAGTAGGTATATTTGATGGAGAGGGAGGAGTTTGAAGATATTAAAAGAGATCACATATTTAGTCAACTTTAGGGTACCTCGTCTAAAGTTAGGGGGATTATTGAGGGAGTGTATCTTCTTAGCATCGATGACTAGTTAATGTATTTTTGTCGACAACCAAGAGTGGTCCGATAGAATGTGGTCCTTACAATTAAGGTTAGAGTTCCCAAGGGCATAGGGGAGGTTGAAGTGGTTATAATAGTTCCTCAAGTTCTTCGTAGTAGTTCTATACTTCGAGATTGTGTTATTATTGTGGGGAACCCGATGACTTGTAATATAAGCTCTCTATGTAGACTCATATAGGGCCCCAACATTGTTATTCAACTCTTGCTAGAGGACCAACACCTTCAACCAAGCATTTGGGAAGAGCTCATTATGGCAACAGTTGTTGGGATTTTTTAATGGTTCTATATCGCTATAAAGTGGGGTGAGTTACCATACATGATATCGGTAGTAGAGGGAGATAGTGGTATGATTTCATAGGGATACCCAAGGTTGATGACTCTTATGTTTCTATCATGCATATCATCCTAATCTATTATGGATCTGCATCAATATTTTTTGATCTATGGTTTGCATTATCTTATATATCTACCTATATTGATAATATAACACCTCATTTTCAGAAAATAGAAACATATATTTCTCTTGTATCCATTCGACACAGTAGCGCAAATAAACTGAGTGATTAGGTAACCGAGTCGACCCACCTTGCTTTTTAATCAATTTCTGAGTCTAGTGTTCTGGAACATTATGGGAGCTAGGTCAAGCTAGCCTTTCCATTCTGTAATTGCCAAAGTGAATCCTTGAACACCTAATGGGCTTGGTTTAGGTGCCAACTCACTTTAATTTTTAACAAGCTAAAGGCTAACTCAGCAAGTTTCTGATGTCTTTCAGCGAGCTCCAGCGCGTTTGAACTTCAGTTTTTAAGTTAGGCACTTCTAGGTCTTATCGGATTATTTTAATTCTATACCATGTCATTTTACCCTTCACTTAAAGACCTATATAAGAGTTTTGCATGAAATTTCCTCAAATTTAAAAATTATTCTCTAAAAGTCCTATGAAATAAAGAACTTGAAGTAGAATAAAGTTTGAAGATAGGTCCAAGGCCCACTCTCCATTATTAAATTATTATTCATCTTTTATAGAAAGGTATGACAAGTTTATTCATCCATGGAATCCTTACATCCATGGAGCCCGGAGTTCTCAATTTGAAAGGTAGAAATTCCCCAATTTAAGTTAGGGTTTTCTTTTATGTAGCGGGTTTTTATGAATGGGTATTTAATTGATTGATTTATGATTTATTATGCATGAGTTGAGAAGATTCTATGTTTTTATGATTAAAGCCCACATAGCCATACTTAACCCATATTTCTAAGATGAATTTTTTTACTCAATGAAAGGAGAAATTACGTACTTATGTGCATTCTGAGAAGATAAATAAGATGTAATAAGTATTACTTTGAGTTTGAAGAATATGTAGTGAATTGTTAATTTATGATATGATTGTTGTTAAAGGGATTTTTCCATATGATTTCTTATGTATGCATATGAAAGGCTTTATCACATTTAATGATCATATGTTGAAAGGATTTCTACCCTAAAATGAATCTAAGATTAGGAATTAAGAAAATGAGAAGTGTCTAGAGGCTATTAACCTTGACCTGTAATGAGAAGAATATGAGGCGATTACCCACATTCCCTAGAGTCAGATTAGAGGCGAGTACCTTTGATCCTTCATAAAAAATAAGCGGCGAGTACCCATGTCACATGATTAAATAACATGAGGCAACTACCCATGATCCTAAAGTATATTAGACAAGAGGAGAATACCGTGATCCTAAAGTAAGAGGCACAAGATGAGGCTATCCATGATCCCAAGGTAAGAAGGGCTATCGGTGATTACCCTTGTTCCTTCATTATAAGGAAGAATCAATTTCCCATGTTTTAAAAAGATGATATAGGATATGTTATGACGTGTAATGAGTTTGGATTGTTGCCAGTGTTTATTTTCTATGATGTGTAGGACTAGTGGCGAATTACCAAAGTCTTTAATAAGCAGTAATATTGGTTACTTAAAGAAGTACTCATTATATATGAACCGATCTATAATGTGCATTTATTATGCTTTATTACTTTTGTTTTCTAATTCTTATGTTTTATTGCATTTTTGCAAGATATCATATTTAGTACATTTTTTTACTAATGCATACTCTTTCCTACGGTTCTTATCTGAATATAGTCCGACACTCCTGATTCTCATCCATGTTGCTAGGATCTATATTAGAAGTAAGGTTGAATCTTGGTGAGTCCTCATATCATCTTAGGATATGGTAACTAATTTCCTTTTGTTTCTTAATTTTAGTTTTGAACATTGTTGTATGGGCTATGTCCCAAGGTTTTATTGTATTAAAGGGTTTTTGAGACAAGTGTATTAGACTTCCTCTTAGATTTATAAATGCTAAAATATTGTTCAAATTGCTTTAACTCTTATACATTTTCTATTATCATAAGTATGAAAGCTAAGTGGCTTATATGAATCCTCTCAAGGTTTTGTATTTCATTTTATGTGAAGAGGGTACGTTTGGCTCAGGACAAAGCATGTAATGAAAGCACAAGGTTAAGAAAGGTTCTAGGTTGTCACAAAACCATGTCAAGGAGAGTCTTGTTGAGGAGTGTAAAACGCATGACATTTATGAATAAGAGGCCACAAGATATTTAGGAATTTTGTTTTTCATTACTGTGAGTCATGTGATAGTGTTTAAATCTATAAGGTCACTCTCCTAATCGATACCCGATGGTCTACAGAATATGATTACTCAAATACCATTTGCTAAAATTAATGAGGCAGTAAATGTTGGTCAATGAGCTTTTCCTCAAGCTCTGGTTGACTCTTCGGCCAATTAAGTGACTGATGCGGAGGTTAACACTATTTTCAATATTTTGGATCAAATATTGAAAATAGTGTTAACCTCTGCATCAGTCAATTAATTGGCCGAAGAGTCAACCAGAGCTTGAGGAAAAACTCATTGACCAACCTTTACTCCTTCATTAATTCTAGCAAATGGTATTTGAGTAGTCATATTCTATAGACCATCGGGTAACGATCAAGGCCTAATGGCCCCAAAAATAGGGAGGTTGTGGTTCTTGTGAACCCGAATGTGGGTATGACGACATCTAAAGTGAGGGACATCACTAGAATGAATCTTTCAGAATTCTATGGTTCTAATGTTGAGGAAGATCCTCAAACATTTTTAATGAGATTTACAAGGTGTCAAATATTATTGAATTGAATCAGGTGGAAAAGGAAGAATTCACTACTTATCAATTTTGGGCTGTTGCTCAAATTTGATTCAACCAATGAAAAGAACCAAGAATGGAAGATGTAGGTCCCGTTGAATGGGAACGGTTCAAGTCATCTTTTTTTAATAGGTTCTTTCCTTATTAGATGAGGGAGTCAAAAGTGCTTGAGTTTATTAATCTCAAACAAGGGAACATGAGTGTGAAAAAATATGCATTGAGGTTCACAGAGTTGTCAAAGTATGATCCTATATATTTACCAACTCTAGGGCAAAGATGAGTAAGTTCCATTCTAGTGTGTCCGAAGTGGTAGTGAAAGAATGTCATACTAGTATGATTGTCCATGAAATAGATATTTCTTGTCTAATGATTAATTCCTAAAAAATTGAAGAAGAGAAAGAGTAGGAGAGGTCTACGGAGACAATTAGGGATAGATCCCATGATGGTAAGTCTTCATACCCTAAGTCCAGTAGACAAGGTATTTCAATGTTTAAACAAAGGTTTCGTAGGAAAGGTTTTTTCAATGCTCCTAAGTTCAACAAATATAGTTTGTCTAAATGTTGTCTAATGATAAAACTCAATGAGGTGGTAATGGGTATTCATTGCCTACTTGTGTTAGGTGTGGAAGAAAACATGAAGGAAAATGTGTAGTGAGCTTCGATGCTTATTTTTTTTTGTGGTAAGATGGACCAATAGATAAGAGATTGTCCTTAAGTTTCTAAGAATGAGAAAGATAGTCATCGTGGGGATAAACCCTAATATTCATCCGGTCCAAGTGGTTTGGGTACTAATGATCCCACGAAAAACAAGTTCTATGAACTTAGTCTCGTGGTGAACAAAAGGGTTCTCCCGATGTGGTTATCTATATTTTGGAAGTAGTCCAACTTGTTATTTATGCTTTGATTGTTCTCGATGGTACTTTGTCTTTTGAGACGCAATATGTGGCTATGAGATTTGATGTTTTTCCTAATGTGTTGTTAGATCCCTTTATTGTCTCTACTCTTGTTGGTGATTCTAATGTGGCTAAGAGGGTACATAGAAAGGATCCCATTTCATTATCCTATAGAATTGATCTTTTTGACTTGGTAGAGCATGATATGCTAGATTTTGATGTTATCCAAGGTATGCATTGACTACACTCGATTTATGTTTCTATTGATGGTAGAATGTGTGTAGTCATATTTGAATTTTCGAATAAGCCTATCCAAGAGTGGAAGGGGGAAATTCTATGTTGAAATGTCGGTTTATTTCTTATTTTAAGGCTATAAGTATGATTTATAAGGGTTTCATGTACCATCTAATTAGGGTGAGGAATATCGATTCTAAAACCCCTACTGTTGAGAATCGATATTAGACTCTACCTTGGGTGGTGTTATGGTTCACAGTGGTTAAGAATCATCTTTTTTGATGGATCTTAAAGACAAGCAATCTCTTGACTTGACCTTAATAGAATTTAAAGAAGATTTGCTTATAAAGTCAGTTGAGGCTTTATCCTAAGGAGTAGAGGAGTACTTAGATATCAAGGTCATTTATGTGTTCTTAATGTTTATGCATTGAGGGAACAATTTTTTTCAAAAGCCCATAGTTCTCAGTATTCCATTCACTCAGGAGCAACAAAGACGTGTCTTGATCTGCTGGAGGTCTATTGGTTGAATGGAATGAAAAAGGATACTGAAGAATTTGTGGCTAAGTGTCCTAATTGCAACTACGTGAAAGTTTAGCATTAAAACAGGAGGTTTATGCCAAGACATTAATACTCCTATTTAGAAGTAGGACGATTTGAATATGGACTTCATAGTTTATTTACCTCGCACCAGGCGACCATATGATTCAATTTGGGTTATAGTAGACCGAGTGACTAAATCGACTCATTTTATTCTTGTCAAAGTTTATTATTTGCGGGAAATTATACTAATTAACACTTGATAGAAATTATATGGTTGCATGTAGTTCTCTTTTCCATTATCTCCGATCAAGGTACTCAATTTACTTCTCAAATTTAGAAATCTTTCTAATAACTTCTTGGTACTCGTGTTAAGCTTAGCAAATCCAAAAGGAAAGTGGAGCATACAATCCAATCTTTGGAAGGCATAATAAGAGCATGTGTCATTGATTTTAACGGTAATTGGAATGAAAATTTACCATTGATTGAGTTTTCTTATAATAATATCTATCATTCTAGTGGATTCATTCGAGGCTTTTTATGGAAAGAGGGAAATATCTTCTATAAGTAGGTGAAGTTGCATTGATTGGACCTAAGTTAGTTCATGAGGCTATTAGAAAATTCAAACATATTAGAGAAAGGTTGAGAACATCCCAAAGTGGATAAAAGTCCTATGACAATGTTAGAAAAAGAGATCTTAAGTTTCATGTTCATTATTTGGTTTACTTGAAATCTTACCCATGAACGGTTCTATGAGATTTGGGAGGAAAGGAACGATTAGTCCTCGTTATGTAGGCCCATATAATATTTTGATGAGTGTTTATATGGTTGCTTATGAATTTGTGTTTCATATTAAATAGGCATCGGCACATCTGTTTTTTCATGTGTTTATATTAATTAAGTGTGTTTGAGATGTGACATCTAGAGTTCCCTTAGAAGGTTTGGAAGTTAAGAAGAATATTTTTTATGAGGAAGTTTCGATTG
This sequence comes from Solanum pimpinellifolium, assembly GCA_034621305.1. NCBI lineage: Eukaryota > Viridiplantae > Streptophyta > Magnoliopsida > Solanales > Solanaceae > Solanum > Solanum pimpinellifolium. The sequence goes on along the minus strand of CM067873.1, from coordinate 34,861,791 downwards.
AGATTTTAGACCCGCAGGTAAGAAGTTGAGAAACAAGGAAGATGCTTCCGTAAAAGAGTTGTGGAGGAATCAATTAGTTGCAGATGCTACTTAGAAGGCTGAGGCTAATATGATGCCCCGATATCTTCATGTTTTTCCTTCTGTCGAACTCTAACTTGAGGAAATGATTTCATCTTGATTTTATTTTGTTTTATGTCATGTGTTTTAGATATTTCTATGATTTCCTTATTATGCATGTTAAAGAGAAACTTGTGTTTGAATTAAAATCAGTTAACATGATAGATTTTTCTTATGTTTTTTTCTATTTAGTGTGAGTTCTATATGGACTTCATGAGATGAATTATTGAATAGGATTTACTTTGGAGTTTATATTTCCTCCTCAAATATAAATGTTTCGGTATGAGTTACATATGGATATCATGATACGAAGATATGACCATGCTTTTTGCTTGGAGATAGAAGTTCCTCCAGTGATATGAGTAATCTTGTATGTAAATGCATTTTGGGTTTCGGGGTCTAGTTTCTATCTTCCCTATGATTCTTTGAATCAGTTCTAGCTTGGAGTCAATGTTACTCCTTGATTGTGTTCATTTAGAAATTGCATGCATGTTGAATTTCTAATTTAGAGTCCTTTTCATCTTGTAATGTATAGAATCTCATTCGAGATTGACTTTTTCCAGAGCGTAGAAATGTAAAATCTCATATTCCAAAAGGAGAAATATATTTATTTTTCATGCATTCTATGAAGTAGCTCGAGGACGCCAAAAGACTCACCGATCCGCCAAGTAGACCCACTTTGCCTTTTTTTAATCAATTAATGAGTCTAATGTTATAGAAATTAGGCAAGCTGATTCGAGCTCATTGATATATTCGACGAATTGCCAATGGGCATTCCTCACTAGTTAATGGGTTGGTTCAGTAGCTAACTCACTGTAATTTCCGGTATGCTAAACGCTTACTAAGAATGTTGTTAGTGGCTTTGACAAGATTCGGCAGGTTCCAACTTCAGTTTTTTAACTCACAAACTTCGAGGTCTTTTTAAATTATCTAAATTCAATACCACGTAATTTTACCCTTCATCTAAATATATATATGCAAGATGTTTAGCATAGATTTGCCCATAATTTAAAAAGTATACTCTAAATTTCATTGAAAAAAAAAGAGCAAGGCTCTCTCTCAAATATTTCTATCTCTAGAACTTGAAGAATAAGAAGGGTTGAAGCTAGGGATCAAGGTCAAGGCTCCATTCTCAAATTATTCTCGAGCATTTATAGGAAGGTATGATTTCTTTATTCCTCTATGGAATCCTTGCATCGATATGTCACTATGTTCCCTAATTAAAAGGTAGAATTCCCCAATTTGAGTTAGAGTTTCCTTCTAAGTTTCGGGTCTATGAATGCTGATTCAGTTGACTGTTGTGGATGGGATTTCTCACATGATTTCTTATGAATGAATGTGAAGCTCTTTATCAAATTTAATGATTCTAGCTTTAAAGTATTATAACCTAGAATGAATCTAATAATCAGAACTATGAAAACAAGATCAGGATAGAGGCGATTAAACATGACCTCTACTAAGAAGAATATGAGGAAAGTATCCACTTTGGGTGGTGTTAGGTTGAACCAATTACAACCTAATTCATATTAAGATCAAATCTAGGTTTAAGGGTTAAGGGTCATCTTCTACAAACTAGACCAAACCATCAAGTTATATCATAATTAGGTTAGAATACATGTTAATCAATTTATATTATCTTATACAAAACATAAACAAACCAATTCATATCCTAATTTTCGAGATTGAGAAGAACCCACATGAAAACCCAACTTTTGAAAATACTTCGAAGGAACCCTTTGAGGAAAGAGGTCTCGAAGGATAATTAGATCCCATACCTCAACGTTTGATGAAGATTTGATGGTGAAATAATCCTTTTTCAGCCCCCAAATCCCTCCGTAGCTTGTCTTCAATGGTGTGATCCAATATACAGAGAAAGAAGAGAGAAGAAGAGAGTTTGAATTAAGAGTTGTAATTAGACTAATGTGGTTGGGATCTTTATATGGGGGAGGGGTTAATTAACTTAATTAGGCTTCCCTAATCCCCTAACTAACCACCAAACCACTTAATTAACTAGATATGACTTAACTTAAAACGTGCAGGAAATTGCAGTACCATCTACGACACAACGATCGACGGATCGTGGGTCAGTCGATGGACCAGGCCTCCTCCATGCTGCACATCTGTTGTCCTTGTCAGAGACTGTTCATGTGTGGGCCTCAAACAGAGTGGATAAGTGGTCTTTATATGGGGGTTGATTAAGTTAATTAGGATTCCCTAATCCCCTAACTAACCACAAAAATACTTAATTAACTAGCTAAGACTTAACTTAAAACGTGTAGGGAAATTGTAGTACCATCGACGACACCACCATCAACGAATCGTGGGTAAGTTGACGGATTAGGCCTCCTCTGTGCTGCAGATCTGTCGTTCTGTAAGAGACTATGCAGGTGAGTTTCTCCATCAAATTGGCTAAGTGTTGGTCGATGATTGGCATCAATGCAATCATCGATGCCCAGTCGATTAACACACACACCGTCAATTTCTCTTTCGTGGGTGCACTCTGCCCAGGCAGTGTGACACAAACGTTCAAGGGTCTTCCCCAAGGGCCTTTTTTTTGTCCTTGGGGAGTCATACCCATACGTTTTGATAAAAAATAAACTTAAACACAAGTTAGCTACCCTTCCACCAAATTTCTTAGATTTTTGACTCCTAAAAGATAGTCAAATAGGCTTAGGCACGCTAGTACCTCCTAGACTAGTTTCCGGATGTCATGAACGTTCTTGAATGTTTTATGTTCTAGGCTTCATAAATGACTTGTAAACATTAAAATTTTCCTTGACACTTATGTCTGTCTTTAAGACACGTCTCTGATTTTCAAAGTGTTACATTACCCCTCCCTCCTTAGGAACATTCGTCCCCGAATAACACTAAAAATCTTTAGAAGGAAGGAATGGACTCAAGACTAGCAGGCTAACCAACAACACTGCATAGTAACATCAATCATATCACTTAGACAAGGCAATTCAAAACATCAATTACCACAAATACGACTCAACATTACATTATGCCGAATATCCTTCTCACAACATCAATATGATCTCAACATGCTTTACATGAGTCAATTATGTCAAAGTTCAACTTATCAACATGCTACATCTCATTTCATTAAGACACATCATATAAAAATGCATAAGATAACTAAAAAAAGCTAAAGAATAAAGTTTTAAGTTCAAATTCATAACTTCATTGTAATTCACTATAAGTCGATTAAAAAATGCATATTTTGTAAGACTTTAGCAAAAAAAAAGCAACCTCAGTTTTTTTCATTAATTTCATTATTAGTAAGAATACTAACCTTAGTTATCAAATAGATGAGGGTAACGGAACTTCATGTCGGCCACGGCATCCCATGTTGCACCCCAACAAGATGATTCTTCCATAATACCTTTACGGAAGCCACCTCTTTATTCTTAAGCTTCTTGACTTTCCTATAAAAAATTTGAACTGGAACTTTCTCATAATAGAGGTTATCCTTCACACCAAGTTGCTCAATAGGAAGAATAGACTCGAGATAACCAATACTCTTTTTAAGCATGGAAACATAGAAAACCAAATGAACCAAAGCCAATTCACTAGGAAGTTTCAATTCATAGGCCACCATCCCAACCCTTTGAAAGATTTCATCGGGACCCACATCACGAGGAATCAACTTTCCTTTCTTGCAAAATCTAACCACCCCTTTCATAGTTGAGATTTTGAAATACACTTTATAATCTTCTTCAAACTTCAAATCCCTTCTCCTATGATCGACATAAGACTTTTTCTGACAATAGGCTGTTTGCAACCGGTTCCTTATGATATGAACTTTCTCCTAAGTCTTATAAATCAAATCGGGACCAACAAGCGATGGCTCACCCACTTCAAACCATTCAATTGGATACCTACATCGCCTACCATACAAGGCTTCATAGAGAGAGCCACAGAGATGGATGAATGAAAACTATTATTATAAGAAAACTCCACCAGAGGCAAATGCTTATTCCAATTTCCCTTAAAATCAATAGTACAATCTCTAAGCATATGCTTAAGGGTTTGAATAGTACGCTCCTCTTGACCATCCATTTGGGGATAAAAAGCGTCACTCAACTTCACCTTAGTACCCATCCCTTCTTGTAATGACCTCCAAAACCTAGATGTGAATTGTGCACCCCGATCCGATATGATGGATAACGAAATACCATGGCAACACACAATATCATATATGAAGATCCTAGTATAATCTTCTGCTGAATAAGTAGACTTGACGGGACTAAAATGAGCGGACTTGGTCAACCTATCCACAACCACCCGTATAGAGTCATATTGCCTTTGATTTCGAGCAAACCTACAACAAAATTCATATTGATGTCTTCCTACTTCCAAGTAGGAACATGGATTTCTTGTAGTAACCCACCCAAATTTTGATGTTCGGCTTTCACTTATTGGCAGTCGGACACTTAACAACAAACTCCACTATGTCATTCTTCAAACCCTCCCACCAATATACCTTCCTAAGGTCATGGTACATTTTTGTCGAACCCGGATGAATGGAGTAGTGGGACCCATGGGCTTTCTCAAGGATTTGGTTCCTCAACTCATCTACCTTGAGAACACACAATCTTCCTTGGTACCTCAAAATACCATCCCCCATTAAGGAGAATGCCTTATTAAGATTTCCAAGGACCGATTCCTTCAACTTTATCAATGATTTATCAAGGTGTTGTTTGGACTTCACATCAACTGCCAATGATGTCTCGGAGTTATGATGGACCATGAATCCACCATTCGTTGAATCTTCCAACCTTATGCCCAACCAAGCTAACCTATGAACATCCTTCACTAGGTCTTTGTTGGCTTCATGTATGTGATACACACTATCCATAGTCATACAACTTAGAGCATCAAAAACCACATTGGATTTGTTAGGGTGATAAAGGACACTCATGTCATAATCTTTCAATAACTCTGACCACCTTCTTTGTCAGATATTACACTTCATTTGGGTAAACACATATTGAAGACTCTTATGGTCGGTATAGATATCAACATTGACACCATACAAGTAATGCCTCCATATTTTCAAGGAAAACACTACGGCCGTTAACTCAAAGTCATTAGTTGGATAGTTTTTCTCATGCACCTTAAGTTGCCTAGAAGTATAGGATATCAACTTCCCATGTTGCATAAGCAAGAACCCCAAACCCACTCCGGATGCATCACAATACACAACAAACCCCTTTGAACCCTCCGGTAAAATCAACACCGAAGTGGAAGTAAGCCTATCCTTCAACATTTCAAAACTTCTCTCATATGCCTCCGACCACTGAAATTTCTACACTTTCGGGTAAAAGTAGTCAAGTGAGATGCAATAGAGGCAAAACACTCCACAATTGTTCGATAATAATTCAGTAAACCAAAGAAACTCCTAATGTTGGTTGGAGTCAATGGTCTGGGCCAATTTTTCACCGCTTTCGTTTTCCTTTGATCAACCTCAACTCCCTTACTAGAGATGATATGACCAAGAAATGTCACCGACCTCAAACAAAACTCACATTTTCTATATTTGGCAAATAATTAATGTTGTTTGAGTACTTGTAACACCACCCTCATATGTCTCATGTCATCACCCTTAATTTTTGAATATACCAGGATGTCGTAATAAAGATAATGACAAATAAATCTAGGTAACTTTTAAACACCCTATTCATTAGGCCCATAAACATCGCTGGAGCATTACTGAGTCCAAAGTAAATTACTAAGAACTTATAATGACCATATCTAGTCTGAAATGCCTACTTACCTCTCACCCTAAGTTGGTGATACCCCGACCTCAAGTCAATCTTAGAAAAGTAGCTTTCCCCTTGGAGTTGATCAAACAAGTCGTCAATCCAAGGCAGAGGATATTTATTCTTAATTATGACTTTATTGAGTTGGCAGTAATCAATACACATTCTTAAGGACCCATCCTTCTTCTTCACAAACAAAACTGGAGCACCCCATGGAGAAATACTAGGTCTAATTAAGACTTTGTCTAGTAAATCTTTGAGTTGTGCCTTCAACTCTTCTAATTAAGACGTACCCATCCGATAAGAAGGAATTGAAATGGGATTTTTATCCAGTAGCAAATTGATACAAAAATTAATTTCCTATTTAGGAGGAATACCGCGAAGATCATTAGGAAAGAACTCTAGAAATTCACTCACTACGTAGACCGACTCAATGGGAGGAATTTCGGAGTCTAAATCTTGGACTCTTACAATATGGTATAGACAACCTTTAGAGATCATTTTTCATTATTTTAGACAAGAGATGATACAACCTCTATGAATAGAATTTTCCCCCTTCCACTCTACAATGGGTTCATTTGGAAAGTTAAACTTCACTACCATTGTTCTACAATCAGTAGAGGCAAAATGAGCATTCAATCAATCCATGCCAAATAGGATATCAAAATCAAGCATATCAAGTTCTACTTATTCATAATAAGAAACTCTATTTGGCCACATTATTGGACAATTTCTATACACCCTTCTTGCAACAACCGACTCACCCATCGGAGTAGACACTATAATAGTTTCACGCCAAATATTAGGTGGGGATAAGTCTCTTGCTCACCGCTAGAGCGGAGAGCATATACATCAATAGATAAGACTTTCAATATACCTGTCACTAGGTGGGGAGAAGTCTCTTGCTCACCGCTAGAGCGGAGAGCATAAAAGCGATTCTTCTTTGGAGCCTCACTAGAATAACTTGCTTGATGTTCAACACCCTTTTCTTGACCCTTAATATCGGGGCAATCCCTAACCCTGTGTCCACTATTCCTACAACGAAAACAATTTCCTGTCCCAACAAAGCATTCACAAAAATGACCCTTTATACACTTGGCACATGTATGCTTCTCATTGGGTGAGTTTCCACTCCTTCCCTTTTGGGCTCTAGGTTTACTCACCTTATGATCACAAGCCTTAGGGAACTTTGATGGAAGTTGATTACAAACACACTTCTTAAATCTAGGCTTTTATTGCATCTCAAGCCTATTCATTGAAGAACCTCCATCAAGAGATCTTGTCCTCTTTGCATCTCTACTCTTCCTCTTATCCCTTTCCTCTTCCACATGTTTTGCATGAACTATAAGATGAGAAATGTTCATGTTGTGATGTAGCATAGCCAAATGATACTCTTCTTGCAAATCATCCGGCACCCCTATCACAAAGAGGCTCATTTCATCTCTAGGATCGGAAACTAAACAAGGAGAATATTTTGACAATTTAGTAAACTTCAAGGAGTATTCATGAACACTCATACCTCCTTGGCGAAGTCTTATAAACTCCACCACTTTAGCTTCCCTCATCTCCCTTGGAAAGAACTGATCAAGAAAATCCTTCTTGAAGATCTCCCAAGTCAACGGAACAGTCCTCAATGGCCTATTATCCCTCCATTGTACATACCATACTAGATATACATCCTTGAGTTGATAGGTGGCTAACTCGAACTTTTCACTAGTGGATAACCCCATCGTCAAGAGTATCTTATAGACTTCATAAATGAACTTTTCGCGGTATTCTTCAACCTTAAACCAATAGAACGTAGGAGGATTCATCTGAGTGAAATCCCTTAGTCGAGAGGTCATGGTAGCAAATTCTTGATGAGCTAGAGGTAGAACCTCTTGATTAGGTTGGGCTGTCATAGCTTGGGCTTGAGCGGTGGCGACTTATGCTAAGTTGAGCATTACTCGGAGCTTGTTCAACATTATCATCTTCTTCAAGAGGAGGAACTTGATAACCACAGAGGAGCCCCCACATTGGCAATCTCCACTTCAATCCTTCGTGCAACATTCCTTTGAGTATTCATTTCCTATAATCATAACAATAGGTTTAGATGGAAAAGCACATCATAAGTATACTCTAATGGTATGATTTTAGATTCCCAAGAAAGTGAGAATTTCCTAGGCATCACGTAGGTTCCTATCCATAAGTGTAGTGCGATTCACAATTATGAATACAGACTTACATAGACGTGGTTGAGAGAAAAATTAACTCTAAGATAATTCAACCTCATGCTGTGATACAAAGTTTGTCACATCCGGGTTTTACCCCCCAAGACGTAACCAGCGTCGTCGTTCTCTTTGAGGACTAAGACTAGTCTCTTAGTTTACATCATTACATTCATAGGTCAAAAACGTGGAAAAATTTATAAATTTTCATTAATTCTACTTGGAGGTTTACATAGACCTCTATATACACATAATATATATTCGTAGCGAGTATACATTGACCCTTCGTATAGGAAGGTTACATTGGCTTTTTACTCTATTGCACATAAGTATAAGTATATAGAAATAGAAGATATTCTTCAAAAATTGTCTCATCTTGTAACCATCTAACAAGGTTAGCAAATTGGTCATATCCCATATTTCAAAGTAAGAGAGACACATATAGGCGTTACACAATCCGTACTCAAATGAAAAGAGATAGAACGTAAAGGTCTTAAAATTAAAACAATATCATAAGCTTGATATCGGCATCGCCCTCGAAAAGTGAGGACCTACCCACTTGGATGAGTAAGAAACTCCAAGCCTTCTTCAATGTCATCTCAAAGATCTTTCAACGATCGGAACTTAAAATGTTGGGGAAAAGTAAGAATTGGGGTTAGTACGCCACTTTTACTAAGAATGATACCCCATGAACATATAAGACCAAATCATGATAAAAAAGACATCTTATCGAAACGTGCTACTTTATTCTTTGAAATCATTATGCATAACCAAAGGAAAACATACAAATTAAAAAGGCATATTCATCAAGTCAAAGCAAATAACATTCTCTTCAACATACTTTAACCCATGATCAAACACAACCCTATCATCAAGTAATTTCATTACAAGCATGGATAAGGGTTCATCACATCATACTAAAGTAAGACTACTACTCATAAATCCTCGTCAAGCGAACAAGTACAATAACCAAGTAAAGCCCCATAACCTTACTCAATCAAGTGACCCAACAAGAACCATGACTAATATTCACTTTCACATACCATAACCTTTAATGATACTCAACCTCATACTTTTAGCAATAGAGACTAATTACATGTTCACAAGAATATCAATCAACATATAATATCATTTACATGTAAAGTCATCATATTATCATCTTTTGCATTCATTATCATATACATATATATTATCAGCCTTCTAAAGCTTCCATCAAGGTGAACTAGTGCAAGGAATAGTTAGAGTCCCATACCCCTACCTAATCTAAGTCAAACCCCTCATGTAACCCTAGTTAGTTTATACTTCATTTCTTAATTTTAGTTTAGGGAACACTTGCCTTAAGCGACATAGACCACAAGAGTTAAGTGTGGAATTCGCTATTATAAAACTTTGCACTAATGGAAGGTGGTCTACTGTCCAAAGTAAAACCAAACATAAACGTAGCTTTCTAGGTGGATCCAGTAGCTAGTCTTTGATGGGGGAAACATAGTTCAAGAACTTTGATATATGTATACTCCCTCTATATACCACTTGGTAATTGGAGCCTCCTCTCATGGGAATCCATTGGATGAGTATCCCTCTTTGGGGAGTCAACACCACATGTGTAAATATACGGCGAATCTTCCTCTATGGGAAGACATCACCTCCCATTGTTGTTAACTTGAGGCTAAGCTAAGTCCCTTTATTGAAATGTCTTTAATGTCATTATTAATTATCATATCTTATTGTTGGTTATAGGGTCTAGCCCTTTTATAATCATCATCATCATATCTCAATAAGATTTCGGATGAGTAAAGTCCTTCCATCTCAATTATTATGAGTGAAGTTATTACATTTACATTTTCATTCAAAATATGGACATTCGTAGTCATTACCATTCTTATAACATATACATCTTAATAAACCTCACAACATTGTCAATACACTTTAATTCAACATCATACCAACCCAACCAATCTTAATAAAAGGCAGGATCCAGCACAATGTCATGAGTTAATCAAAATTAAGTACAATTTAAAATAAATGGTAGAGATCATAAGACTTAGCAAGTATCCTTCATAGTTCATCATCAAAGTCTTACTATAAACCCTCAATTCAAAAAAATTTAGGTATACATAATCACAAGTTAATATCCATCATGATAACAAGGCTAGAAGAATCACAATATCACAATTCAATACTAGATCATAGCTTAAGACAAGATACTAGGTCAGTTCACTTCCTAACCTAGATCATCTTAGCAATAACTATCGTGAAAGAACACAAATCACGGTAATATGTTCATGAATAATGTAAAACATCATTTAATAGCCATTCAACCAATAACCAAGTTTATTGAACCAATTACAACCTCATTCATATCAAGATCAAACCTAAAGTTAAGGGTTAAGGGTCATCTTCTACAAACTAGACCAAACCATCAAGATATATCATAATTATGTTAGAATATATGTTAATAAATTTATATCATCCAATATAAAACCTAAAAAATCCAACTCATAACCTAATTTTCAAAATTGAGAAGAACATACATGAAAACCCAACTTTTGAAAATACTTCGAAGGAACCCTTTGAGGAAAGAGGTCTCAAAAGTGAATTAGATCCCATACCTCAATGTTTGATGAAGAATTGATGGTGAAATAGTCCCTTTTAAGCCCCCAAATGCCTCACCTATGTAGTCTTTAATGGTGTCTTCCAATAGAAAGAGAAAGAATAGAGAAGGAAGAGAGTTTGTTTTAGAGTCGTAATTAGACTAATGTGGTTGGGGTCTTTATATGGGGGGGGGGGTTAAATAAGTTAATTAGGCTTACCTAAACCCCTAAATAACCACCAAAACACTTAATTATTAGCTAGGACTTAACTTAAAACGTGCAGGAAAATTGCAGTACCATCGACTACACTACGATCGACGGATCGTGTGTCAGTCCAGGGACCAGGCCTTCTCCGGCTACACAACCGTCGTCCTTGTTAGAGACTGTGAAGGTGAGGGAATCCAACTAATTTTCTAACCATTGGTCGACGGTTGGCATCGATGCCCCATCGGTCAACACACGCCCCGTCGATTTCCCTTTCATGGATGCACATTGGCTAGACAACGTTGACCTCAATGTGCAAGGGTCCTCAAGGGCCCTTGGTCGGTCCTTGAGGAGTCATACCCAGATGTTTCAACTACAAATTGACTTAAACACAATTTATATAACCTTCAACCAATTTTCATATATTTCCAACTCAAATAGGCTTAGGCATGCTAGTACCTCCTAGAACTAGTTTCCAGAAGTCATAGACGTTCTTGAACGTTTGGTTTATAGACTTCATAAATGACTTGAAAACATTAAATTAGGCCTTAAAATAGTGTCTAGACCTTATTACACTTATTTTAGGCTTTAAGACACGTCTTGGATGTTCGAAGTAGTACAAACAGGAAATCCTTCCATGTATTTATGATTTGTATGATGAGTTTCAGGAGCATTGTTGTTCTTTAAGATCTATTTCAGGTTTGGTTATCATAGTTTGAGATTAGGCCATCAAATGTCCCTAATACAACTAATCGGATCTGATATGCACATTATGAGCTTATAGAGATGTTATTTTGGATGATTGAAGCGCATGCAAAATTTTTCATAGAGTTTGGAAATTAGGTGTTTGTCTTGTATTTGGACTCATTTGTGATTGTATTCGTTAATAACATCTTTATCTATTACAAGAACGAGGATAACGATGTTCACTATTTAAGAATCGTGCTTTAGGGGATGAAAGAGGAGGCGTTGTGCTAAATTCTCAGAGTACGAGTTTGATCTTAATTTGGTGGAATTTTTTGTACATGTGGTGTCCATAAAGGGTAGTAGGGTTGATCAGGCGAAGTTTGAGGAAAATAGAAGTTTGATAGGGCCTACTTCTCCTACTAAGTTTCATAGTTTGTTATGGTTGGCAGGCTACTAAATGCGTTTTATGTAGGGTTTCTCAACACTTTTTTCCCGAATGCCAAGATTAACTCGCAGAGTCTGTGTTTTCTGTGGTTTCACGAGTGTGAGTATATGATGTACTATGATTTTATGGTACTTTTGTTACATTTCACTTAAGAGTTGTGTCTTTCTTCAACCATTTTTATTTGTTTTTTTGTATTTTTATCATGTTTTGCATGAAATATAATCTGGCACAAAAACATAGAGAAATTGCTGAAATGTGTCAAAAAGGACATCTACAGAGGTGATCTATGAACCATAGGTCCATCAACGCTCCATAGATGAGAGATCACGGAATTCTTTACCAAGTGTGGAACCATGAAGGTGATCGATGAACCATAGATTGATATATGGACCGTACTACTGCTTGGTTAATTAAATCAGAGAGTTGGATCCAATACCGTTTTTGAGGATTCTAAGTATGGATCTTCATAGGGGATCCACGGACTGTAGAATCAATCTATGGACCATACTACTAATCCATCATTTGCATAAGAGATGTTGATTTTTGGATGATTGGAAATTTTCTTGTGTCCCATGTTACGAAAGAGACATACGAAATGTAGGTCGATCCACGATCCGTAGTCCATTATCGTAGATTGAAGATGCATCCTGAAACATTATTTCCTTATTTCATTTCATTTTAGTTAGGATTTGTTTTTTATAAAAAGGGCACATGTTAGACTTTATTATTCTTATTCTAGTTCTTGACTTTGGAGATTAATTTGAAACTTTTGCAATTTTTGATTTCTAAAGCATGTGTTGAATGTTTTTACTTTTCAATTCAAGTTGAAGATCTGGATTTTTTGTTCTTATTACATGTTAATGATTTCTTCATTTAAAAATATGAAGAGTGATCTTGATACTATGGGTAACTAAATCAAGAACTAGGGTTGTGGTAACCATGACCTATTAACAAGGTATGAACATTGATTAAGCTATTCTTGAATAGTATTCTTGCATGCATTGATAATTTTTTTGTTTAAAAGTCTTTTTAACGAGTGCTTTCGTGAGAACTCCCCTTGTTTCTACTTTCCAAACAAAGGAGGTAGTTAATAAGAAACGAATTATCAATATTGATCTAGTGTGATACTATCTAATGGTTTGATTTTGTGAGGGTGAAGACTACGTGATACATCGATGTGATGTATAGTATGAGGTAAAGGTAAGGATTCGTAATTATACACACGTAGTCGGATCAAGGTGCAAGGTGAAATTCTCAAGTTGCCAGACAAAGGAATTAGATATACTAACTTATCACTTTGCATGTAATACACTTGGAAAGGGATGCTTATACTAGTATTACCGTGTAAAAAGCTTGTGGGGAACAATATATCCTAGTTACTTCCTCATCTTGAAAACAACTATAGTTTGAATCTTGCTCACTAATTCCTTGCATAATTTTCTAAATTTGTTTCACAAATGCCCCCTAAATACTTGTTTCTTGAAATACATTGTGTAAACAAATATAATCATCAGTTAAGTTGAAGTCTAAACTATATTCCTCATGGGATCGGCTACAACCTACAAGTTAGGTTCTTTACCTGATAATGGTCGCTTATACTTCTTTAGGGAGGTGGAATTTGATCGTATTAAATTTTAGCACCACTACTAGAATTTGTAATTTAGATTAAGTTTAACAACACTACTGAACTTTACAAATATTTCCTAATATTACTTTTAATTTTGTTTGTGTCTTTGTTAGGTTCCAACTCTATTGTATGACAAGTACACGGAGTCAAGGAGAACTACTTACTCTCAACGATCAAGAATTGAATAGAACATTACAAAGAATAAATAATCAATGAGTGCCAATTAATCCTATCAGAGGAGAATTAGGTGATTGTGTTGTGTTGCAGCACCCTAGGGTTTTTAATAAGAATAATAAGGATCCAACTAATAATTTATTAGGATATGCACTGAGGGTGAAAAATTCACCAATGCCATGACCACATGAAAACTATAGGCTTGTCTTACAAACCTCTTGTCCTATCTCTTTTACCACCATGGCATACATTTTTGGTGACTAGCAGCTTGATGCAGATTCTTACAGGGAGAGGCTTGATTAGGGGTTGGCATTAGATGACCCACATGCTCACATAAACAAGCAAAGGGTTAATTGCAAAAGTTTATAGGTTTGTCGGACTGGGTAATGAATGTGATTGGATTGTGAGTATTCCCTCTATTATTCACCGACGATATAGATGTATGGTTTAAGGAACTTCCTAATAACTCAATCTCTGCAAGGGAGCAATTTAAAGAGGCGTTCTTCACAAAATTCTCTCCAGTATCCAGGAAGCTGAACAAAAAGGATAAGCTATACAATTTCGTGTCACTACCTGGAGAGTTTGTGAGTAGTTATGGGAAAGCTTCATTGTCTCCAAAAAAAGTTTTCAAAATCACCGTACTAATGATAAGTCACTAAAATAATATTTCTACCGAGCAAAGGATGATAACAGTAAGACAATGTTGGATACTATTGCTAAGTGTTCATATAGTCAATGTACTTTTGAGAAGACTGTGGAGAAACTTGAGAAGATCTCTCGAAACAACAAGGTTTGGAGCATTAGAAAGCGGCTAAGTAGAGGAAAACATTCACAATCAAAGCCCCAGTAAACCAATCAACTGATGATATTCATAAAGAGATGGCGCAGTTGAGAATTGAACTGGGTTAGTAAGCATGTGAGAGGAGGCGCTGAGAAGGTAAATTTTTTTGAACTATTTGACTAAAAATCCATCACCAGTTGGAGAGTGTTACTATAAAGAGGATGCTTATAAGGCGAACGATAAGATGGGGGATTTATGACCAAACGCCTAAGGTTACAATATGGATAATTGGCGTTAATGTCAAGGAAACCAAGGTTGGAACTATGGCAATTACAACAGAGAGGGTCAATATGTGCGAGATAGGAACGAAAATTGCATCAACAACGACAACCGAAATAAATATGGAAACAGAAATGATAAGGTAGGACCTTATGTTCCCACTCAAAATCAAGACTTTGTTCCTAGGTAATCTGGAAGTAATATGGAACGTGTTGAAGATATGATGTATAAGATGATGAGGAGGTACGATGTGACTAATGAGAATGTAAACAGAGATACGGAATGACTTTTCTGGCATTGGTCAAAAAGTTGATGCCCATGCTTTTTCAATCAAACATCTTGAGCAACAGATGAAATAATTTTCTACTACACTAAACCTACATCAACCTAGCACTCTTCATACCAACACCATCAAGAATCCAAAGAATGATGGGCATTATATGACAATCACTACTCGCGGGGTAAGAAAACCATTGATCAACCAATGTCATCTAAGATTAAAGTTGAGAATAGTAAAAATTATGATGTGGTTGAGGTAAGTGGAGAGGCATAAAATGCAATTAGTAAGGAAGAAAAGGTATTTGAGAATGTTTTTACAATACCTACAATAAGACCCCAAAAATGACTTAGGTGAAGATAGATCCTAACGTGGGTGTAATGATGGTGTAAGGTACTAATTTGGTATAAAATGTGGGTTAGAGGCACTAGCTAAGAGTTTAGGTGCATTAGAAGTCAAAAGTCAAGGGATGACCAAGACGTTCGGCGACTAAGTTACCTAAGTGCCTAATATGTGGTTTTATGTGTTTATGTGTGATGTATTAGCTTACATGGTTCTTAAATGATTTTATATGTTTTTTAAATTCAGTGTGTCAAGTTTCGTGATGTTTGGAGGTCAAACATCCAGAACGTCCATAACGTTCGAAAGGTTTGACTTGCAACGACCTTGCATTTCTATGTATGTTTTTTCAAGTTTTATGTGTTCGTTTTTTTATGAATTTCATGAAGTAGGTTATAAATTAATATACGAACATATTTGGGGTGGAAACGTATGGGTACGACTACACATAGGACCCTCAAATGGGCCCTAAGGGAGAACCCCAACTTAGAGACCAACACTACCAGGCCGTGGCAAAACGACGGACCGGTCGATGGCCCATCGATGTTTCTAGTCGGTTGGTAAATTTATAATTAAGGTTGGGGAATTGACGAAGTGAACTATGAGACCCCATCGATGGGACATGGCCTGACCAACCATCCATCGATCGCCACGTTGATGGTGCTGAAAGGTTGGTAGTTTTTCTGTTAGGACTTGAGGGTTTTGGGAAATTCTCCCCAAGTCTTATAAAACATGGGGACGACAGTTTTATGTGCTTAGGGGTATTTTAAGAGTATATATGTAATTAGACTCTCATTTAAACCCTAGCATCTAAATTAAAACCCCTTCCCTCCTAAAGTTTCTCCAAAAACCTCCATGTGAGTTCAAAGTGAAGATGGAGCTTGAAGATGGGTATTCAATGGAGTTTATTCTTCAATTATATTTTGTTTCTTCAAATAAGGTATGTGATTTCTTCATCTAAGTCTTTCTATCACCTTTGATCAAATTCAAAAGATGATTTTGAAAGATCTCAAAAAGATGAAAAAGTCCAATTTCTACTCTAAGTCATAGATTCTTGCAAAAATGGTTTCCAAACGTTCATATATGATGAAATTGATGTATAATTGATATTTTGCAATGAAATTCTCCACTAACCTTTGATCTTCTAAAATCTCTTAATTTCACTGAAATATGGGTGAATTTATTATGCTTTGATATTCATGAATTCATTTGTAGATTGTTATGGGATTTTGATTCATGTATAGATTACATTTGTATGATTTATAGGCTGTTTCAATTTGATTAATTGAGTAATGAATACTTTTATATATATTGCATGCTAAGCATATTGAATTAATATTGATTTAATGCTTATGATTTCTAATGTATTTTCCTATGGGCTATCTAATGATGCAATAATTATACTCAATTATATATAGGTTTTATTAGGTTGATAAGTATCTAATGATTTGACCTTTTTTCATTGATTATTTATATAATTGTATTGAATTTATGTTCATGGACTTGGGTTAGGGCCTTATAGTATCGAATTGGATTATTTAGCTTTGGATTTAAAGTGGTAAGATGGAGTGGGGGTATGCTTCCCTATTTCCTTTTATTTAATATTAATTAGACTAAATTCTATTGTTATTGGTGTGGTAAACTTATGGTGGCGGTGCTAGGTTAATTGATGTGGCCTTGTTGGAGTTACTTTATGCAATATGATGATTGTGGACTTGTCGGCACTACTTGAAGTACTATGATGATTTTCAGAGTTTATTTATGTGAAGTATGAGTATATCTATCTATTTGGGAAGTTATGGGAAAGTATGTATTCTTTCTATGTATGTTAGGAAATCATGTTGACTATGACTATGTGCTTCTATGTGTAGTCTTAGGGTTGATACATGGTTGTTCCTACTGGTAGGGGTTAATACCGGGATTCCATGTCAAGAACTCATGGTCTATGTCGATTAAAGCTAGCCCCGCTCACAAATGAATGAAATAAACTAGGTTTTCCTAAGGGTGTACTACTTAGGGTAGGTGTTACAATGGGACGCCATTTATGCAAAAGTAGACAATTGGAGGGAGTCTTGGTGTGTTCTTGTTACGTAAAAGAATGAATGGGATACTATATAATTTTACTGGAAAAAGATGATTAGATTTCTAATGTTAATTAAGGCTTTGTAATGATAAATGGTATGTGGCTAGTCTAAGGTGACTCCTAAGGAGCACTAAGTGGAAGTAGTAGTATGAGATGCTACTTTCACATTGCGCTAGTGTAAAATGAGGAATGTCTTAGAGGATGGTCTTTATGTGAAGTTGTTAAAATCATGTATGTTTTCTCTAGTATATTTAGTAAGGAATGTTGAATTTTTAAGTTGAAATGAAATGCGCTTATCTTCGGTAGTCTTAAGGATCACTTAGGTGTGTATTGAAGAGGTTGTATGAGCGGTCTATTCATGTAATACCTAGGTAAGTCTTAGGATAACTTTTGATAGGAAACTCTAAATGATTATTGTATTTCCTAATGAAAATGGATATATGTTGAGAATCACAAAAGTATTATCTTGTATGTTAATGATTACTTATATAATGTCTTGTACACTTGATTCATGAGGTTTTATCACAATAGCGTGAAAAGTATATTTGAACTTAAGTGTCCTCTTTAAATCATGTTTTTGCATATTGCTATAACACTCCAAAAGTTCATGACCTAACCTAGATCCTGACATGATAAAATAAGACTTCAAACAATGTTTCTAATCCTAAAAAATGAGTTGAAACTAGTTAGGAAGTGTTAGATTCAAAATGTTAAGAAACGACCATGACATCTAGTGAATTGTGAAATGTGAGCTACTGTGACTTGGCATGTTTCAATGGGTTTTAGGAGTCAGAATTTAGTGAAATTTGGTGGAAAGGTGTTAAAATGTATAAAAGTGTTCTCAGGGTCGAAATGTCTTGGTACAACTCCCCCAGGATCACCCTAAAGGTTCTTGTAGAGGACCCTACATTTAGACCCAAAACTGTCAAAATGATAGTGGGCAATCGACAAGCCAAACGGCAACCCGTCGTTTGATCCGAGCTCCGTCGATGGATCCGTATGTTTACACTAAAAATATTTTCAAAATCCCCAAAACTACCCTCTCTAACCAAAACCATAGACCAACAGGATGGTCCGTTGTCCATTCGATAAGGTGTAAATGTGGCTTCGCCGATTGGGGGTCGAGTTTCACTGTTAAGTTTCTAATGAGGGAGTTAGGTAATTAATAAACTAAGGGTTAATATATGGTTGATTTAGTTAGTTGGGGGGACTATATAAAGACTAACTTCATTAAACTAACCCAACACCCATTATTTCCCTAACCCAATTCTCTCTAACTTCTCTATACTTTCTCTCTCTATAATAAGACTCACCATTGCAAACAAACTCCACGCTTAATTATGGATCCAAAACTCAATATTTATTCCATTTACCTTAAAAGAATCCTAAGGTATGTAATATCCTCAATATTGGGATCTTTTCTCCCAAGAAGCTCTTCAAAAATTGGTTTCCAAAGATGTCAAAAACATGGGTTTATTCCGATTTCGTGAATGGTATTTCAATTGGATTTGATGTTGATTTTCTTTGATAAATAATGATATATTATGATTGTTTATAGGTTAATTGATGGTGTATCAATGATGGTAATGTTAAATTGAAGTATTATACATAATTAGATTAAGAAGATGATGATATGATGATTATGATGAAATGCCATGACTATGTTGAATTGTGAGACCATGTTAAGGTTATGGTGATACAAGGTTGAATATGAATCACCAGTGTTCCTTACTTTGATATGATGATAATGTGCTGATCTCACTACATGAAGGGTTGTATTGAAAGGAAATCATCATGCAATACCTAATGATACAATGACATGTTTATACAAAGGGTAAGCCTTATATGGCCTATATTAAGATATGATGATTAAGAATAACCTAAAGGCATTTTAAAAAGGGACTTTATCTTTGCACCGAGCGAACTAGATATGGGCGGTGTCCCTTCACAATTTGGGAAGGTAGGTTCACAATGATTCTCATGTGATAGAGACTACAATGCAAGTTTGCATAATTTATGTGTCTGTTGGGGTCTAAATTTATAGGGTAGGATATTAACTCGTTCACACCCAGGCATGACTCCCCAAGGACCACCCAAGGGGTCCTTGTGGGGGACCCAAAGGCTACCTAGAACACTATCTTGGCTGTGTCAATCGACGCCCAAGCAATCAATAGACCGTGCCTTCATCGACGCCCTGTGGATCGTGGACGTAGCTCAAAACTTATATGTGTGAGCTCAACTCCCGAAAAAGGAGTCTCAGTCACCTACTATGGAAGTGAAGTACGGTACGATTGTTCAAATGACAGTCTGTCATTCTGCACGTAGATGGAAGTGTGCAACTTTCCTGCAGCGTGCTGTCTACTTAAGTGGTGAATGGGAAATTTACCACACGTCCTAATTAGATATAGACGGTTTATTTAAGTGTTTTAAGAATTTTTAGTTACTATATAAGCCTATATACCAATTATACCTTATTCTCATAATCAAACCTTTCCCTCCCAAATAAGAAACCCTAAAACCTCCATTGAAGACCAAACTCAAGAGAAACCTTTGGAGAAGGATTCGTGGATATTTCTTCTCAAATTTTCGTGGGGTTTCTAATGTAGAAGGTATGGTAATCCTTCTTTCTTAGATAACTGTTCATCTAAGGAGTTCTTTCAAAGCTTTTTCAAACATCATTCTATTAAAAATCTCATCTTTCAGTCTAGGATTGGATTCATTGTTAAAGTGATCTCAAAATCAATCCTATTCCGTGAAGAACCCATGATGTTTTTTAACCTCTAAAATTATGATGTGTTATGGTTATTGTTATCTTGATAAGATTATGACTGAGTTTTTATTAGATTATAGTATATTGATTAATCCTAGTCTTATCTATATCCATTGATTATGAATTATTGTTAAATGATCAATGGTAATCATTAGGTTTGAGATTTGGTAAGTTGATCTATTTTTTTAATTAACTTAAAAATGTATATCGAATTGTGATGATAGGTATGGTCCACTTATGGTGGTGGTGTTTAAATTCTTTTACATGTATATGTGTTATGATCACTGCCTTGAATAAATTAGGTACAAGATGAAATAATACGATGATTTCATGTTTAGCGGAGTTGAAGGATGTAGCCTTGATTCTAGTATCATGTTCTAATTGTATTGATGTTATGTAAATTTATATAAATAATTTTCAACACTTGTTGCATGATCTAGGTGTGTGGATGATGTTTTGTAAATGTGATGATCATGTTAGGGTTAGGTGTGGTCTAAATGGCTAATGATGATGACTAATTTTATAGCATGATCCCTACCTATATGTACCCTATATGTATGTTTGATCAAAATATGTTAGAAGTTTTCTATTCCAATGTTGAATATGTTCTAGTCTTCTATGATGAAATGTGAGTGTGTGTAGTCTATAGTACTTAATACTCTATATGTGTGTATGAATTGAGACTTGAGGGATGTTGTACATATGTTGTGATCTTTAGAGGGTGGCTTCCTTAATGCTAAGTTATAGACATTACGTGATCATGTTGATTAATGTACACACACTTCATGAATATTTATGAATAGGGTAGATTTATGATGATTTAGGAAAGTATAGTTATCCTATGAAATATATGATTTATGAAGTTATGAAACTGTGTGACTACATAGATGTTGTCTCATTAGATGGAAACCTCCACCCTAGTAAGTCATGGTTTCTAGTAATAATCTCCATATTCCATAACTACGTGCACCTGTAGGTTATAACTTTTTCATACCACCAAGATATCTATGTAACATTGGTTACAACTTAAGTAAGTGTTAACCCGCTCTTTACCTATTTCTATGCATCTGAAGTATATAATTTATGAATTTATTAACATGTGTGAGTAGAGGTGTTTCTCTGAAGGTAGATCTCACATTGTATGCACACATTCATGATCTATTATTGTATGAATATATGAAAGGACATTCTGACATGAGCTAGGGTCAATGATGAAAGGACATTTTCGTCTTAGAATTCTTTGAGCTATATGATGTACAAAGGAGAAAGCTTATAAAGACTTCTTTATGAATTAATACACTAAAGGACTAAATATATTTAATAAGAGAGTTAGAGCCAAGCACCGAGTGAGCATGACAAATGAGAGTGGGGGCTTCACGTTTAGTAAGTCTGGCTTCCCACAAGAGAACCTTCCTATGTAGCAAGTCCGATTTCCTACAATAGATGTTGTCTCATGTGATGGAAAACCTCCACGCTAGTAAATCAAGGTTTCTAGTAATAATCGCCATGATCCATAACTCTAGTAAATCAAGTGTTAACCCTCTCTTTTCAGTGTGGGAGGAGAACACCGGATTCCATGTAGCTGAAATGTCCAATATCAGTTATGGTTATGTCTCCCAAAGGTTAAAATATGAACTAAGATAAAATTATGGACTCTAATCACAACTCCTTGAGGAGGTTACTTAGTGTTGGTAGGAATATGGACCCTACCCATGCATTACACTAGTGAACTCCAATAAAGGATAAGATTAGTCCATGTATGAAAGTAAGACTTATGTTATATATGTATGGATTGTATGAAGGAATATTATGTGACTTTGCTATGCCAAGGTATGAATTATAAGTATGCACGTGAATCGCACTTGTGGCTTCTAATTGGGTTTACTTAGTATATGTGGGGGTATGGGACTTGATGTTTACATTGAACAAGTAGACTTTGAAGGGGTTATGAGGGTGGTTTACTTATTTTATGAATTAAGTGAGTTATGACTAAGGTTTTAGTAAAGGAAAGACACCTTATATGATAGTATGAAGTATGCTTCTTATGTCTAGTTATGAATGAAAGTGTTATTACTTGTTGAGTATGAAATGTCTTGTCACCTCCAAGGAGTACCTATCGCATCTAGGTTTACCCCCTAGACGTAACCGGCGTCGTCGTCCTCTTAGAGGACTAAGACTAGCCCCTTAGCCTTATATCATTTCATTCATAGGCTGAAAATGCGGAAAAATTTAAAACATTTCACTGCATCTACTAGGAGGTTTACATAGACCTCTACATAAACATAATATAGTCGTATCGGGTATACATAGAACCTTCGTATAAGAAGGTTACATAGCCTTCTATTTTTATTGAAAATTATTATATAGACAATATCATTGTAATTCACGTCGTCTCATCTCATAACCATCTATTTGTAGTATATCAAACTTGGGCATATCCCTAACATCAATCCAACAAGAACAAATATAGGTCATACAAAGGTATAGCAGTCAAATGGAAAGGAAACCACTGAAATGATCTTACATTCATATTAAGTCCGTAATCTAGATAGCGGCATTGCCCTCGGAATTTGAGGACCTACCCCACTTGGATGAATAAGGAATCCAAACTTTCTTCAATGTCTCCTTCCAAAACACTTCAACAACCAGAACTTAAAAATTTTTGAAGAAAGGGAAGAAAACGGGGTTAGTACTCCACATGTACTAAGTATGAGACCATATGCACATATAATGTCAAAACATACTAAAAAGGGACTTTTAGTCAAAACATGAGACTTTACAAGTTTAAAAGTCCCATGCATAACAAAGCAAGACAACTAATCATGAATCCTTATCAAGTCAACAAGTGAAATGACCAAGCAAATCCCCATAAACTTACTCAACCAAGTAACATCAACAAGAAACCATAAATAATGTCCAACTTTATGTAACATAACATAACATTTATATATACATTTTATCTTATGTTAACAATATAACCCAATACATAATCAGAAGTGAACTAACCAACATATATTATAAATAATGTGCAAGTTCATAATGTAAATATGATATATCATTAAAACATAAACATATATAAGAACATTCAACAAATACTCCGCTCAAGGCAAAGTAGTGGAATGCCTAGGTAGAGTCTCATACCCCTACCTAGACTAAGCTAGATCCCTTAGGTTATCAAAGTTAGAGTTCAAGTCCTTTAATTGATTTTACCATTTGGGAAATTCTTGCCATAACCGACATATACAACATGAGCTAGTGTGAAATCCGGTGCCATAAAACATTACACCGAAAGAAGGTGGACTACTTGCAAAGGTAGTACCAAAACATGAATCATAGTAACTACGTGTATCCTCTAGCTAGTTTTCCTATGGGGGAAACATAGTTCAAGAACTAGGAGATATATTTGGGACCCTCTTTATGCGCCATGAATTATAGTCTCCAATCTCAAGAGTAATGTAGTGCTCGTACATTCCTTATGTGGGAAGGGACACTACTCAATCTAGTTCACTCAGTGCTATGCTGGATTCCCTTTTTCAAAATGTCTTTAAGCCTTTAATTATTAATCATATCTTTGTTTAGGTCATCAGGTCTACCCCTTGTATAATCATCATCGTCAATAGATCAATAAGAATTGTATGAGTATAAATCCTTTCATCACAATTCATAAAAGTGAGGTTAACACATTGCATATCATTTCATAATAAGGCACACTGGTATAGATCACCACCCTTATAGACTTTACACTTGGTTAAGTGTCTTTCCTGTACAAATACATGTTTTGGATGTGGACACAAGGGTCATAATATGAGAGCTTTCCTAGTCCTCAAGGAAAATTGAAAGGAGACCAACCAAGATCCTCAAGATTTCCCGCAGCCGAATACTCAAAAGAAAAACCATTTTTATATGCTACAATCTAACAAAGAAGCTAATCCGGAATAAAGGCCCCAAAAAGTCATAGTTTGTTATGGTTGTTTTTGATTTGTTCTTAGATGGGTTTACCCTAAGTGGGGGAGAATGAGTGGAGTTGTAAGGTGATTGATATACTTATCTTTTCCTCTCATTCTTACTCAAGCTTAAGACCAAAATTCTTAGTAGGTTTGTTATATTTTTGAGTCTTGCATATTAGTATGAATTGCATGTCTCTTTATGTTATTAGTTCCTTTTGATGGTATAATGTTTTGCATGCTCTTTATGATACCATAGTAACATGGGAATAGTGGTAGTTAATCTATATTTCTCATGTCAATGTGTATCGAATGATGTTTGCTTAATTGCATTATAAGTTGTTATGTTTATATGCGAATGTGCGATTTGGAAATTATTGAATGTTGATCTTTATAATCGAATGATGGTTATGCATAAATTTGGAGAAGGTAGTTCCTCCATAATGCAATGAAAATGATGAGTTATGTGTGCGCTACGAAATTTGGAAATATTTCCAAATCGCTTTTGTTGCTTAGAGTGCATACTGATGTAAAGTCCGTGTTCCTTGTAAGTTTGGTTCATTCACTATGAATGGTGTATCCATGATTATATGTGTTGTGAGCTACTAGTTGACTCTCGTAGTCGTTGAAGGTGTTTAGTGTCATTCGAGGATGAATGTTTTTCTACCATTGGGGAGAATGTAACAACCCTCAAAATTAAATAGGACAAGATAGAGTCTATAATGAGTTTTATGAGTTAATAAGGTGTTAAAATGATGAATAATAGCTCTACAAGTCACTTTCAAGAGTTTTAAAGCCAAACATCAAAGAACGACCAAGACGTCCGGAAACTAGTCTTGAATGTGTGCTAGTGGTGTCCTTTTATGTTTTATATATTTTTAGGTGTTGTTTAGCATATGAAATCAGTGGGGTTGAACATAACACCTAGAAGGAAATATTTAGGGTCAATAAATCAGGCAACGACTCCCCAAGGACAACCCTAGGGGTCCTTGAGGAGGACCCAACCTTTAGCATATAAGATGCCCAAGGCATCAAAAAGTTGCACATGGATGAAACAAGTCCCCGTCACGGACTAGATTAATCAAGGGAAAAATATTTGGTCTGCGTCTCTAAATCATCATGGACTCTACTGTTTAAAAGTTTATTTTCAAAAATCTTATTGGAATATGTCCACGATGCTGAGTTTCTTTCCGACGATAATTCCAAAATTTATGTTAAGTTTGACTTGTTTTAAATGGTAAAATTAATGTAGGGTTATTTTGGGTATATTGGTGGTGTATTATACATTTAATTAATATCATTATACACCAATTACCCTAATGAAAAACACCAACCCTTAAATAGAATAAAAAAATTCTAAGCTCTCATCACTCTAAAAAAATTCTTTTTCTAATTAGATCCTCTATTGATGAACTTGACGCTCCAAGGAAAAAGGCCAAATTTCCAATTTTCCAACCCTAATTTCGTGGGCTTTATTCAATTAAGTATGGTAATTCATCTTGATTCTTTCTCATTCAAGGAGGCAATCCAAAGGCTTTTCAAAAAGGTATCAAAATCCCATTTTCTTCTTTTTTAAATTATAAGCATGGGTTCCTGCATGAAAAGGTTTTAATGGATCAATTAATATGTTCCGATGTTAATTGATGACTTTATGATAAAAATTTTGTGAACCCATGATTACCCTAATTCTCTAATTTTTGCTTATGAAGTGGGTATCATGACTATGATTGGATATCATTAGAATTATGTTTAAACTAAGTTGTATTATGATTGTCTACTTATAGTTATACCTAAGTATGATAAATTGTTAGATAATTGAGTAAAGATGATCAAGGCTTGGATGAAGGGTAAATTGACCTAATTGCTCTAGTCTTCTTGAATTAATTT
Source organism: Solanum pimpinellifolium (assembly GCA_034621305.1). Lineage (NCBI taxonomy): Eukaryota > Viridiplantae > Streptophyta > Magnoliopsida > Solanales > Solanaceae > Solanum > Solanum pimpinellifolium. The sequence goes on along the minus strand of CM067873.1, from coordinate 34,835,614 downwards.
TGAGTGTTATGGTTCACATATGATGGTGGTGTTTACTTGATGTGTATGAATGTATTTGTGAATTGTGATTATGGCTTTGAAGGCATTGTAAGTGAAGTAAAGTTAAGTTATGAAGCATATGTATAGGGTTGTCTTATGAAGTTATGAATATGTATCTTGAAGTTACTATGCCTAATTGAAGTATGATGTCAATGTAAAGTATACTTGTTGTGGATCATGATGAATTTAGTATGATCATTATCAGGAGACAATGTTATGAATTATGGATGTTATGTTAAAGGCTTTATCACTTATACTAACACAAACAAATAAAAAATGAAGTTTAAGAATGAACCGGGTATACACTATTCGTGAGTAGAGAAACAGTGTCTAGCATCAACCTCGATAATTCTAAGAACTCTATGAATGAAAAGGGGATTTTGGGGTGGAAACTCTTCATGAGTTGATATAAAGTGATTAGTAGAAACCTCACTATTTCCAAGACCATTCTAATAAAATTAATGTTAGGTTGATATGTAATACTTAGTAGCTATCTGTTAATCTATAGCTAATAAATGTAATGAATTCCTAAGACTTCACGGGGGAGCTATACTTAGCATAGAGAGGATTTGAAGAAGGGGTGGATACTCTTCATGAGTAGAGATGTTGTATCCAATGCACCTCATAAGATGAGTATTCTTCATGAGTTTAGACGTAGTAGTTCGAAGCAATATCCTTATCCCTACACTATGATCCCACATATGTCCAGCTATTGGAGATCCATGTAAAGGCTTAGAGAATTACCTTACCTTAGGCAAGTAGGGATCCTACATCCGGTAGGGGTTAATACCGGGATTCCATGTAAAGAACTCATGGTATAGTCTGTTTAAGCTACCCCACTACAAATGAATGTGATAAACTAGGTCTTCCTAAGTGTGTAGTACTTAGAGTAGGTGGTGAAATGGGATGCCATTTATGCAAAAGTAGACATTTGGAGGGAGTCTTGGTGTGTTCTTGTTATGTAAAAAAATGAATGGGATACCATATGATTTTAATGGAGAAAGATGATTAGATTTCTAATGTTGATGAAGGAAATGTAATGATTGAATGGGATGTTCCTAGACTAGGGTAATTCTTAAGGAGCACTAAGTGGAAGTAGTGGTATGAAATGCTACTTTCACATTTCACTAGAGTAACTTGAGGAATGTCTTAGAGGATGGTCTTTATGTGAATTTCTTCAAAATCATGTACGTTTCTCTAGTATCTTTACTAATGAATGTTGACTTATTAAGTTTAAACGAAATGTGATTATCTTTGCTAGTCTTAAGGATCACTTAGGTGTGTATTGAAGAGGTTGTATGAGCGGTATCTTCATGTCATACCTAGGTGAGTCTTAGGATAAATTTCATAGGATATTCTAAATGATTATTGTGTTACTTAAATAAAAACGGCTATATTTTGAGAATCACAAAAGTACTACATTGTATGTTAATGATTACTAGTATGATGTCTTGTCCACTTGATTCATGAGGTTTCATTATGATAGCAAGAAAAGTATATTTCAGTTAAAGTGTCCTCTTTAAGATATGTTTTTGCATATTGCTATAACATATCTTAAAGAGGACACTTTAAAATATTCAGGAAGTGGTAGATTCAAAGCGTTAGAAACGACCATGATGTCTGCTAAATTGTGAAATGTGTGCTAGTGTTCCTTGGCATGTTTCAATGGATTTTAGGAGTCAAAATTTAGCTAAATTTTGTGGAAACGTATTAAAAAAGTATTATAGTGTGTTTAGGGTCTAAAAGTTTAGGTTCGACTCCCCAAGGATCACCCTAAGGGTCCTTGGAAAGGATCCTACATTTATACCAAAAACTATCAAAATGACATGAGCCAATCGATGAGCCAAACGATGAGTTGTCATTTGATCGACACTCCATTGATTGATCCATAGTTGGACACTTAGAATATTTTCAAAAAGTCACCAAACCACCCTCTCTAATAAAAACCACTGACCAAAAGAACTGTTCGTGGTCCAACAGGTGGGGCGTGGATGTGGCTTTGTCGATTGGGCGTCAAGTTCATTGTTAAGTTTCTTGTTTAGGGAGTTAATTAATTGGTTAGATAATTAAGTAAATAAGTTATAAGATATGGTTAAATATGTTAGTTGGGGGTCTATATAAAGACTAACCCTCCTTAAACTAATCCAACACCCATTATTTCCCAAACCCAATTCTCTCCAATTTTTCTTTACTTTCTCTCTATTCCAAGACACAACATTGAAGACCAACTCAAAGTTTGATTAGGGCTCCAAGACTAAAGATTTTTTTTCATGAATATTTATGGAATCCTACGGTATGGAAGCTCTACACTCATGGGAAGTCTTTCCCAAAGAGGCTCTTCAAAAATTACTTTCCAAAGATCTTAAAAACATGAGTTTCATTCAAATTTTTTAAGTTGTATTTCAATTGGATTTGATGGTTACTTACTGTGATAAATAATGATAGATTATGTTTTTTGGGTATAATTGATGTATTTTTTAGTCTCTGTCTTAGTTCTATGGAAGAATCAATGATTAAACCCTTTATCCTAACCCTAACTATGGCTTAGAGTTGTAGATGATTAGGGTTATCGAAATGGATTATATTATTATTTAAATCACTATATTATGATAATTATGTGTGGATTTTGAATAATTGTGATGAATTCAGGGTAAGATTTTGATGAAGGGTTTGGAGGCTATTTGGTAATACTTATTAATCTTGAATTCTTCACTTCATTGATGATGGATTATACTTGGTGATGATGTTAAATTGAATTTTTATATGTTAATAGATTAAGAATATGATAATGTGATGATTACGATGAATTGCCATCAGTATGTTGAATTGTGAGATCATGTTAATGGTATGAAAATACAAGGTTGAATATAAATCACTTGTGTGTTATACTATGATATGATGTTGATTTGATGATCTCACTACATTAAGGGTTTTATTAAAAGGAAATTATCCTGCAATGAAAAATAACCTAATGACATGATTATACAAGGGGTCAGTCTCCTATGACCTATGTTAAGCTATGATGATTAACAATGACTTAAAGACATTTCAAAAAGGAAATTTAGCTTAGCACCGTGTTAACAAGATATGAGAGGTGTTCCTTCCCAATGTGGGAAGGTAGGTTTACAATGATTCTCCTGAAATGGATACTACAATGCAAGTGTGCATAAATAGAGTCCAACATATATCTCCTAGTTCCTTAACTATGTTGCCTCCTTAGGAATACTAGCTAGTGGATCCACATATAATGTTATAATCATGTTTTGGTTGTACCTTGGAAAGTAGACCACCTTCTTTCGGTGTGGGGTTTCATGACATCAAATTCATTTTTAGCTCACTTTGTCTATTGTCGGTCAAGGAGATTGTTCCCAACAAGAAAATGAATGGATGAATGTAATGAAGTAAACACTAACTAGGGTGACTATAGGGGTTCTACTTAGTGTTGGTACGGGCATGGGACTCTTCTTATACATTGCACTATTGTCCTTGAGGGGAGTCCTAGGAGGTTGTGCTTATTTATTTATTATATGAATGCAATGCATATGTTGAATTTACATGTTGATGATCCTATATGATGTTAGTTCCATTTATGAACATGCTTTTGGTCTAATTTGCTATATATGATGATCACTATTCATGATGTTATCTCATATAGAGCAATGTGTTATGTATGATCTCTTATCTTGTTTACTTGATTATTTGGGGTTATGGGGATTCATATGAGCATTGCAGTTGTAGGCTTGGGATGAGATTATTCATAAAGGTCTTGTATACTTTAATGTAATGAACTCTTGTACATGAATTTTTGATAGGAAATTATGTTGGAGTTATTCATGTCGATATGACCTTATGATGATGCAATACATGCTGAGATGATTTTATGATGACATTGTCCTTATGTTGAATATGAAATTGTCTTAAGTAATGTAATGTTTATTGATTTTTATGTGCTCTCTTATAAATGTTTTCAAAGTGACTTATCATGGTTTTGAGAAAAATGTCCTTTTAAACATTATTTCAAAGGTTTTATGTGCATATGATTCCATACTTAGTACAAGTGGATATACTAACCCATATTCTTCACATTTTTACAAATATATATGTTCGGGACATTGAAAAGTAGAAGACCAATTTTAAAGACGACTTGGTCTTTTCCCCAAGTTAGTGGTAGGTCCTCAATGTCCGAGGATGGTGCCATTTATCTAGTTTTGTAGGATTGCTTATGCCTAAAAAAACTTATCATTTCTTATGTTGAGACTATTGTTGTAATCCTATAATGGCATATTGTACTTGTGTATGGGATTATGCCCAACATTGTAATACTCTTTAATGGTTTATATGTGAGACAATATAATTGACTCTTAATGTAAGTTATGCTAAACGAGAAGCCTATTTATGCTTCACTAAACGAGGAGACCATGTAAACTTCATATATGATTTGTGAGAAGTCTATTTATACTTCACTATGTAAAAGTTTTTAATTTTTTGCATTTTTGTCCTATGATATTTTATGACGAATGCTAAGGGCTTGTCCAAGTTCTCCTCCATGATGAACACACCAGTTATGTGTAAGGGGTGCTCCACGGTCGTGACAATCGCCATTCTTAGTACAATGTTTGTACTAACTTCATAGTATTTTGTATTTCTAAATTATAGGTGGAAGGCAAGATGAGGTTTCTAGAAGTTGAACCTTGGGAAATAGAGTTGTCTCAAGTTTTGTATGTCCTCATATGTTCAAGGACATGAAGTATGTTTAGTTTTCCTACTATTAAAGACTTGTAATAGACTATTAGTTTCTTTTATACGTAAAGGCCATGACGCAATGATATTATGATGTGTGTAAGTTTTCTTGTGATGATAAGACTTTGTTTCTTCCATTTTATGAAAGAGTTTCTTATTAGTTATGTTGTAAAAATTTTTAATTTCACACTACTGTTCATACCTATGTGATTAATGAAAGATAAGAGGCATGTACAAGACCTCCAAGAGGTCAGGTACGCCGTGTAACTTCAAGAGGATGATCCCTGGTTGTTACAATGTTGGTAGCAGAGCATAAGGTTATGATAGATAGTCTTAGGGTCTAAAGTCACACACACCAAATCTAGTAGATCCTTCTTCATCAATATGAGTCACGACACATCTATGAGCGATAAACTATAGGGTGATTGAAGTTTAACTTTCTCCATTACTCTTGTGTCGTGTCACAGAGTTGAGTTCTTTGAGTGTTTTTTCCTAATGTCATCTATGAATACAAGACACAAGCCCGCCAGAAAGTGCAAGAGAGACTTTCTCCCTGAGGTGAAGAAGTCCCTATAGATAACAAATAGAATATGTATGAAATGGTTCCTCCTCCAGAATCCCAAGGTCCTCAAGCTCCCAACATTAAATAGTATATGTCTAATTAGCGATAAGGGCTGCTTTTAATACTTTGATCCAACTCATGACGACTCAAGCTCAAGTCATCACTACTCAAGCTCAAGTCGACACTACTCATGCTCAAGCCATGACGACCTTACCTAACCAAGGAGTTGGACCTCAAGTGAACCCTTATGTAAGTACTCCTACTTCTTGAGTCTGACATTTCATGAGGATGAATCCTCCTAATTTATATGGAATCAAGGTGGATGAGCATCCACAAGGCTTTATAAAGGAGGTATTAAAGGTGGTAGACTCTATGGGAGTAACTTCTAGAGAAAAAGAGGAATTAGCCACCTATCAACTGAAAGATATAACATAAGTGTGGTTTGAGTAATGAAGGGATGATAGATCTGTAAGGGAAGGCCTTGTAGATTGGGGAGTGTTTAAGAAGACCTTTTTTGATAGGTTTTTCCCCTTAGAGTTGAGGGATAAAAAGCTAATGTAATTCATTAACCTTCGTCAAGGGGGAATGAGTGTAAAGGAGTATTCTCTAAAGTTTTCTAAAGTTCACCCAACTATATAAGTATGATATAACCCTTGTAACCAACTCTATGGCTAGAATGAATAAGTTCGTGATGAGGGTGTCTAGTTTGGTTGAAGAAGAGTGTCGTACGACAATGCTCCATCATTATATGAATATCTCTAGACTCATGGTGTATGCCCAAATAATTGAGGAGTCCAAGCTTAGAAGATGAATAGAGATGGGAAGAGGAATAGGTCAGATGAACCAAGTCATCTTAAGTCTAAGGAGAGGTTTTATAGTTAAAATATCTCTATTGTAAGCAAGGATAGGGCTTTCAACAAAAATTCTCAAGGAGGGGGTGGAGTTGGCCTATTTTTGAGAGGGCTAGTTGTACTACATGTGGTAGAAACACTTGGGTAAGTGTCTTGCTAGTACGGATGGATGTTTGGATGCGAAAAAAGGTTCATAAGGTGAGAGATTTCCCGTTACTTAAGGAAACACGTAAGGAGACCAACAAACCTCCTAAAAATGGCCTAGAGCCTAATACTCAAAAGAAGAACCATTTCTATACGATACAATCTAACAAAGGAGCTAATCCGGAATAAAGGCCTCGGTAATTTATAGTTCCTTATTGTTGTTTTTTATTTTTTCCAATATGGGTATACCCTAAGTGGGGAAGAATGAGTTGAGTAGTAAGGTGGTTCATATCCTTATATTTTCCTTCTATTCTTACTTAAGCTTGAGAGTAAAATTCTTAGTAGTTTGGTTATACTTTAGAGTCTTGCATATGAGTATGAGTTGCATCTCTCCATATGTTATTAATGCATTTTATGGTATAATGTTATGCATTCTCTTGATGATATCATAGTTAAATCGGAAAAGTGGTAGTGAATCTACATTTCTCAATGTGTATCTAATGATATTTGCTTAATTGTCTTATAAGTTTTTATGTCTATATTCCAATGTGTGATTTGAAAGTTATTGCTTGTTTAGATTTATAATGACATGATGGTCATGTCTAACGTTGGAGAAGGTATTTCCTCCATAATACAATGAAAACTATGAAGTAGTCCATAATGATGATTAAAGTGCATAATGATGTGAATTTGGTGTTCCTTGTAAGTTTGGTGCATTAATTATGAATTTTGTATCCATGATGATGGGTGTTGTGATCTGGTAGTTAACTCTCGTAGTCCTCCAAGGTGTTTAGTGTCATTCGAGGACGAATCCTTTTCTAGGAAAGGAGAATGTAACAACGCTCAAAATGAAATAGGACAATCTAAATTCTATAATGAGTTTTATGAGTTAATAAGTTGTTGATATTATGAATAATATCCTTAGAAGTAAGTTTGAGGAGTTTGGAAGTCAAACATTGAAGGACAACCAAGACATAGGCAAAAGTAGTCTTGAGAGTCTGCTAGTTTGTCATTGCCTGTTGTATATATTTTTAGGTGTTGTTTGGAGTATAAAATAAGTGGAGATGACCGTAAAACCTAGAGGGACATGTTTAGGGTTAAAAAGAGTGGCTATGATTCCCAAGGACCACCCTAGGGGTCCATGAGGAGGACCTAACCTTTGGACGATAAGCTGCCCAAGGCAGAAAGAAGTTCCACATGGATGAAACAAGTCCATGTCGCGGACTAAGTTAACCAAGGGAAAAATATCTGGTCCACGTCGCGGACTCTACTTATGAAAATTTGTTTTCAAAAATCTTGTGGGAGCAGCTTCGGAGCACAGACTTGCTCTTAGAAGATAATCCAAAATTTTATGTTAAGACTAAATTTTTTAAAATGGTCCAATTAATGTAGGGGTACTTCGGAGGTGTATTATAGATTAAATTTAGGTCATTATATATCCAATACCCAAATCAAAAACCCCAACCCCCAATTAGAATCAAAAGAATTATAAGTTCACTTCTCTCTACAAAATTCTCTCTCTAGTTAGATCCTCCAATGATGAACTTCAAGCTCCAAGGTAGAAGAACAAATTCTCCATGTTTTTAACCCTAATTTCGTGGTCTTTCTAGAATTAAGGTATGGTAATTCATCTTTGATTCTTCTCTCATTCAAGGAGCCAATCCAAAGGTTTCAAAAAGGTTTCAAAATCCGAATTTCTTCTATTTCGAATTCTAAAATGGGTTCTTGCATGAATATTTCTTAATTTATGAATTATGTTGTTTTCAATGTTAATTGATGAATTTATGATAAAAAAATTCCATGAACTCGTGGTCACCCTTATTCTCCAATGTTGGACTATAAAATTGGTTTGGTGAATATGATTTGATATCATTATAATTGTGTTTATACATGTTGAATTATGACTATAAAATGCCAATTACGTCTTATTTTGATAAATTGATTGAGAATTGAGTAACAATGATCAAGTCTTGGATGAAGGGTAATGTAGTAACCCGAGAGTATGCCCTAGAAGAAATAGTATTCTCAAGTCGCAACACAGCGTATTCGACCACTTAGAGGTCTTTTACAAGACTTTAGACATCATTTAATCGCATATATGCATGAAAAGCAGCGCGAACTTACAACTTTTCACAACAATAGAACCGTAGATCAACATCACTTTTATAGAAAATATAGGAAATGCTACTTCTCTTTGCACCCATCTTAGAAGAACAAATATCTTGGGTCACAACACATACATCAATACAATGAAAATATCAAAGTCTAATACAATGTCTTTTGAATAGAAAAGCTAAACATAACTATGTCCTCCAATCAATTGAGGACATGCCACAACTGCCTTGAAAGAATTCTAATATCCAAGCTTCATTCCAATATACTCCTCTCAATTCCCACCAATACCTTTAGAGATAAGACAATATATGAAATTAGTACTTCATAATGCAGTAAGTATGGTAATATGCAATAAAATCATGCTAAAAGGACATTTTCTTTAATGTATGCTTTCATGTTTTTTTTTGTAGAAGACCTCTTAACATAAGTATAAGAAACCACTAACATAAGTATAAGAACCCTCATCCTAGCGCCTTCAAACCATACTTGTGAAATGTATAAATGGCGTCTCATTACACTACCAACACTTTGTATAACTTCTCAAATACTAAGATGCATCTCACATAATGATAACTGACATTCAAATACATAGATCATAGTATCTAGGCATAGAATCCGAAGTCTAGCCTACTTTGATGGAGAGTGTTCTACTTGCCATGGATATAATTAGGACACAACCCATGTAGGCACATAGTTAAGGAATATCAAGGGTTTTTTTCTACTCTAGACTTATCTTATGTAGAGTCACTCCCCAAGCATACTCACACGGTGCAAGCAATGCTCTCATAGAGTAAGTTCAATCATAAGAGACATATGAAAACGTACCATATTTTAGTCATTATGAAGTCATGGCGCTCTTACCAAATATATATCCACTAGGGCTGCAAATCAATGGTCAATAAGGATAGGTCAATGACTTTATTAGAGATGGTTTCATGTAGTTCCATCCAACCTACCCTAAAGTCCATCATTCAACAAGAAGGATACCATTATGACTTTAAACTTCAAGGATATCATAACCTTCTTCTATGTTGAAGGTTCCAAGTATTGACCTTCTACATACACATACCTATACATGATAAATGTTCTTAAGCCTACTAAGTCAAGAGTTCATATTCACATTCTTCAAGTATCAAGAGGGAAAACGGTCTACCAAAACAAGCCACACAAATAACTTCATCTTATCACATGTACCATAATATTAAAGTAGATTGTAAGGACAACTAAGTAATCTACAAGTCAGCCTATTCCACTTCTATAGAAATATCAACATGTTACAACATAGGACTCACATAGTCAACTAGAAAGAATCATGCTTTAACATCAAGTATAAACATATAAAGACATCACCATAGTCTATCCTCATCACTTATAAACAATTAGGATAAATAATGGTTTCGCTTAACTCATTTACATAAGCCGTATAAACATTCAGAATGATCACCTTTACAAGATATAACAATGATAACATTCCAATTCATAAAGTAATGCCGACAAGTCAACGTTTTTCACAATTATAACACATAAACACCTCCATCATAAGTAGACCATACCAATCAACAAAATTCAATAACAATAATATATAATATAGGATGATTTGGTCATCTTACCACATTCTATCATCATCACCTTCAACCCTTAGTCATTCCAACCAATTTAATTCACAAAGGTTCTTACCAATAGCCATATACACCATTCCAAAAGAACAATTAAACCATACGATTATGCGACATGATACAATATGAAAATAATCAAATTAGGACAAAATATATACAATTGTAACATTATCTTAACATAATTCAATAGCCCTAAGTAATCTGCACAAGAATTAAATACTATAGAACCATAATCAAATCACCAACATTATAGCAAAAATTAGCATATCATGAAATGCATGGGTTCACGGATGTTTTTGACATAAAATAATTAAATAAACATAAATTATATCATAAATAATTGATTCAAATCACTTTATGCAAGAACCTATGTGTAGAAGTCAAAATAGAAGATTCCGTCATTTTTTTATCATCTTTGAAAACCATTGGAATTTGCTTCATGAAACGACGAAGATTCAAGGATGAAAAGGCATACCTTAATGAAGATAATAAATAATAAAGATGAATATTCAATGGATAAATCAAGATCCTAGCTTCAATGGAGTTCTAAAGAATTCCATTTGGGGTCTTGTGTGTTCTTTTAAACGGTGAACTCATCTTTAAGTTCTAAACATATAAAGTCACTCAAAATAACAAAAAACATCTTAAGTAACCTCCCAATACATTATTTGTATTCTAGGTGACTTACCTAAATTACACCTAACTTAGCCGAGAACTTGCATGAAATTGCAGGCCCCCAAAGGACCAGCCCACCTAAGCTCCATCATTTGAGCGACGAGCCGTACTGGTGTGGCGTCGTTTTGGTCAGAGACCATTCTTTGGTGGCTTAAGGTAACACCACTAATTTTGTTTCAATTATCCCCATTTATGATTAGTAGTAAGGACTACAGTCTGTTGTTCACCCACGTCGATTTGGAACTACTTTTCGATAGTTTTAAGACACAAGTTGGGTCATCCTCAAGGACCTAGACGGTGGTCCTTGGGGATTTGTTCCCAGATATTTAAACCATAAACACGTTTTTGGAGATGTTATGAACCTCTTCCATCAATTTGAACTCACACCAATACTTAAAACATGTAAAGGCACACTAAAACATACAAGCACATCTCAAGGCTAACTTTCAAACGTCTTAGACGTTTTTGGACATTTGACCTCCAAACTCTTCAAAACACTATATACTGACCATAAACACTAACCATTTTAAGACCTTATAAGTTCATCATACACAAGCTAGGTTCTAGTTTACCTTAGCTCGTTTTAGGTGTTACATTCTCCCCCACATAGGCAACATTTGTCCTCGAATGACACTTGCAACTCTTTGAGCACTATCAAGAGATAATGATTCAAGACTAGCAGCGCAAAATCATATGAAACCATATACAATACACGTAGATAGGATGAACAACAAAAACACAGAATGAAAAGGCTCAAAACACAACAAGAAAGTAGAAACTACATCTACGCCTCATTATGCAACACGACACACATTCTTCATATCATCTATAAGGAACTCCTCCACATTTTATCATGATCATATACAATATTTCTAAGCACCATATAACCATTTCTTATGAAAACATAATTTAGCAAAATTTTAAAATACTTCACAGTGAGGCATACTCAATAATTCATTCATGCAACATTTAAACAATCTGTAATAAAGGAATAACAATATTTGAGACTAAATAATATAAACTCAATTTACCATTTAAGCATAATCAAATGAAAATTCACAATGCAAGGAGATTTATGAAATTTATTTTCACTTAGTTTCATAGAAAACATGCAACATATTAGAATAACCTTCTAAATCTTATGATAGAATCGAATATAAGAGAAAAGACAGCAACTCAAAACCCAACTACTCAACCTACTCCCCCACTTAAAAGGAACCCATTACAACCAAAGAGACAAAACTGTAACTTACCGGCATTCTCATCCAAATTTGCCTTAGCTTGGAGAACATAGAAGTGATTCCTCTTTGGACCACCACCATCCAGAGCACTATGAGGAACTTGCTTGTCCTCTATTCCTCTAGCCAAAATACTAGGACAATCCCTCACCTTATAACCATCCTTGCCACAACCAAAGCACCCACCGGTACCGACTAGGCACTTCCCAAAGTGCTTCTTCCCTCAAGTATAACAATTAGTCTTAATACCTTGAGAAGCACTACCATTCTCAGGCTTGATGTTAGGAGTACTAGACCCCTCTTGATTTTGAGTCCTCCATTGTTAAACCTAGGTTGATTTTTCTCATTGTATACACTTCTTTTACAATTCATTGAAATACTATTAAATTTATACTCCTCAATGAATTGAGAATACAACATAAACCTAGAAAAGTTCATGTCATTATGGTGCATGGTCATACGACACTCTTCTTTCGCAAGGCCGGCAACACTGGTCACACACCTACTCATCCCATCCCAAGGGTTAGACACCAAGGATGAACCATACCTAGACAAGGGAGAAAAATTCAAGGAATAATCTTCAACAATCATGTTGTCTTGTCTAAGATTACTAAACTCCTTGATCTTCACCTCTTTCCTTTCCAAGGATATTCCTAAGAAGGATTCATTAAATTCTTCCAACTCTATGGGACCTAACTGAATTGGCCTATTATCTTTCCATTGGGTATACAACTCTTGAGCAACTTATTTTAATTCGTAAGAAACTAAGTACAATTTCTCCCTAGAAGTCACCACATAACACTCAACACCTTATAGACACCATCTAGAAACTCTTGGGGATCCTCTCCCACTTTAGAGCGAAAGAAGATGGGAGGATTTGTCCTTTTAAAATCCCTCAATATAGAGGTTCTGGTACTCTCTAGAGCATTCACCCTATGCTCATCACTCCTATTCACATGAGTTGGCATGGCTCAGGCTAGGGCAAGAAGAGCCTTTATAATCTCCACATTATTCATATCTGGGGAAACCACCGAAACCTCATTCAGTTCATCCACTATAGTGACTTTATCACCTTGGGGAGTTTGAAAACCTTGTGAAGCTTGCTTAACTTGGGGAGGAACTTCCCCATTTCACCCCTTCTCTTCCATTCTTCTTGCGTCCATCCTTGTAGTTGTCATATCCTATAATCAGCAGAGAAGAGATTAGGAAAAGACACTTAAAACCTCAATTCGATTGCATGACACAAGAGTAGTGAAGAAAGTGAAACTCTATCATCCGATAGCCTCTCGCTTATGGATGTGTCACCACTCACACTAATGCACAAGACTCTATTAGACGTGGCTTTAAAGAGACTTGGAATTCCTAAAGACTACATCATAACCTTATGCTATTATGCCAAGATTTGTCACGACCCGAGAACATAACCTAGAATAAATGGTATTATCAAGTCCCAACACCGCGTATTAGACGACTCGGAGGTCTTTTACGAGACCTTAGACATCATTCATCGAATATGTCTATAAAAGTAATGAAGAATTAAAACTTTTACCAACAATAGAACCATAATTCAACATCTATTCATTAAAACATAGGAAATGCTAAGTTTCTTTGTCTCTATCTTAGACACACAAATATCTTGGGTCACATTGCATATATCAAATAGAATGAAAATATTAAAGTCTAATGTAATGTCTTTTTAATAGAAATGCTAAACATAGCTATGTCCTCGAATCGATTGAGGATATAGCTCAAGTTGCTTGAAAGGATAGTAATATCCAAGCTTCACTCCAATATACTCCTCTCGATCGCCACCTACACCTTTAAGATAAGACAATATATGCAATTAGTACATTATAATATGGTAAGTTAGTGATATGCAATAAACTCATGATAAAAGGGTATTTACCAAGTATACTTTCATGCTTTTTTGTACAAGACCTCCCAACATAAATATAAGAAACCACTTACAAGTCATCATACACACATATAGAAATACTCCAAGAAATCTACAACATAGAATCAAAATCACTTTAAATTATATAAGCATATAGCCTTCCTATCAAAGATTATTCTATGACTTACTTAAGTATGACAACAAGACAACACACATACATCCTATTAAAGAGAACCTAAATAATCCTTAAGACTACATAAAGTAAGATTATTTAGATTCTCTACCCAAGGTTAATTTAAGACTTTCCTAAGTAAGATATGAAGAAACCGCCCATAAACCCTTTCCAAGCCTACCTAAGAAATATTCAAAGCTACCCTAGATAGGAATACTTTTATTCAAATGAATTAACTTAAGTCAATAAATATTCACTAGGACGCTTATGAGACATTTACATTTATGAGACTTCATATAATTGTCTTAGAAGACGTCGGGAACCCTCATCCTAGCACCTTCAAAGACTACTCGTGGAATATATAGATGGTGTCACAATTACAACACATAAACAGTGCCACAATTGCAACACATAAACACAACCACAAGAAGTGGACCTTATCAATCAACACACTTCAATACCTATACTAAACAATACAGGAAGATTTGGTCATGTTTCAACTATTTCATCATCAACACCTACAATTCTAAGCCATTCCAATCAATTTAATTCACAAATGCTTTAAGCTATAGCCATATACATCATTCCAAACCAATAATCAAACCATACAATGATCCAACATGTTACAATATGAAAATCATCAAATTAAGATGGCCTATATACTACTCTAACATGATCTTCACATAATTCAATAGCCCAAAGTAATCTACACAAGAATTCAATACAATAGAACAATGATCAAATCACCCACATTATAGTCACAATAAGGATTTCATGGATTGCATGGATTGAAGGATTTTTTTTACTTAAAATCAATCAGTTTACACCAATTATATTATATATCATAGATTCAAATCATTTTATGCCAGAACCCATAGTTAGAAGTATAAATAGAATATTTCATGTTTTTTATCATCTTTAAAAACCATAGAAATTGGCTCCTTGAAAGGACGAAGATTCAAGAATGAAATACCATACTTTAATTAAGAGAATCTACAAAAATGATGATGATTCAATTGATAAATCAAGCTCCTAGCTTCAATCTTTCTTCAAGATTCAATGGAGTTCTACAGAATTCTATTTGGGGTCTTATGTTTCCGTTTGAATAATGAACTAGACGATAGGTTCTAGACTGATAAAGTCACTTAAAATACCCAAAACAACTTAAGTGACCGCCAAATATCTTATTTTGATGCAGGAGAATTACCTATATTACCACTCACTTAGCTCAGAACCATCAAGGAAATTTCAAGCCCCCAAACGACGAGCCCACCTACGCTTCGTCGTAAGAACGGCGAGCCTTACTGGTATGGCGTCATTTTGTAAGCAAATATTATTTGGTTGATTAAGATCACATGCCTAAGTGTGAAGCAACGGTCCCCATTGACGCGGTGTAGCCAGGACTATGGTTCGTTGTTCACCCACATCGATTGTGTCTCTGTTTTTGCTTGTTTCAAGGCACAAGTTGGGTTCTCCTCAACGCCCTTAGGGTTGTCCTTGGGGAGTCCTACCGAAACGTTTCAACTCTAAAATGTACTTGTAGATATTAGTAACCTCTCCCATCAATTCGAAATCAAACCAACACATAAACATGCAAAGGCACACTAAAACACATAAGCACGTCTCAAGGCTAACATTTGAACATCTCGGACGTTTGACCTCCAAACTCTTTGAAAATCTATATACTGACCTTAAAAACTATAAGTAACCATTTTAATACCTTATAGGCTTATCATATATATGTTACTCTCTAGTTTATGTTAGCTCGTTTTAGGGTGTTACATGTAAGTTAACTTAAATTATTGTAGTCTTCTTGAATTGGTCTTCAGTGGTTTGGTCCATATCACGGCCGAGGAGCGCCACCTAGGCATAACCGGTGTCTTAGTCCTCGAAGAGGACATGGAATATCCCTTAGAATTCGTAATAACATATCTTTTACATAGTGAAGTATATTTAGACTTCTCACATATCATATATGGAGTTTACATAGGCTCGTCGCTTATGTTGTTTACATAGACCTCTCATTTAGGAAATATAACCTATTCATAAGAAATATTCTAATAATATTGACTCCTCTAATAGAATATTACAATATTGGGCACAACAATTACTTCAATACAATGTGCCACATATAGGCATACAACAATAGTCTCAATATGATAAAGGAAAGAAAAAGTGTACTTGTACGTAGCAACATCATAGCCAGACTAGAACAATGGTAACACCCTCAGACTTGTGGAACTACCAATAACATGGGAAATATGTCCAAGGCATTATTCAAAGTGGCCTCCGAAACTTCAACGGTCTGAACCCACATAATTTTAGAAATATAAAGAATATGGGTTAGTACAACCAGTTGTACTAAGTATATAAACATAAGTACATAAAAATATTAAATAATTCTTAAAGGATAAATTCAAAATCATGCTAAGTAACTTTTAAAAGTCTTTATGAACATACAAGGCATATAGAATTCAATATACATAAGATCAATTAAGGTAAGTTCATATCCAACACAAGGCCAACATCATCATAAAGTCATATCAACATAAAGATAGTCATCATAAAGTCATAACAACAACTCATGTAAAGGAGCTCATGACATCATAACATACAAGACCCTTACTCAGAGTCTCATCCCAATCCTACAAGTGCAATGCTCATGTGAACGCCCACAACCCCACATAATAAAATAAATAGGAAAAGAGATCATAAGTAATGCCTTTCTTTACATAACATAGCATCATGTATAATCATCATCATATACAGCAATTTAGGCGAATATCATGTTCATCTAATGAAACTAACATCATATTGGATCATTAACAGGTAAAGTCAGCATATACATTTTAGTTATATAATAAGTGCATAAAGAACAACCTCTTAGGACTCCTCTCAAGGCCAACTTGTGCATTTTACAAGTACAATCTCATACACCTTCCTATACTTAGTAGAACACTTTAAGTTACCTTGGTTAGTTCTTATCTTCATTATTTATTCATTTATTTTTACTTTCAGCAAAAATCTCCTTAATCAACAAAAGACCATGTGAGCTAAACATGAAATCCAATGTTAGGAAAAACCATATCGAAAGAAGGTGGTCTACTTGCCAAGGTATAACCAAAATATGAACATAGCATTCTAAGTGGATCCATTAGCTAGTTATCCAATGGAGAAATAGTTAAGGAACTAGGAGATATGTGTTTAAACCCTCTTTATGAACATATGCATTGTAGTCTCCATATCATGAGAGTAGTTTTGAACCTACCATTAAACATTTGGAAGAAACACTTCTCATATCTATTTTACTTGGTGGTAAGATAAGTTCCTTTTTGAAATGTCTCTAAGCCTTTTCATATCAAATATAGGCCATAGGAGACTAACCCTTTGTATAATCATGTCATTAACTCATTAGGTATTTCATGAAATTTCCTTTCATTAAAAACCATCATGTAGTGATATCGTCACATCATATCCATGTCATATTAAGGCACACGAATGATTCATATTCAACCATGTATCTTTATACCCTTAACATGTTATCACAATTTAACATATTCATAACATTTCATAATATTTATAATATCATCATCTTTTTAATCTAATGAAATAATCATACTTCAATTGAACATCATCATCAAATATTAAACCATCACCATTGAAGTAACGAACTTATAAGCATAAAGGTCTTACCAAATAGTCTCAAAAAACTCATTCAAGATCTTACCATAAATAAAAAATTATTCATCCATGTGTTCACTTAATATCACCATATAATAGTAATGTAAACAATAATTATCTCGATTGAATACACAGTACTAATCAAATCAACCTCAATTAATAACCTAGAGTTGGTGAAAAAGGGTTCAATCATGGATTTTTTTATAGAACTAGGTCAAAGACTAAGAACTACAAGAATAAACAAACAATAAATAATAATATATCAATATTAATTAACAAATTAAACATAAAATAAAATTCAAAAATCTTTCATGAATTTGGAAGGAAACCCATGTTATCAACATCATTAGAAACTTATTTACATGAGCCTCGTGGGGAAACAGTTCCCAAGAATGAATAGATTCCACACCTTAGGATTCATTGACGAATGATGTAATATATCTTCATTCATTGAGTATAGTTAACCTTGGAGCTTGTTCTTCAATGGGGTCTTTGAAATAGAAAGAGATGTAGACATAAGTTGGAGAGAATTGGGTTTGGGAATAATGAGGTGTTGAGTTGGGTTTAATGAGGGTTAACTTATTTATAGTCCTTAATAAACAAAATTAACCACCTATTAACCCTTAATTAATCAATTAAATAATAAACCATCTAACCTACCAATTAAAAGCTTGGAAGTAAGCTTGACCCTCAAATGATGA
Source organism: Solanum pimpinellifolium (assembly GCA_034621305.1). NCBI lineage: Eukaryota > Viridiplantae > Streptophyta > Magnoliopsida > Solanales > Solanaceae > Solanum > Solanum pimpinellifolium. Next base: position 34,817,186 of record CM067873.1, on the reverse strand, counting down.
ACCTCCGTCTACGGGGAATTGAACAAACCACAACGCTGCAATGGTGCTTCATGTTTTGTGTCAGAGATTGGTATTTTAAGGAATTTTTTGTGATGACTAATTTTGGACATAAAACACCATCGACGGGTTGTTGACTCATTGACGGATCATCGTTTGGTCCGCTGTTAGCCACTATCAGTTTGACAGTTTTGTGATCAAATGTAAGTGTCCTCTCCAACGACCCTTAGGGTTATACTTGGGGTGTTGTACCCGAATGTTTCGATGCTAAACACACTCTTCTACATGTTTAACACAATTTAACAAAATTTGAATAAATTCAAACTCTTAAAACCCCCTTGATAAATATGCCAAGGCACACTATCTAACATCTCACAAATTCTATGAATTTCATGGTCGTTTATTGATCTTTTGACTCTTACACTTTCTAATTAATTTCAATACATTAATTTATACTTAGAAACAATGTCTTAGAGATTAGTTTATCATTTGAGGCTCTAAACTAAGTCATAGACTTTTGAAGTGTTACATTATCCCCCCTTAGGAACATTTGTCCCCGAATGACACCATAATCTTTTTATAGGAGAGGATATACTCAATACTAGCAGCCCATGCAACAACATAATGTAATAAGCCACAAATCATAGGAGTACTGCACCACTCCATCTAACACATAAACATGGCATTACATATATCAGCTCAACTCATCGTTTACCACTATAAGAGATTAAATTTTCAGAACACATAATGAGGAACTACCTTCTCAACATTTACATGACCTTAACATAAATATCAAGAATTAACATGAAAGTATTCTTTCAAGTCATATAAATATTCTTAAAACCATTTAATAAAGGAAACTATACACATAATACACATAAATGAAAGTGAGGAAAAAGAGCATTTTTTCATGAAACTCATTTCAACATGAACCTTTGCCATAAATATGCACATAGTACAAAGCAAGCCAAGTTCAATATTATTCATTATTTTATTTTAAGAGGATTATTACAAACCTAACTTTGGATAAAATTTTGAGGAAAAAGATGAGGATAACAAGACTTCATGTCGGCCTCAGCATCCCATGTTTCTTCCTCAACTAGGTGGTTTCTCCATAGGACTTTTATGGAGGCCACCTCTTCGTTGCTCAATTTCTTTACTTGAGGATGCAGAATCTCAACCAGAACCTCTACATAAGAAAAGTTCTCATCCACTCCTAATACTTCAATCGCGAGAATGGATACCAAGTTACCTATACACTTCTTAAGCATAGAGACATGAAATACGGGATGAACCAAAGCTAGTTCACTAGGTAGTTCAAACTCATAACATTTCTGACGCATTTTAATATCTCATTAGGACCCATATACCGGGGACTAAGCTTCCCTTTTTTACCAAATATCATCACCCCTTTTTATGAATGAAATCTTCTACTAGACCATATCACCTAGTTAAAATTCAAGATGTCTTCTTCTATTATCGGCATAAGACTTTTATAGACTATACATTGTTTTCTACAAATTCCTTATCATCCAAACCTTCTCCAAGGCTTCATATATTATCTCAGACCAAGGAGTGAAGACTAAAAAAACTCAAACTACCCAACTGGAGACCTACATCTCCTACAGTATAGTGCTACAAATGGTTCCATGGAAATACTCGATTTTAGCTATTATTATATGAGAATTAAATCAACGGTAGATGATCGTCCCAATTACCCTTGAACTTAATCACACAAGATTTTAGCATATCTTATAGGATTTGGATATTATGCTCCACCTGACCTTCCGTTTAAGGATGAAAAATGGTACGAAGTTTTGCTTGAGTACCGAACCATTTTTGAAGAGAACTCAAAAAATGAGAAGTGAATTGGGCACCTCTATCCGAGATGATGGAAAAAAGGATACCATGCAACCTCACAATCTTCTTAAGGCTCAATATATAATATTCATCCGCCAAATAAGTAGATTTTACAGGAATAAAGTGGGAAAATTTCGTCAATCTATCAATAATCACACATATTGAGTCATTTTACCTTCGTGTACAAGGCAAACCCACTACATAATCCGTATTGATATTTTCCCAGTTTTAAGTAGGAACATCCATTACTTGAGCTAGAACTCCGACCTTTAATGCTTGGCCTTATCTTGTTGAAAATTACAACACTTAGCTAGAAATACCTCTATGTCTCTCTTTAAATCATCCCACCAATAGACCTCTTGAAGATTACGATACATTTTGGTGGCACACAGATGAATAGAATATCTTAAACCATGAGCCTCTTCAAAAATTTGTCCCCTTAGATCATCTTCATCCGTCATACACAATGTACCTTGGTCCCAAAGTACACCATTCCCCCCTTGGGAACATGACTTAGTGAACTTCCTAAGAACCGATTCCTTTAAATCCATCAATAGGTTATTAAGATGGTACTTACACTTCACTTCAATCACGAAAGAAAACTCACAGTTATGATAAACCATGAAACCTTCTTTAGGAGAATCATCAAAACGAACACCCGACCAGGCAAATGTATGGTTATCCTTCTCTAGGTCTTTCTTACCTTCCTTGAAATCAGACACACTACCCATGGTCATATGACTTAAAGCATCGACAAACACGTTGGCCTTGCCAGGTGGTATAGACGCTCATGTCATTATCCATCAAAAGTTCCAACCATCTTCGTTTGTCAGAGCTTCAACTCCTTCTGAGTAAACTCTTATTTAGGAACTTTTTTGTCAATATATACATCCACGTCTCCACCATAAAGGTAATGTCTCATATTTTCAAAACAAATACTACGACCGCTAATTCAGGTCAAGAGTTTAATGATTCTTGTTATACACCTTTAGTTGGTACCCTGAAGGTCAACAATAGAGCAGAATAAATGGATGCAAACCCATCAACAAACCTCCTAAATACCTTGATAAACCCAAGAAAATTTAAATATCAGTTAGATTCAAAGGTCTAGGTCAATTCTTAGCAGCTTCTGTTTTCTTCGGATCAACCTTAATACCATCACTTGAGTTAATGTGACCAAGAAAAGCAACAGATCTCAATAAAAAATCTCACTTACTATACTTGGCAAAGAGTTGATGTTCCTTGAGGAGTTTCAATACAATCCTCAAATAGTCCATATGATTATCGTCACTCTAAGAATACACTAGGATATTATCAATAAATACACTCACAAAGGAATCAAGGTAATCTTGAAACACTCTAGTAATAAGTTCCATAAAAACCCGCGGGGCATCAGTTAGACCAAAAGAGATAATTAGGAACTCATAACGACCATACCTAGTTTGGAAAGACATTTTAGGTATATCCAAAAAAGGTCAAAAGGGTAGAACACCCCACCATACGTAAAAGTTTTTGTCCTCAAATTAAAATAATCACAATATCTAGAATTTACAAAAGGTAAGACAAAGAGAGGGTTGAACAAAGGTCTTGTCTATGTGACCTCTCCTCCTGTAAGGGCATCAGTTCGTGATGCATATTGTTTGAACTCGACAAGGGCTCCCGTTGTGTTATTATCTTGTTCTTCATCCTTATTATTTGCCTCATTTTCTGCAACAATAGTAGATGCAACCCTTTTTTCTATCTTATGATCTTCCCTAAAAGCATGTATAGCATTAACAAACCCTCAAGCCCATGGTGGAACACTACGATCCAGGGGAATTCATCTTTTGGCCTTGTCTTCAATTGTGTATTCCCTCTTTCTGTCTAGCTATACTCTCTTTTCAACATAATTAAACTCATGTGTTTTTCTCTACCTCGGTGGATCATTTCTCCCTTCGACTTTTGTCCAGCCATTTCTGCAAAAACTCGATGAAAAGGTAGGTAAAAATTTAGAAAGGGGGCAAGAGACTTTCTAACTGTAGATTCAATTATCCATTCTAATATGTAATGTGTTGATTTTTCTAGGGTCTTCATCAAAAAGAGGTACAAATGATATAAGGGTACCGACAAAGGGAGAATATGGAATCTTTTTGCGAGTAGTCGAGTGCAATTTGTGACTCAATATAACTTTTGAAAGTTACAAATTAGCCACTATATAAAGAATTCAGTTAAAGGTTAATGGTGATGTTAAGCCGAACAACTAAGTAGTTCGGCGAGTTGCACTTATCTTGCTAAACAGCCCAACATGCCTATTTTTAGTCCATTCTTTCAAATTCAATCTAACAACCCTTGATAATGCAATTAAAACATTCTGAACTTCATTTTTGATGAAGACACATAGCATTTACACAATCCTAACACAAAACAATTCAACTTAATGACAACTCAAGAGGGATTTTTCCAACTACACAGGAAATATCAAGTAATGGTCGACAATATATTCTATCTCATCAACGGACGTCTACAAAAAAATTTGGCATTATCAAACATTATCTCAATGAGTACAAATTTTGATAAAATAACCGATGGGTTTGATTACTAAGCTTTGGTGCAGAGTTACATTGTAATGACATGCTAGGCAGCAACACGGTCAAAATCCGAGCAAAATCAGACACATAATACTTTGAAAATACAAGAAATATAAGTACTAAAATGCAAGTGTGAGTTTATGAAAAAAGGATAAGTGAAAGAAACGGCATGATATATAAGTTTTAACCTTGTTACCTTTACCCGTCTAACTACTTTCTGTTTGGCGATGCTATGTTTTTTCTCATAATGGATTGGCGAGGCGCCGTATATCTATGTTATTTTCTAAACATAACAGGAGTTCCATATCTTCTCCATATCATGTCGGTGGTCTATATCAAGATCGCCTAATAGATTGTTTATACACTAATAATCTCTCCTTTCAGTCAATATTACAGGCTCAATATTTGATGGAATCAAATGAAATAGCTTGAGTGATTTGCAATACCGAAAAAGTCTACACTCAGCTGAAATGACCTGTTTGTGTCACATTGCATTTTTCCACTTACTTCCTTTCCTTTACCTTAACAATCAATACACAATTATTTTATCAATATAATAATAAGTAGTTAAAGGGTTTTTGGTTTCCTCCCAAACAACACATTAGTTAATGATGTGGCACAACAAAAATTAATGTTTACCCTTCATCCTGGGAGTTACCCATGGTGTAGTTGGGTTATCAAGTAGGGTTTCAAAAACTTTGTAGGGTTTAATCATCATTCTTCCATCGATAAGGTGTTAAACTATTCTTCTATTCTTGAGCTCTAGACCTCAATAGAAGAAATCCATCATTGTATTATATGGCATTTTATTGGATGGGAATTTTTGCAATATTGCTTTGAATCTCAGCCACAATTCTATAATTATCTCTTCCCTCTCTTGTTTAAACATAAGCAAATTATCCCTGAAGTTTAAAAACTTCAATAGAGGGTGATATGTGTGATATTCATAATAATCATCTATTGTTGTTTTCCTATTGTAGAAAACAAATAAGCAAAGCAAAACTAAAATTAAGGTTAGTAAACCTACATTACAAAGAACTATAAACTTTCAATAACTACATCTTCACGTGATACCACTCCCCGGTAGCAGCACAATTTTGATTCTTTTGCTTATTACTTGCTCGTGACCAACGAAACTATCCTAGAACCCAGTATCTATTGAAAAAACTAGTTTAGTATCCCAACAATGAGTTTGGGTAGTCTCCTAAAAGAGTGGTAGTTAATGTATTAGCTACTCAAAATTCCATTGAAAATAGTGATAGCTTCAGAATTTTCGAATATAAAAAAAATATAATTCAGTTTGTGACATCAAAGTGTAAAATATGAAGATTTTTTTGTCGCTAGTAGTAGAATGCATCAAAATATATGAGTATCAAGTATGGGACAAAGTTCTTGGGTGATATCGCTATATGTGTAGATAGAATTGGTCGGTATATGCTTTCGGTAGTTAAGTTTTGCTAGATAGTGATAACTAGGCTAAGATTTAGGTTAAAACAAGTTATCTCTCCAGTAACTTATCCCATATCAAATGGGCTTCTCTTAAACACAGACTCATCAAATGTATCCAGCCTACGCCTTATCACACTTGCTCTTTAAATGGAGTGCTTGGATATGGGAATAAGTCTCACCTTATCGGGCTGAACAATATAACGACCCACTCTTTATGAGATTATTCTAGTGGTCTTAGTTTCACACTCTCCTTTGAGAAAAATAAAAACATTTAAATGACATTGTTTTTGCAACTACACACTCATTAAATTAGACCACAACCACTAGGTTAAATCACCATTAAAATGTAATCAGTGCGACAAGCAACCAAGGCCAAAAAATTTAATAAACCCATAATTTCTAAATCACACTCTGGGATTTTTAGCAACAAATCAAGTAATAATCAAATATACATAAAAGGGAAAATGCATAAGTACCCCCTCAAAATATGCCCAAAATTCTAGAGACACACTTATAAAATAATAATATCCTCTTACCCCCTTGAACTTATTTTATAATTAATTTTCTACCCCTTTTCGTCCTACGTGGCATTAGCTTGAAAAAATTCAACAAGCGTTTGGCCCACAATATACTGACCCGTAGGCTGAAAAGGGGTAGAAAATTATTAAAAAAATAAGTTCAGGGGGGTAATATGACCTTATTATAATATAAGTGTGTATCTTATATTGCGGGCATAGGTTGAGGGGGTACTTGTGCATTATTCCTACTTAAAATGATAAAGGAATCAAGTGGATATAAAAGATTAAACCTTATAAGTAGCAAAGGAAGGTAAATAGAGAAGACCCACTTCCAAAATTTGCAGCAGAGCTTCTTTCTTCAAGCTTCCACAAAAACCCTCTCTATACTTGAGTGAAAACTTAAGAACAAAGTGTCTAGAATAAAATATTAAGTGTAATTGTTCACTCTCTTATTTTCTATATCTAGATAATAGAAGAGTTTACTATTTAGATATATTAGAATTGTGCTGGCGAGTTCTTTCGGTGTAGTTATTCCTAATTTTTCAAGTTATTTGGAGAATCGCCCTTCTTCAGTTCATCGCTGCTTTTATGTTGCCTTCCTTGACTACCTGTTCTCAATCAATGTGCGCAAATCTTTTGCTTTTGTGGAACATATTGGTGAAGCACCAACTGCTTATTTTCATCGTCATTTTATCCACTTCCTTTAGGTCTCACTTGTTGAAACAGAAGGTGAAACTTATCTGTATTGAAGATTACCAATTGTGCTTGGTGATGCGCACCTTTGAAACTTTAGATCCTTTTCCTTGTTTTTCTTATATTTTTGTCTCTGTGTCCACAACCCAACAAAATCCTAAAATACCTAAAACATAGGATTTTCTTTATCTATCGAGATAAAATAAACAATCAATGCCACTATTTGCATTAAAACAAGACCCTAAATGAGTCTAACATGAGGCCTCATCCATGATAGTTGGATCTGAGTTTTATCTTACAAAAAAAACTAGAATCCTAAAGTTTGTCAAAAAAATAGAGAGAACCATATTTATTTTAAAGAACAACATAGGAGCACCCCATAAAGAGATATTGGATGAGATAATGCCCTAATCGAGAAGGTCTTTCAGCTGCTCTTTCAGTTCCATGTGCTCAACAGGAGACATTCTGTGAGGATAAATGTAAATGGGTAGGGTATATCAAGGGACATATATTTCAAAGTAAATTTCCCTTTTGGGTTGGAATCCGAGAAGATCTTCTGGAGATACTTTTGGAAACTCACATACTGCTAGGACTTATTCAAAACTGTGGGTTTTATACTTTGAATCCTTAACTTGAAAAACATGGTAGATATAACCCTTGGAAATTATCTTTATGGGCTTAAGTTACGAAATGAATTGACCCATAGACATTGATTAACTATCCTTCCATGCTAAGAGTGCCTCATTTGGAAAATGAAGTCGAACAATCCTAGTTCTACAACCGACTCTTGCATCGAAAGAATGTAAGAAATCCATGTCTACAATTATATCAAAATCTACTATTTCTAACTCTACAAGATCTACTAAGGAGATTTTGGGAGAGACTATGAAAGGGAAACTTTTATATACATGTCTAGATATAAGTGGGTCACCAACCGAAGTAGAGACTGAGAAGGGTTCTTTGAGAGTTTTTTGACAAACACTGAAGTTCCTTCTACATAAAGAGTTACAAATGACAATGTAGCTCTCGAATGTTATAATGCATAAGCATCTAATGAAAGACTCCAAAAGTAATTGTGACCTTATCAGGATAATTTTCCAGATCATGGAAAGCATTGAGAGCATACAACCTTTTCTTGAGCTGACCACCACTTGTACTAGATTAAGTACCTTGCTCAGTTTGGTGAACTACCAGTGCTGCTGGTGTGAAAGACTAAGCTCATAGTTGTAACCTCCTTGCCCCTACCTGGAAGAAGGGAAATCCTTTAACCTATAGTAGGAATTACCACACCCAAAACACCCTTCCGTGCCTGCAAGACACTCACCCGGATGAGTCTTATTATACTTTGGACATGTTGGCTAAGTTTCTTACCTAATGTAATCCCATCCGACTTAAAGCTTCATGACCTACCTTATTAATCACGTCAAAACCTGGGGGACAAAGCACTAGATTATGAAGATGTTGGTACTGTAGGTCTCTACTGAAACATAAAGCAATTTCAAATGTCCAACTTTTATTGTAAGTACTCATTATTTAATGTTCTTGTCATTTTGTTGCAGTTTCCCAAGACTCTTACCTTATATTTGTCTAGTTGCAGTGCATTATTAAGTCTTGAGATATCCATATCCCCTAATAACATACAGTTCCTTTACTCACCCTTTACCCGATAAGATAACCCAGAATAAGAACTTACTCATCTGCCATTGGATCGACAACTATGTGTGGAACATACCATGAGACCAGAGTGAACTTCAATCAATATTATTGGAATGAGATGGAACCTTATTTCGTATCTTGGTTCTTAGCCTCCTCTCTTAACCCCCTTTGAAACAACATTCCAAAAATACCTCCTGTAAAACATTCCCAAGTCAAAAGAGTTGCATGAACAACCCTATTTTGTTTGAACTAAGTGAACCAAATATGAGATAAATACATAAGTTTGTAGGATACAAATTCAACTCTATCATTACAGGTTAGTTCCATTACTTAAAAAATAAATTAGACCTCATCAATTAAGTTTTGTGGGTCCTTATAAACATTCAACCCCCAATCCATAAGTGGATTCATTTGAAAAAAATCTCAAACCCTATCTATACTTGATTCACCATTAGTGTTAGTACGAACAAGGAATTGAGGATTATTCTATGTGGTTACACTCTAAGAGAAGAGATGGATTGCAATAAAAAATTCTATATCTGTAGAATCATAGAATTGTACATGAGTAACTACGTTAATTTGATTGCTTTATCACTCCTTGCATTATCTCTACGAGGATGCATGATCTAAAACACAAGAAAACGAAATATAAAGGAGCTCATACCCACGCATGATAAGAATAACAAGAAAGTCAAGCTTTTCTTAAAACACTTCGTAGACTCCCTTTCATATATGTGGTGCACATTACATTAATGAATGAGAGCCTACTTAGTGAAGCTTTCAGACATCCTGGGACACTTAAACCTATTACTCTAATACCAAGTTTTTCAAGCTTCGAGGCTACTTCTTGATGAATCACAATACCTAGGATCCCGAGTAAACCTAACCTACCTTGTAACTAACATGTCAAAAGCATAATTAATGATTAATAAATAAACAAGAACTATGTGGAAACTAAAATAGTAGATAGGCAAAAATGGGGAATACCCAACTACTCTGAAAGTATGAAACATGCTAAGAGGTTAATAACAATTGAAAGGTGAGTATGAAAGGATTTTTATTGAGATGAGTTGCTGGGAAATGCCTCTTAATTATGTTTAAAAACGAAAAGGCAAATGTAAAGACTGAAATGAAAGCATGTTTAATGTCTTAGAAATATGAGGAGTCACCACTAAAGCTTCAGTGTGGTCTGAATGCCTAATGTGTGTACCTAAATCATCTAAGGATGCAGAGAGAGTATGTGTTACTACTTTGAATGTACTGAGCATGCAAGATGTAGATACTTTACTATGATGAAAAAAATATGCATGAAAAATCATAACTGAGCAATGACATAAATAAGTAAGTAAATACTCAAACTTAGCTGAAAAGCTAAATTCAATTTTATGACCAAGTAATAATCATGAAGTTAACATGCTTAACTGAATGTTGAAATTTCTGTCAAAAACCCTATCAAATTAATGAACCAAAAGTCTGAGTATGAATGTTATTATTAAAAGACGTTAAAAAAATCTTAAGGTGGAGTCATGTGTATATGTCCCATCAAAATGACCCAATACCTTGACAGGTGTGTTATAGCGTCGCTGACGTGATCACTAAATCTTATGCCCATAGATGAAACTTATATTTAGTCTACTCACAACAGAATATATAAAAAATCGAAATGTATGTGATTAGCTAATATCTCAAAGCCCGTACATTCTAAATACAAATGAAAAATTTTATTTTAATCATGTAACAACTAAAAATAAAAGCATTATTATCTCTTTATTCACATAGAATGTTTATTTCATGAAGAATCTACACAAGTAGTTTTTTCCGTTTCATATATGGAATTAAACAATGTTTCCAAGAAGAAAAGATTTAGATTGTTTCTACTATTGAATCTATATAACAATAATCATCCAAGAATTTCGAAAACCTTGGGCTAAACAAGATATGGTAAATCTAGAATCTAACTAAATTTTAGGGACCTAGTGGAAGAAAAGAATCCACTAATTAAATCATGCATACCTGGTAAAAAAATCTACTGAGAAATCCTTTGATTTTGAGGATGGAACTTTGATAAAACCTTCTACTTGTTCTTGAGGGTTCGGTCTACTATTTCTACTCGTTATGCCCTAAGTGTTTGTGATTTTTGAGAATAAATTTTTTAGATAAGTTCTTACGAGAGTAATATGCATAAAATTAGAATAAACATGTACTTTAGATGTAAAATAACGTAGTTAAAATATCTAAAGCATAGGGGAAAGACAAAAATTACCTTGACTTAATAGTTTTCGAGGCAACCGATGAACCATGGACCGAATGATTTTCCTTCCTAGTAGGGCGTCATTTGGATTTTCAGACATGGTGTCGAGGGTCACGATCCACATACTTGACCAGGGACATTGTCCCACCTATAGTTCGTAGGTATGGTTATGGGTCATGATGTTTCTAGGAATTGTAGGTGGCCAACCACGGACCCTACATGCGGACCGTGGTTTTGCCTCCGTCTGTTTCACGTGAAAACTCAAAATATTAGCTAATGGCTCTCTTTCGATACAGGGTGTTACAAAAGGCTATGAAATACCCATAGTGAAAATACAAAAAATTTAACTAACAATATAGGCAAATGAAGATCACTAATTGAAAAGACAATAGTAGGAAAGACTATTCACTCCACTCCCAGTCGGCGAACCATTTTCAGATATACCTAACTATTAAGCGTGACGCCAAGTCAAAAATGGGTCACTGAAATATACAGAAATTTGGCACTCTATTGGGGGAAATATGGTGAGCTCATTCTACCTCACTAATTCATTTTTGCGGTGTGCCAAAAATCATCCATCTCACAAAATATTCCAGAATGAGTCTCAAAGATTTACATAGGATTCCGTGTGTATTTAGAATATTTGGGGGATGGATTGGAGATTCACTGAAAAGTTTAGACCACAACCCACTTTCCATTCCTTCAAAAATTAGGGCTTCAACCTACACAATAAACAAAAATTATTCAAAAACTACTAAATCATGGGTTGCCTCCAAAGAAATATGTTATTTTACATCGTGGCGTGATGTGGGAATTCTTTCAAGCATCTTCCAAACACACCAGTTCAATTATTGATATATCCATACAGTCTCCAAATTAAATCTTCTAGCAAATTCCATTTACTTTGAATGTCGATCCTTGTTTGCTTTCTACTTTAATTTCCCCATTTTCGAACACTCGAGTCACTTTGAACGTCCCTGAGCACTTAGATTTGAGTTTACCCATAAGAGTCTGGAATTATAGTTATATAGAAAAAATAGATCAACAAATTTTGAACTCTCGCCGAATGATTTCAGCTTCATGGCACTCAATCATTTGCTCCTTCTAAAGGGTTGAACTCTCATACGCTGCTAGAGGAAATTCTCATTGAGATGATTGACTCTACCTTTTGAAGTGTCTACCTAATTCAAGTTTAATACATTAACTACAAATTATGACTTGTGTTCAAGCTCTATTGGTAGGTGAAAAGACTTTCCAAATACCTATTGGAATGGCCGCATGCAGATTGGTGTCTTGAAAGAGGTGCGGTAGAGAACATCATCTCACTTTTGAGACCATTCATTCCAGTTTTCATTGATTGTTTTTGCCGATATTTAGTAGGTTTCATGATTTGATACTTCAACTTCCCCTGTTGTCTATGTATTTTAAAAGGGTGCAACTTTATCCTAACTCCATATTTTTTCAACAATGAAGTAAACAAATTGTTGTAAATATAAGACCCTCCATCACTAATACTTTCAAGCAGAGTGTCAAACCATGTTAAAATATATCACTTCAAGAACATGCAACACTTAACCTTATTTGTTGGGTAAATATACATTTGCTAGTCATTAAGAAATATAGTCAAACTTCACCAAGATATACTTATTTCTGAAAGAGCTCATAAATAGTCTTATGAAGTTGATTCCCTAGACATGGAAAACTCTACCTCGAAAATAGCATAAATAGGTAACTTATGCTTTCTCAACACTGCTCCTTTTTTTCCGCATTGAATACATTTCTTATCATGAGAGTGAGCATCTTAGTATAATGATAGGTAATAGCAACCACTTTGAAGAACTCTAAATCTTGTGTGCAGCCTGCTATTATATCCATCTATAGGCGATGCATGGAAAGCATTGAGAATTACATCTTCCTTATTTTTTGATATGCACCTTGTCATTTTATGATTTTCGCATTCTCGAAATAGGTTAGGTTTATACCAAAAGTACTTATCACATCAAACAAGAACCTCTTCCGTTGGTAGAATTTTACTCCATCGGGAATGATCCCACATATTAGATTAGTTTTCAAAATCAGCATACTATGGTGGATTTCCATGGTTTACACTCAGCACTGCCTCATTTTGAAATGCTTACTCAATTTCCTTCTTAATAGGAACAACAACATTTGTTTCCAGCCTTGACAATGGTCCTCCACTTAGTTGTCACTCTTTTTTCAATCGTTGACCTCAAAATCAAACTCTTGAAACAATAGCACCTACAGAGTCAACGTTGGATTTGCATCTTTCTTTTCCATAAAATATTGAATTGCATCATGATGTGTGTGCACCACCACATTAGTACAAAATAGATATGCTTTAATCATTTCAAAAGCATACAATACCATTACGTATTCCTATTCAGTGAAGGTATATTTTTTAAGCTACATTTAAAGTTTTACTTGCATAATAGACTTGGTGAAATAGCTTGCTTTCTCTTTAACATAGAACAACTCCCAAAACTAGACAACCACACATCAATTAAAATTGAATATTCTGATAAGGGGCAAGAATGATTATAGTTGACAGTAGTTTTGTTAAGATTAACAAATCTTTGAGGCAAGCTTCTTACTCGTTAAAGTAGATTATTTTTCTAAGAGTTTTCAAAGGAAGTAAAGTACCCGTGGAGAAATCCTTTGTAAACCGTCTGTAGAAACTTTCATGGTTTAGAAATCTCTTGACGCCTTTCATTGAAATATGAACAAGTTTAGAGTTGTCTTCAACTTTATCTTATCTACCTACATTCATTCTCTTAACAATTTGTGCCCCAAAAATATACCCTTTTTGACAATTAAGTGACATTTTTCTAAATTTAGAACAAGATTTCTATTGATGGATCTTTGTAGTAGCTTGCTGAGATGATTGAGACATGCTTCAAATTAATCACCCAAATCAGAAAAACCATACATAGAGACCTCCATTTAATATTCAACACTTGGGAAAAAATAGAGATTATACGACGTTGGAAAGTTGACGGCGCATTGCACAACCAAAAAGAGAAATCTTTAGAAAGTAAATGTCCCATAGGAATAAGTGAATTTTTTTTATTTTAATCCATCAGTGTCATCTAAATCTACTTGTACCCCGATAACCATCTAAAGTGCAATACAATCTATGCCCCACAAGCATTTCTAGCATTTCTTCCATAAATGGAGTAGGAAAATGATATTTCTCAGTTTCTACAATAAATCTTTTGTAGTCCATGGATAGACGCGACTTAATAACCGTTCTCATTGGATAGAGTTCCCTTTTTTGTTTGGAACCACCTAGATTCCTCCTTTCTTAGTACACCCTGCATGGGATGTACCCAATTTGTAACCGCAATAAGGTTTACCACACCTGCATCAAGCCATTTTATTATTTTTTTCTACACCCCTTATACTATTTTTAGGTTTATTCTTATTTAGTTCTCAGTTCTTAATTTTCATTCTCTATCCAATTGAATATAATAAGTATAAATCAAGGGGTCAAACCCCACAATATTAACAATTGTCCATCCGATGGCTTTAATGTATTGTTTCAATACATTTACAAGTAATTTTACTTTCCCTTCAAGAAGATGTGTTGCAATAATGACACGAAAGGTGTTGTTTTCTCCAAAAACACGTACTAAACGTGGGTTGGGAGCACTTTGTTTTCAAGTTTGGGTAGTTCTTCATTGGATGATTTAGATATTGGACTTCCATGATTTTTTGGATCAATGTCAAGCTTTAACGGATTTTAGAATGAGAACGTAAGCTCATTAGAGAAATCATAACTTCATCATAATCCTGAATTTCTTCCTCACATAATACAAAATACGGCATCTAAGGGCATACCCACATAAAAAACATTACTCACATTAGCCATGTTTAAGAAATCAGATTAATGATTGAGACAACATGAATGTAATGAGGTGACTTCATTGATTTTTATACATCGAATGTAATTGATGAGTCGGTGATTTCAACTCATTTAGGGCTTAATATTCAAATATTTAGTGTCCTCAATAAATGTTTTATGCTGTAAACTGATGTTAAAATGATAATTTGAAGAAATGAAGGCAAAAGAAAAATGCAAGGACATTACGGGGCAAAGAGAAGAAAAAAGTCTAAGGCAATTAAAGTAACGTAAGTTTGGTATGCACCAAAGCCTCTCGGTGAGTCAACCAGTGGAATTTGAGCTCGGCCAAAGTTCAAGCAGCCAGCCATGGATAAGACCAACTTGGAGATAGGTTAAAAATTTTGGTGATTTATAAAATTCATTCAACGATGCCAATTTATTTCCCTTAATGTTATAGAAAATAGGTAGTCCAAGAACATGTCAAGAAGGCGAGAGAAAAACTAGTCGGCGCGTTGCCAACAAAAGCAGTGATCCTAATCTACATTGCAAAAAGTTACAAAACTAATACAGAAAGGCTAAGATAAGAAGTTGATAGAACCGAGAACTCGGTGTATCAATAATCAAGTTGGCGAAGCCTGATTTACATTGCGGAGTTACTCCAACGCCGAAACTTGGAAACATATATATGCAAATTTCAAAACAAGAGAGGGGTACATATATTGTCTAGTTCTAGGTTTTGTATCATTATCATTCTAAGCATTGATTTTAAACTTTATAGTAGAGATTTATTGTTTGTTTGATTTTTCTCTTAACTTTGAGCTTTTGGAGACTAGAAATTGTTAAACAATCTAATGGAAAACATAGCTGGTAACTATTTTTGCTATCTATTATGTTTGGCTAAAAATCCAATTCTTGAGGGTATGATTATGTAGTTGAATGTTTCAATAAGCTTATGTGTACGAATATTTATTGGTTTTATTGTTTATTTGAACTGGGTCAATTAATAGTTTGCATTCTAATGTATGGATTGTTGTTTTAAATTCAGTTCTATTTAGTGCTTTAAGATTTCTCTAGAAAGGAGTATTAGGGTTAAATTATTTGTTAGTCGTTGTAGTCATTGTGTTGTTGCAGTTCTATCTTTAGAAAGTTTGTCTAATTTCAATCATGCAAATCTATCTTAATAAAGTAAATTTATTAGAATATTGGGCTGCTAAGTTGTGCATTGGTTTCAGAGGTAACGAAGAACTCGATTAACTCGTCGTAGCTGATTGAGGAATGTCTATTGCACCTAAATCCTAACATACCCACCGAGGTTCAAAAACATTAGAAATTAATAATAATCCATTAAGAGAAATTGGGTTTCAATTTATCAAACTCATACAAAGCCCTCTCTACTTGTTAATTACGGGTTATTTGTTGTTATTAATTGCTTACCAAATTCCCCAAACTCACACTAATGGTAAAAACCTTGTCATTTAATTTATTTATTTTGAAAATATCTTCATCTAAAAATTATAATTCGTAATCGAATACTTTATAATATCACTTAATGTGGGATCCACTACAATTCTTAGTTGAATTTACACTTGTTAGCGACGGTTTACACATAGTATCAGCTGGAGTGTAGTTGAGAGTTATCAAAAATGGTGTCGCTTCAGGGGAGTGGTGCTTAGAATTCTTTTAGTTAAGTTTAGTTGTCAATCAATTTGGTTTTAGTTGAATCTACTTATTTGTATTCTTCGTTGGCTTCCGATAAGCAAATGAAGAAATGAGTGTTAATGATAGCAATGCCATCCAATTTGTGAACAAACTTACATACAATGATGACATTGATAATTAGCACGATGTCAATAAATATCAGTTGGGATGTGAAGTTCAAAAAGGATTCCAACAGTTTTAAATGAAAAATACCCTTTTATTCTAAATTTTTTTAATCGTACAGTCTTCAACTTATAATTTTTACTATATTTTTCTTGATATTTTTTTTGGGTGTCATTGCTTGGTAGGTATACATGTCTCTTTTGATATTAGGTTGCATGAGGTTTGTGTCTCTCTTCTTCTGAGGTTGGTGTGCGAATGTCATTTGATTTCTAGGCATTTGCAATGCATGCTAGTATAGTTGTAGAACTAGATCTTTTGTATTTGGTTGAATTTCAAATGTGCCTTATTTTATTATCGTGTTAAATAGTGTGTTTAGCCCTTAGATGTTGAATTATGGGTTTAAAATGCTTGAAATTGTAGGTGAGTGGTTGACGCATATTTAAATTTGGGGTGAGTGGTTGACGTATATTTGAATTGGCGTGGGAGAAGTTTGAGTAACCTAAATTGTATCAACAGACTATATTTTCCCAATGACATATTGGGTGAGGTCATTCTTAAGAGAAAAACACGTTGGTTGGTCAACTTTTAATAAAATTGGGAAAGTCTAAGTACCCAAAGGTTGGTAGTGATACGTGTTAGGTATTTATTGCATAGAATAGGGATTTAACTTTTTTTCGTAAGTTGTGCCTTAAAAACATTAAATCGGGGTAAGAATATGGCAGTTTGCGAATGTCTTTGCGATCACCCTTTTTACCCTGAACTATAGATGTTAGCCTCAACACTATTCACCGATATGCTTGTGATCATCTACTTTACACATAGGTTCACCGAATTACTTGTGATTTCTCTTTTTAGCCTAATTTTTAGAATTTCATATATTACATTCGACGACCTACCCTTTGCTTGTAAATTCTTCAATTGACCCTAAACCTCACTAACTTGTTCTTAATTCTGGCTTATTTGTTTTGTTAGTATTAGAGAGATCTCTAAGGATCCATGAATGAGTGTGGAAACTAATCAAGATAGTCAATTATTTTTTCCGCAATTCTTAAAACTTTATATTTCAATGACCTATTGCTAATTTATTTGTTCGATATGTGTTAATATTCAGGTTTGGCAAGACCCAATTTCCCTTCGAAGAATGAAACACCTAGAAAGCACGCAAGAGCAAGAGTAAACACTGAGGAGGCTTCCCCTTATCGATCAATACGGCCTAAACGTCCTTTAACAATGGTTAGAGACACAACCAAGGGGAACAAATTTGTAGAGCCGAGCTTGAGTAGTTCCAACTAAAACGACATCGGCATAGACGACACTCACCTCACCACATCTTTATATAATAGTAAGAAGAAATAGGGATCTAGTCACAAGTATATAATTTATAGATAGAAGATGACTAAACTCTACAACGGAGACAGGCTTAGTTACACTCAAAAGTGTTGAATGATCAAGCAAGAATCCCAATAACTCCTCCACCTCTAGACCAAACAAATGATAAGGCTCCAGTAATGCCTCTGGTACAGGCACCTCCCCCTTGCTTCATGAATAGGTTAAAGGTTTTCGGGTTGCGTACAATATTGTTAGACAAAAGGTTCTCCACGAAGGGAGTAATTGATAGGTATCGAAATGTGTGGGACACCATTAAGTTCCAAAAATTTGAGCAATTTACACAGGACGGAGGCCCATACATACTATCTTGACACTGAGAGTTCTACACAGAGTACATAAAGCTGGTGCTGAAGGGAAAGAAGTAATCGACCTACTCTACACCAATTGACCATGTAGTAGTCCGAGTAAATAGGGTGAAGCTCACAATTTCATACATAAATGAGGCATTGGGGTGCACCATCAATATAATACATTTCTTAGTGGATAAAATTCAAAAGAAGACCTTAGAATACCTTCAGAGGTGATTGGCTCCTTTCATGTAACGCCTCTAAAAATGACCTAGGTTAAACTCAGGCCTAACATGTGTGGCATGACGTTTTAAAGTCCTAAAGTGGTTTATATTATTGTTTATACGCAGTACATAAAGTTTGGAAGTGTTAAAAGGTTAAACGTCCAAGAAGTCCGACAACTAGTAGAAGTTATAGTACTGTGTCATAGAAGTTTCCAGTGTAATTTTGGGTGATTGTTTGAAGGTAAAATTGAGTATCGATTGTTCCTACACAGATCCTGACATCTAGAGGGACGAAACGTCCAAGAACCATGCCCCGGGGACCAACATAAGGATCCCCAAAGAGGACCCAAACATGGGATAGCAAAGCTCCGGCACCAGCCAAGATCTGGCAGCGGCTGCGCATCGCGCGCCTGTAAATTAATTGGAAAAATATTACCTTATAACTCGAGTCTTTCACGAACTATTGTGTAAAAATTTTCCGGAAAGAAGATTTATAAATTCCTCCGCGACATGTAGTATACTCCAAGATCTGGTTGCGTCAATTTTAAGTCAAATATGAATTTGCCAAATTGTCTAATATGTGAAGGGGTATTTTTGTTAATTTGGGGATGATTTTTTGATGGTTATTGAGTATTTTTTATGCCACTAAAGTCACTAATCAAAGAAAAACCCTCAACTCAAAACAAAACCTCTCCATTCTTCGCTCAAAAATCTCCATTGATGAAGCTTTGAAACTCCAAGGAAGAAGACTGAGTTTCTCAAGTTTTCTCCATCAATATTCTGGGGTATTCATCACAATTATGGTATGTTTATCATTCTTGTATCCTCATTCTTCAAGGATCCAATTCAAATGACTTTTCAAATATGATCCAAAACATAAACCATTCTAATTCAACATCTAGCTATGGGTTCTTGCATAAAACCTTTTGAATCATTGTATTATGATTTAATTGATGTTAATTTGATAATTCTAATCTATAAAAATCTATAAACCATGCAAGCAATGCAAAGTAGCTTTGACTATTTATGGGTGAAGTGATCATGTCTCTATACTATTGAATTCCTGTGTAGTTTGATTTGGGCTATGGAATTATGGAAGAATCAAGTTAGAATCATTTGTAGGCTGTATTAGATTTATTAATTCATATTTAATTACATTCAAATTCATTTCACATTATGATTATTTGATTGAATTGGTGATCATGGCCATTAGTAAGGGACTTTGGGTATTATGTTGGTTGAATTAGATATGGATTTGTGTTGTGAGAGTGGATTGGTGGTATGCTGCCCTAAATATCATTATATTATGTGATAAGGTCTTTAATTATGACTATGATATGAATGATCCACTTATGGTGGTGGTTCTTATGTGTTATCCTTGTGAATTATGTTGCCTCGTCGGCATTACTTTATTAATTGTGAGGACAATGTGACCTCATCGATATTATTTCATGTATTATGATATTATCATGTTGTAAATTTACTATGTGAGTAATAGGAAGTTCTCGATGGAATATAAGTATATGTGAAGTCTAAGCATGAGTTCTCCTATTTGATTATATGTCTTTTTAGTAGACTATACGGAAGTTCTTATGTTTATTAACTTGATATTGAAGTATGATTCTTCTTGATGAATTATATGAGACTTGTGATGGTTTAAATTTATGAGCTTATATAAGTGTGTAGGATGACTTACAATTATATATAGTTGTGCCTATGTGCTTCTTGAATGAGATGCTATATGTGATAATGTAAAGTGAAGTGTGTCTTGTTTAGGTTGACCTATGTATCTTTCTTGATACATGAATAAATATGAATCATTGAATTGGTAGGTTAGAACACCCTTTTAGAAAGAATTTTGTGATATCCCTCAAGTAGACAACCATAAAGGTATTCTTGTTGTGTGAATGATGGACTTAAGATTGGTTGGTTGGAATGGCATGAAATCATCCTTAGGAAAGTCATTGAGCTATCCTCTTAACCATTGTAAGGCAACCCTAGGGGACCACTTTGATAAGGTGTAATTCTATTTGGTTGTGAACTTGATATAGAAACTCTTCATATACACGTTGATTGAAATACTCTGTAGGAACATAGGCTAGAACCGATTGAGTTTGGTTTGGGGAGTAACTCTAGTTAAAGGTGAGGATAGAGTACAAATAAACTCTTCATATTCATTTACCATGTTCCTACATGGGATGCGTCTTAAGTTCTACCATTGTAAAGTAGAACAAACGCCATAGGAGTAGGTTCATGACTCAAGGATCCATGATTAGCTAAAATTTCTATGTCAGTTTTGTCCTGTTCTCACTACGTGTGATGCTACTAGTTCTTGAGAAGTATTATGAAGTTTAGATAGTGGACTGGGACACTACCTAGACATTTCACGACTAGGCTTTGAAGATTTTTGTGTTTTGAGTCCCTAGTTCTTCTTCAAGACCATCATGTGAATGTCCTTACATGTT
Organism: Solanum pimpinellifolium; assembly: GCA_034621305.1. Lineage (NCBI taxonomy): Eukaryota > Viridiplantae > Streptophyta > Magnoliopsida > Solanales > Solanaceae > Solanum > Solanum pimpinellifolium. The sequence continues at coordinate 34,796,147 of CM067873.1, read as the reverse complement.
CAATATCTCTTAAAGGAAATAAACGTAATGACTTAAGTGAAGATATTTTAATAAGAAGACAAGTATCTAGAGTATCTTTCATGATTGCTTAGATAGGAAGAAGGGTACGAGCATTCTCCTCTTCTCTTACATAGGCGTGTATTAAAGTAATTATAGGTAGATAGGTTATTTCATGACATGGGAATAATCTTACTCTAGGTAGTCTATAGGATCTCTTTGGTGTGTATCAAAGGATTATATGGGCAATACTTTTATAACACACTCAAGTGAACCTGAGAATCACCTTTGGTAGGAGGACCCCGTGTTTGTGTGTTTTGATATATTCTTGATGCTATATTATGTGATATGAGTTACTATGCATTCACTATAATGTTATCTAAATTGATAGAAGTTGATTATGACTTGCAATGTGTCTTATAATATGATTTATCATGTTTAAATTTTGTTCTTATATTTATGTATGAAGTTTTAACCTAAAAGAGTATTTTTTTACTCAAATGTCCATTTTCACGATTTTATGCAGTGTGTCATACTTAGTACATGCATTGTACTAATTCCATACTTTTTGTCTATCTCCAAAGGTGTGATTATCAGGTGAGGGATGTCATGAACCAAGACTTGGAATCTAGAATCTTTCAATCACTGTTTAAGCATGTCCTCAATTAACTCTAGGCCATAACTATCTTTAGAGTTCTTTTAGTAAAAGTATAGTAATAGACTAAGTAATTCTATATTTTGATTGTATGGTCCGTGTCCTATGTATTCTTGAATCTAAGATAGACAATATGTTTATACTTATATAATCCTATGGTTTTATATGAAAGACGTTTAGATATTATTCATGTGAAAAGTTTTAATTCCGCACTGTTTTTCATACATGTATGCAATGAACAATGTAATAGTGCTTGTACAAGACCTCCGTGAGGACAAGTACGCCATGTTATGATTCAACAATGTTTTAACTCTACGGTGTACTGTTGGGTCTTTACAAACATTGTTTTAGATCATTGGTTATGAAAGTTGTCTTAGAAATCCAAAAGTAACAAAAAGCCACTTCTTGTAGAGTGTTGTTCATCGGTGTGAGTCACATAAAATCTATGAGCGAGAGGCTAAAGGACGATAGAGTTTCACTTTCTTCATCAATATAATGTTGTGACTATAGAAGTTGAGGTTATAAGTGTCTATTCCTAAACTCTTATGTTGTGTTTATAGGAGGTAGCAGTCTAAGCCTCTTAGGCTTGGCACAGGAACTCTTCTCTCATCCGCTGGAAGGAAGTGATGTGACCCTGGTAGGATGATTTGAATTAGCTAAATATGAATACAATAAGAATTGCCGCTAGAAGGTTGGAAGATGGAGGAATGCAAGAAGAAGATCCCTAAGGTTGACTAGCTCTACAAGGAGTTCAAGTTCCTCAAGATGCTCAAGTGCCTCTTCAGGTTGATGAAAACCCTATTAGAAATAAAGGTAATGATATTCCGATGGTTCCCCCGTACATGACTAATGCTATGATTAGAAAGTCTTCGTTTGCTCTAGCCCGAGCCTAGACCACTCATGTGACTAGAGATATTGGACCTACTGTGAATGTTTTGGAGAATACCATGGCCACTAGCTTGAGAGACACTGTGAGGATGAATTATCCTATCTTTATTGGTTCTAAGCTGGGAGAGGATCCCCAAGAGTTTCTTGATTGGATGTATATGGTGTTGAGTGCCATGGGGTGACTCTTAGTGAGAAGAAGGTGTTAGCCCATACCAATTGAGGGATGTTTCTCAATTATGGTACATTGAATGGAAAGATAATAGGCTAGTTGAGACAGGTCCTATAGTATTGGAAGAGAATAAGGAAGCTTTCATAGAAAAGTACTTTCGGCGTTAGAGGATGGAGGTGAACGTTCAATAGTTTATAAACCTTAAGCAATGTAGTATGAGTATTGAGGAGTATTCCTTGAAGTTTAACATGTTGTCTTGATATGCTTCATCCTTGGTGTGTAACTCTAGGGATGAGATGAGTAGGTTTCTTACTAGTATTGACGACCTAGTAAAAGAAGAGTGTCGTACGACCGTGCTCCACAGTGGTATGAACTTTTGTAGAGTCATGTTGTATGCTCAATCATTGAAGAGTCCAAACTTAGTAGGACCTCAAGGAATTTGAAAAGGGGTTGATCCAATGATAAAAAACAATCTAGGTTTAATAAGACGACTCCAAAACAATATAGAACTATTGGTCCCGAGGTCAAGGGTGAATATGGTAGTGGTTCTCAAGGTGTAAGCCTACTTGTGTTACTTGTGGGAAGAAACAATTTGGGAAGTGCCTAGTTGGTATCTAAAATTATATTGGTTATGGTAAGGATGGATATAAAGTGAGGGATTATCCTAATGGTGCATCTAGAGGGAAAGAGTCCAAGCAAGATCCTCCTAGTGTTCTAGAAGATGGTGCTCCAAAGAGGAATCATTTCTATGCACTACGGGCTAGAGGATCAAACCTAGATGAGGATGATGATATTGGTAAGTCCTTGTTTTTCCTTTATTTTATGGTTTTCTTCTAAGTGGGGAGTATGGTGAGAAGTGGAGCTTTCATTGAGTGTCTTATCTCCTCAATTCAACTCAAGCTTGATAGTTAGAAAGTCATTGTATCATGTTGCATTTACACGGTGTCAAGGAGTCTTGTTGGAATATAATTTCATTGATTTCATGCATTATGGATTTTATAATGTTATATTTATGTTGTGATTTTATTTTATATGGTTTTATTTCTCATTCTCTCATGCATCCACATCAATTTATTAAGAGTTTCATTCTTGAAAATTTTAACATGTTTCTCTATGAGTTAGCAATTCACTATTATGTTTTGGAAAAATTGACTCAATTGTTTATTTATTAAATTTTTTTATAATATTTTTAGAATTGATGTATATGAGCATAATAATGAATGGAGAATGAGTTCGAGTTCCTCCTATTTGAAATGAAGAATGTGAGTCATATTGCACAATGAGTCCTTGATCCTCTTGTTGTGTGTTGAGTCTCTTATGTATATAAAATAGGTTTTCCTCCTAAATTATATGTGTTTTGTATGGTGTGGTATGGTTATGTTCTACTGGTATTGAGTTTATTATTTCTTGAAACTTTTTAAAAAGAAGCAAGTGTCATTCGAGGACAAATGTTGTCAAAGTGGGGGAGATTGTAACACCTCTAAAAATTACCTAGGTGATACTAGAGCCTAACATATGTTTCATGATGTTTTAAAGTCCTAATATGGTCAATAATTGTGTTTATAGGCATTATATAAGTTTGGAAGTACTTCAAACTTAAACATCAAAAAACGTCTAAGACGTTTGGAAACATAGTCGAAGATAAACTACTGTGTCATAGTTCGTTGTAGTGGATTTCTGGGGGATGGTTTGAAGGTGAAACTAAGTATCGATGGTTCCTACAAACATGCTAACATGTAAAGGGTCCGAGAATGACGCCCCAGGGGCAAGCCTAAGGGTCTCCAAAGAAGACCCAAACATGGGACAGCCAAGCTTCCGCGCCAGCCAAGATCTAGCAGACGCGCAGCTGGCAGTTAATGGGCAAAAATCATTCCGTGCAACTTAGGTTTGTTGCGAACCATTCTGTTTCAAAATTTTACAGAAACAATATTTGAAAATACCTCCGCGACGCGCAGTAAACTCCAGGAATCGGTCGCATGGTTTTTAAGTCAAATTTGAATTGGTTATTTTTCTAATAAGTTCAGGGGCCTTTTGGTTACTTGGGAATGAATAATTGATGGTTGATGGTTATTGGGTCTTGTTTTGCCCCTAAAATCACCAATAAAAGCAAAACCCTCAACTCAAAACAAAACCTCTCTATTCTTCTCTCGAAAGCCTGCATTGATGAACCTCTGAATCTCCAATGAAAAAGACTGATTTTCTCAAATTTTCTCCATCAAAACTGTGAAATTTTCATCGCAATTAAGGTTTGGTTTTTCATCCTGGATTCCTCTTTATTAAAGGAGTCAATTCCAATGATTTTTCAAATATGATAAAAAAAAATATGAATCCTTCTAATTCTACATCTAGCCATGGGTTCCTGCATAAAACCATTTGAATCATTTTATTATGATTTAATTAATGTTAATGTGATGATTTTAACTTATTAAATCTATGAACCCATGCAAGCCACGCATTATAGTTTTGACTATTTATGGGTGAAGTGATCATGTCTCTACACTATTGAATTCTTCTTTATTTTGATTTTGGCTATTGTATTATGGAAGAGTTATGTTTGAATCATGTGTACGTTGTCTTAGATTAAAAAAATCATACTGATGCTATTCTTCTTGAGTGAATGATGGACTTAAGGTTGGTTGGCTTGAATGGCATGAAATCATCCTTACGAAAGTATTGAGTTATCCTCTTAACCATTGTAAGGCAACCCTACCGGACTATTTTGGTGAGGGGTGTCTTGAAGCTAGGATTGGAATCTAGATTCTTTCAAGCAAGATGAAGTATGTTCTCACTTGAATCTAGGGAATAATTATCTTTACACTTCTTCAATTAAAAATATAGTAATAGACTAAGTATTTCTAGATTTCGATTGTATGGGCCATGTCACAAGTAATATTCGGTCTAAGATTGGCATGTGTTTAGACTTAGTATTTTCCTATGGTTTTATATGAAAGATATTTAAGATATTATTTGTGTGAAAAGTTTTAAGTCCGCACTACTTTTCATGCATGTATACAATTAACGATGTAAAAGGGCTTGTACAAGACCTTCGAGAGGTCAACTACGCTATGTTAATATTCAAGAATTTACTAATTTCTAGGGGGTAATCTCGGGTCATTACATTTGATTTCTAACAATATGCCGACATGGATCAAGTTTGGGGTTCATATAGAGAAGAAGGATTTAAATGTATATGCATAGTATTGGTTTTGATTCATTATCAACACAATGATTCCATCCCAAAATGAGTCCATACTTTGCAATCGGAAGGAATATTTGTTGTGCTATATTATTGTCATGGGTAGACTAAATCATGGATTATTATGTAGAAGGAGATGTACATGAGGGCCAAGTAGAGTCATACATCACTCTTTTTCTCGATTTTGACAATAGAATTGTGTCGGCGCACTTGAGTGCCCATTGTTTCAAACACAGATGTGTAAGTGACTCTGAGGATTGATGCAAAGTAAACAAAGGAAGAGGTGGAGTGGAGGAGAACATAGTGAAAACATCCTTGGAGGTCGATACTTATATGTTGTAGGAAGCTACAACTTCTTCCAATCAGGAAGGTAGCCTTTATGTACTACCACTACTGCTCGTTCTACTCTTGAAACTACTACAATTGTTGACTCCTTTCATCTCCCAACCCGATTGGCAAAGGTGATGCACTACAAGATTGGCCATATAACCAATCTGCTGATGTAAATGTTTCCCGGGTTGAGGAACTTTTTCTCGAACGTACTAAGTGGGATATTGCTAAATTGTTAGAGAACATCGAGTTTACCGTAGGAAATTTTAACACCTCGGAAACTAGTGAACTAATCTAAGATAGTTCTAGAGCCTTACGAAGGAATTTTAGATTTCCATATTAGTGTTAAGATTTTAAACAACTCCCCTTACCGTTAATAAAGCTTTTTTTGTTATGAAGTCAATGTACGCCCCTATAAAAAGGACTTACCAATGGTTTAATAAGAAGGATACCAAAACAATCCCCAAATCTTGTATTTTTCAATGATCTACATATGGGACCTATTGGCATAGGTTAATCCACTCATTGCGGGGGTGAATCCTGGGGCAATACCCCATTTGTGGGTTCTGCAGAATAACACCTACAGAGATGCAACATGCATCATAGACTGAGTTATGGTCTGTGGATCGTGGTCTTGTGGGTAAGGTCTTCTTGTGGTCAAATTATTTTAAGTTGGTACTAAGGGGTAAAAACTCATTATTAGTTCAGGGTTAAGGGAGGTTAGTTAATTAGTTATTGAAATAACTATATAAGAATAATAGACCCCTAAATACATTGAGCCTTGAAATAATTTCAGGACCCCAAAACTAACCTATTCTCCAAAGAAAATCTTTTTCTAGAAAAAGGAGGAGGAGGAGGAGGAGGAGGAGGAGAAGAACAAGAAGAGAAGAAAATAAATAACAACAAAAAAGCTAGGGAAGATTTTTTCCATTGATCAAAGACTGTCAGAGGGATTTGAATTAAGCTATGTTATATTCTTCATCTTGGGTTCTTCCTCCATATATCATTCTAGGCTTTCCCCCATTTGTAAAGTCAAACTCCAATTCTATCTAGGGATCTTCTTAAATTTGCGGTAGTGTTTACATATGATTTTAATATAATGGATAATAACTAATAATGATAGATTTACCATTAAATTATAATATTATGATGAATTTATCTTATTTATATGTTTAACCCTTCTCTAATCAATAAATATTATATTTTGTGGGTTTATGCCATGACAGGTGAAATTGGGGATTCACAAGAAATCCTCTAAAATCAATGAGATGTGTATTTATTGTTCATGGTTAGGAACATATAATCTTGAATTGAACTATACTTCATTGAATGTAAAGGATCATTACTAGTAAAGTTGAAATTTCACCTTTATGATCAATGATTTCGATAATCACCTACTAATGAAGAATATGATGAGAATACCTTGTAATCTAGTTAAATGAATAAACTAAGAATTAAGGAATAAGTATAAGCCTTATAGTCATCAATATAAAGGATTTGGGGGTAAAGCTAATGTGATGTCATTTGTTGTGTATTTTTAAATTTCTATTCTTACATACGAAGATGGGCATAAATATTCTAAGAGATGCAAGGTGCTCTCATATAGAATGATTCTAGGTTGACTTTACAACCTAATATGAATAAAAGCTTGGTAGTCTATAATAGATTGAAGTTGTGATATATGATCCCTTCATGTATACATTTATTTGGTAAGACAAAAAAAATATAGGGTAGCTTAGGATTGAGGATTCATACACTCCTAACGGTAGCTTGACTTATCATTTCATGATGCATGTCAAGGGTAGCTTGATTTAGGGATAGTTATGGTAGCCTAGGATTGAGGATCTATAATCTCCAAACGGTAGCTTGCAAAAGAAATATTAGGATGCCTTTATGAAAGCACGACTTGTTTTGGAAAAGACCATTTCATTGTAGTTTAGGAATAAGACATATAATCACCAAATGGTAGCTCTGGATTTATTACATATACTCTCCTAACGGAAGCTTCGGATTCAGAATCATATACTATCCAATGGGTAACTTAGGATTGAGTATTCATATTTTATTAAGGGTATCTTGAATAACTATTGTAAGATACATGTCAAAAATAGCTTGAGTTAGGTATAGTCATGGTAGACTAGGACTGAGGCTCTATACTCCCCTAAGGGTATCTAGAACTAGCATTATTACTATTCCTTCATGATAGCATGACATGGTTTTGCCAAGACTATTTCATTGTATCTTAGGATGAGGACATATAATATTTCAACGGTAAATTAGGATTGAGGGAATATACTCTCCTAAAGGTAGATTAGATTAAGAAACATATACTCTCCTACGAGTAACTTAGTATTGAGGATTCATATTGTAATAAGGGTAACTTTACATAGCATTGTACGATGCATGTCAACGGTAGCAAGAGATAGGGATAATAATTGTAGACTGGAAACAAGCATATTATCTTCAAAGGGTAGCTTGAAATAACATTATGAGGATGCTTAATGATTGCATGACTTGAATTTGCCAAGTCCATTTAATAGTATATTAATACGAGTACATACTCTCCTTACGTTATCTAAGGATTGAGGATACATACTTCACTAAGGGTAGTAAGGATTGGGAATCATAGACTCTCCTAAGGATAGCTTTTAAATAAGGATTCATACTGTCATAAGGGAAGCTTGAATTAGCATTGTAAGCTTTATTTCAAGGGTAGATTCAGTTAGGAGTAGTCATGGGAGCTTAGAATTGAGTACATATACTCTTCCAAGGGTATCTTATGATTGATAATCATATACTTTTCTAAGGGTAGATTACGATTGAGATTAATGTACCGATGTAAGGGTAGCTTATATTTGCCATTATGTGTACTTGTTAAGGTAGCTTGCATTAGCATCATAGTTTTCTTGTAAGGGAAGCATGACTTAGTTCAGCTAGAACTATTTCATGATAGGAAGGATGGAAAAATTGTACCCTTCTAGAATAGATTGGATTTGCATGATAATTTTCTTTCCATGGTAGTTGGTTTAGCTTAATATAGTTTTTTATAGCATGTCTATCCTATTAGTTAATTATTCTTTGGTTACTTTAAATTGAAAAATAGAATCTATTCATGTGTTGTGACTTGACTTGTACTAAATAGACATGTACCTTAAATGACTAATGGCATATAGTAAAGAAAGGCTAATCGAATATGGGAGCAATATGTTTCTATTGAATGGAAGACAAAATACTTCAATGATTTTTTGATGTATGGACACACTGATTTAGAGTGTTGGTATCAGAAATATAACAAGGGAAATGATTATTCAAGAGGAACTAGATAACAACCAATAATTCTGCAAAAAGGAAATAAAGATAAGAAGCCACATGCTCCTAAGAAAGTGAGGCAGACTGTAGCTAACAAGGGCAATACCCCAATAATGTCACTTGAAGGAGAAGTACTTTAGTAGAAGGACAATGGTTAAATGTTTCTGTTATGGAGAAGAATGATACACATTCGAAGGTACCAGGAAGAAATTATAACGAAGGCGTATTCATCTAGGATATGGAAAGAAGGTGTTGATTTATACTTACTTGGGAGTATTGTGTAGTAAAAGTGCTAGAAAATCCATGAATTTTGCACCACCATGATCGATGCTACCTTGAATGTAAGGGGTCTCAACCAGCCTATAAGCAAAAAGAGGTAAAAAAATTTCTCCTAAGAATAAGGTGAAGTATTTGGTGTGTCAAAACAAAAGGCAAGGCACAAAAAGTTCAGAGGATAATGCATAAGTTACCTAGATATTGGCAAGCTTCTAACATTTATACAAAACAACCACATGGGGGAATATAGCTAATGTTGAAAAGGAATTTAAAGATGAACATTGTTGAGATCAGAGATCAATTCATGCATTGAACTATTGAGGAACCAAGAACTCAGAAGACTACCTATCTCAATGTCGTTTTTACTATGAATTGTATACAGAAGGATAGGATGTGGGGTGAATTGATGCAGGTCAATAGGAGTACAAAATTTCTTGGTTATATATATATATATATATATACATGCCTCATTATTCAAGTTCATGACTATAAATTTTTTTTTCTTCATTCCAATCCATGCCTCAAGGATACGATCAAATTCCCTAACATAGTCAATCATATCTTCATCCATTCAAACTCATTAATTAACTGCATCATGCTTCATCCACCAATTATTGTTGCCTCCTCGTTCAGTTGCTCATATCTTTTTTAGAAGTTGCTATAGAAGTCGAGATGCAGGATTCTATCTATAGAATTATGGCAAATCGAGTATGCCATATTCCTCTCACGCATAATGGTAAGGATATCATCAATATACTGAAATAGAAAAAATATTATAGACTAAGGATGAGTAAACGACCATCATAAATTTAAGGTAATAGTAGAGAAAAATTACACACTATTCCCATCAAATTTTCATGCTTGTCATGTTCTTGAAATCTTAATCACTTATAATATGCCGCCATCTTGCACCTGCAAATCCTTCCATCTAGTCAGGTCCAACACCTTTTCTTTTTTGGCTACAGACACACGCTAATAAACATTAAATTTTTTGTAATCTGACATTTCCTCGCGTTCAACCATTAGCAATATTCAAATGATCTCCTTCTTTATATTTTGTATTGTATTTGTAAATGATATTTCCCTCCTCTCAGTCAGTGGAGTATATCGATACTGAATTCTTTAATAGAATGCCCTTGACCCCCTCCCCCCTCTTGTTATGAAATTCATTAAGAGCTTAACTAAATGTTTGAAAATACATTATAGAATCTTTATCGTGATTCTTGCACTAATTACAAAGAAATCCACAACATCATATACAAGAGTTAGTCCCATATTCTTGTCCAATACCAGCACTAACTCCAATATCTGAAAAAGCACTGGTACCAGCACCAGCATCAATGCCCACACCATCAAAAACACTAATTCATTAAAAAAATGATCTATTTTGATGGTTGTTGATCTAGCAAATTCCATTTTAAATCTATCCACAAAAGGATAAAAAATAGTTTCAATCAATCCTAGAGTAATTAGATATCATTTGCAATTCATTTTCTTTTGGTACAAGCCATGGATACACAACCTATATTATAAAAATCCGCAAGAAAATTTGGGTCATATGTTGCCATAGATATGTCATATGTTTGTTCAGATAGGTTATATATTGCAACAAATGTGCCATATGTTGCTAGATATAGGTCATATGTTGCCACATATATATCATATGTTACTACAGATGTGTGATAGGTTGACACATATGGTCATCTATAACAACATTTGTGTAACCTATAGCGACAAATGAATAATCTGTAGCAACATAAGAGTCATTTATAGAAATATTTTTGGTGTGATATTATAGTCAGTTACTTCATCATGAGGAGAGTTATAAATATCTAGATTGTGGTCATCTTTGGTACTTTTGTAACGCCTTAAAAATGGACGAGGTTTAAATAGATCCTAACATGTGTGTCAGTTATTTGTCTGTTCTTAAAATGATTAATGATATTGTTAGAAGTAATTTTGAGGAGTTTGGATGTGTTCGGAAATGAAACATTGAAGAACGTCTAGGACATCCAAAAACTAGTCAAAGTTTAATTAGTGTGTGTTAGTATGTTATGATGGAGTTTCGGGTTATGGTATGAGATTGGAATTTGGTATAGATGGTTCCTACATATATAATTACATGTAAAGGATCTAAAAGTCCGAGAATAGCTTCGGAAGGAAAAGCCAAAGGTTCCTTGTGGAGGACCCAAACATGGGAAAAGGAAGCTGCCGAGGCAATAAAGAATTGGCAGTTCTTGCACATCGCGCCTGCAACACTTAAACGGAAAAAAGTATTCCTTATGATGCGGTGACGAGAAAACCCTTAAATAAAATCCAGAATCTAGAATTCAAGGTGACCTCGGGACGTGCAATGACTTCCTTGATTTGGACTCCTCGTTTTAGGTCAGATTAGAATGGGGGAAAGGGTCATATAAGTGCAGGGGTAGATTGTGGGCATCTTATTAGCGGGTATTGAGTCTTTCAAAATCTGAAAAGTTACCAAATCAAGATAAACTCTTAATTAAACGAAAACCTCTCTATTTCTTCTCTCCAAAAACATCCATTGATGTATCTTTGAATCCTAAGGAAAATGAATGATTTTCCAAGTTTTTCTCCATCAATTTCATGAGATTTTCTTCAATATAAAAAATATGGAATCTCCTATTTGAACTTCTAGCCATGTGTTTTCGTCTAATATTATTTGAAGCAATGTTGTGTGATAGAATTAATGTTAATTGAATATTTTTATATCAAAAACTCTATGAACCCATGCTTTACATGAATTCCTATTTTTGTCTCTATTGTGGGTGATTTGATTATGGCTTAATTGTATTGAATTCGTGTGTATTTTTCATTGGGATTTTTAAGTATGTATAGATAACGATTTAATTGTCTATAGGCTTCCTTAATTTGATGATGTTGATATTATTTATTGTTCAATCATTGGCATGATTTGAATGTGGGCTTGGAATTGTGCATATGGCTATTGAAAAGAGCCTTTGTAAAGTAAATTGATATAAAATTATATGGAATGGTAGTGTTGATTATGGAAAGGGTGTACATGACCTAATCATTGTATATTGTCACATCAATGTTTATTCCCTAGACACAACCGGCGGCGGCGGCCTCTTTGAGGACTAAGACTAGCTTCTTAGTTTACATCATTACATTCATAGGTCAAATTTAGCAGAAAACATGAAAACTTTCCAGTGCTTCTACTTAGAGGTTTACTTAAATCTCTACATACACACAACATATATATATCGAGTATACATAGACCCTTCATTTGGGAAGGTTACATAGACTTCTACTTTTTTTGCACATAAGTGTATATATATATATATGTTGTCTTCAAGGATTGCCGTACCTCATTACACTCTAATACAATTAGTAACTTAGGCATATCCCATACATCAATATATAGAAAGCCACATATAGACTTTATATAATCCGTACACAAATGAAAAGATATAGAATGTAGGAGTCATAAAACTAAAACAACAACAACATTCGATCGATATTGGCATCAACCTCGGACAATGAGGACCTACCCCTACTTGGATCATCATGGATCCAAGCCTTCTTCAAGTCGCCTTCCAAAACACTTCAATCAGTGGACCCTAAAAATGTTTGGTGAAATGGAAGAAATGTGGTTAGTACGCCACTTGTACTAAGTATGAGACCATATGCACATATACTTGTAAAATATTCTAAGAAAAAGGACATTTCATATGTATGCATTTTTCATTTAAAAAAACTTATGTACATTAAACAAGACCATACGAACTATTATTGCATATTCTTTAAGTCATAGACATGTTCATCACATTACTACAACATTAAGTCTAGTCAAGCCAATCATTCATACCAAATAAGTAGATAGATACTAAAGTAAGTATATCATCAAGCCATATTATCAATAAGCAAAAAGAGTCCTTTTCATTATAAACAAAGTAACACAATTACCCATAGACCCCTATAAAGTCAAAAATGTGCATTGATCAAGCAAAGTCCCATAATCTTACTCAGTTAAGTAACCAAACAAGACCATAGCTAACACCCTACGTCACATACCATGGAATTTAGATATACATTTCATCCTTTTTAACAATATAAGCCAACACATATTCATAAGTAAACTATTGAACATATAGTATCAATAATGTGCAAGTTCATCATTTTCATATCATATATAATTATAAGCATAATCATACATAAGAACATCCTCCTAAGACTCCCCTCAAGGCTAACTAGGGCAATGTTTAGGTAGAGTCACATACCCCTACCTACACTAAGCTAGACCCCTTAGGTTATCCTAATTAGAGTTCAATCCTTTAATTCATTTTACCATTTGTGAACATCTTGACCTAACCGACATAAACCACATGATCTTGTGTGGAATAAGATGTTATAAAACCCTAAAAACAAAGGAAGGCAGACTACTTGCACAGATAGTAGCACAACATAAAAACATAGAAACTACGTGGATCCACTAGTTAGTATTCCTATAGGGGCAACATAATTCAAGAACTAGGAGATATATTTGGAACCCTCTTTATGATACATGAATTGTCGTCCCCAATCTCAATAGTACTTTAGTGCTCCTACCTTCCCTGTGGGGGAAGGGACACTCCCCACTCTTGTTCAATCGGTGGTAAGCTAGAGACCCTTTTTGAAATGTCTTTAAGCCTTTAATTATTAATTATAGCTTTATTTAGGTCATAGGGTCTAACCCTTGAATAACATCATCATCATAGATCAATAGGAATTGTATGAGTATAAATCTTTTCAACACAAGTCATATAATATAGGTTAGCACATTAGAATTTCATATATTAGTAAGGCATATTGGTAGTCATAACCATCCTTATAACATATGCACCTTAATCAACCTCACAACATAGTCAATATATTTCAATTTAAAGTCATACCACCCTACCAATCTGTAACGATCGGAGTCTAGACCCCAGACGAGACCGGCGTCGTTGACCTCTGAGAGGTCGTAGACAAGTCTACTTACGTCATTCTTACTTAGTCTAGGTTAATTTTAGAGGAAAACATAAATTTTTTTAATTAATATACATACTAATCATTCTATTAGATTCATAATTTTTCAACATAAACCATCAAACAGTAAGATCATCAAATGAAATAAATAGTTTAATAGAGCATTAAATTTGTACTTGCCAAAATTGCACCAATACAATGTCAGAACAAAAGCAGAAAGAAACGCTAGTGGAACATACTCCACTAGCTCAATCTTATAGCTATTCTAGAATATAATGGGAAAGCATCCTCGAAAGAATGAGGGCCTACCAAGTCCGGATGAATGCTCCACATCCGGATAGTTTAAGCATCAACATGTAGCTTTAGCGTCAACCTGTGTCTTTACCTAAAATTGTAGAGTTCTATAGCATTATTACACACTTTACTATGTATGGGTATATGCAAACACACAGTAAGGAATTGCAAGAGTAAGAATAGCTCTTTCCTAATGATATGATTATGGAATGTTAGTGAGTTTTCCAAATTTGGATTAGGAATATGAGTGAGCTTTTCAAATTTGGATTAGGAAAGTCATGCCACGAGAGTAACATGCATCATCATACTTATCATATTGCACACAACACATAACCTCTTACGCATAGCACATAACATATTGCATATACCACATAATAGTTTTCATATCATTCATTCATATGCCATGAGACCTTGCATCATGGACTTAACATCAATACTTCTCAAAATGAGGGCTCAACATACGGGACCTCATCTAGGGAGCCTTCTTTAGAAAACACAAATCTTGCTTCATTCATTCATACGTACTTCATTTTATTTCTTTCATAGGCTAGTATAAACACCAGCTAAACCTAGGATGTAGTTTAAGACTTTCATCAGGTTCGCTGTGCAATGATCAAGAATGACCTAGTATCATTACTTTAGTCAAGATCACCTCCTGATCATCCTATTCTAACACCTATGGTATCATTCATTTAATTATGTTCATCTTTTGAGGCTAGCATCATTCATTAAGTAGGAACTTTAACTTTAACCGACAAAGATCAATGGAACATCATGAAATCCAGTGTCTCCCCCATACCAAAAAGAGGTGAAACCACTGGCCAAAGTGACCCAAACATGATAGCGTACATGGGAAATGAACCTCGCCAAATCCCTATATTGGCGGTATAGGTTCGAAGACTAGGAGATATAAAGAGACCCTTACCCAGCATGCCAGATAGTCTAATCTCATGAGAGTTAAATGAACCTCTGCTCTTCCCAAAAGAAGGAATCACCGCTCATAGCTAGTCTATCAATGCTTAGTATAAAGTTCCATTACATTTTATTCATATGTTATGGAAGGTGGCTTCTAGTATGATGACCAAATAGCTCAATAGATGATTTCTCATCTCATCATTAGTATTTAGTGTGTTAATATCTACACTTCCATTAGAGTGTTTATAAAGACTGGTCTCTTCATTAACTTTACACTCTCGTAGGTAAGTACGTTTTGATAACATTTACTTATGCTCCTTTCATATTGCACTCATGTTTTAAATTAGCCTTATATCATGTTGTCACCACATTCATTAACATTAACACATTTGCTCTTCATAATTACTGTCCCCATTTTACATTAATCTTAATTTCATCATATGCCAATGCACTTGGCCATTTAGTGTGTTTCAGACTCTTACTTAACCCTTCTAGGGTTTAATTATTTCATTGTTCATTTCATTATTTATTTGTTCATTTCAACATTTCATTATTCATTTCGTCCTATGCCAATGCATTTGGCCATCTAGTGTGTTTTACAGTCTTACTTAACCCTTCTAAGGTTTCATCATTTCATTGTTCATTTCATCATTTCATTGTTCATTTTATCATATGCCAATGAAGATGATCATTTAATGTGTTTCACACTCTTACTTAACCCTTCTAGGGTTTCAACATTTCATTGTGTACATCTTACGTTCACTTATTTTTAGACGTATGCTAGACTTATGGGTCTATACATACAATCTCTGAGGCTTTATTCATAGTACGTTTAAGTGATCCATATCTTCTTAAGATTATGTGGTACAAGACTTACGCATATTGTATGTATGCTATGATTTGGATTTCGATCTAAGTAGGAAACATTATTCTTGAATATTTAATTCACGTATGACTTTTGTGTCAATACGGAATTTGGGCAAGGGAACCCGGTTTCAAATCCCTTGCACAAGACTTACATTTTTTTTCATTTACTTTATTTGATCCATACGGCTTTGGGACCCAAGTTCGAGCTCCAATGCCTTCATTTTATTTTTCCCTTTATTTCTCCTTCATATGTCGCTGAATATAATTAAGAGGATGTGGGATCGAACCCCCACAACCTCATTTACTTTTTATTCTCATTATTTTTAATTTTTATCCTTTGGCTGAGGGGTTTTGGATTCAAACATCCACAACCCCTCTTTAATTTCTTTTAATTTTCTTCTTTAATCTGCCTAGGAGGTCGTGGGTTCGATTCCCACACTTCACATCTTGTTTCTTTTATTTTCTTAACTCTCCTTCATTGCCTATAGGTCGTGGTTTCATTCCCATGCCTCACATTTCTTTCGTATCATTTCCTTTACTCTCCTTCAGCACCTATAGGTCGTGGGTTCGATTCCCACGCCTCACATTTCTTTTTCTTTCATTCATGACTTTCTTATAGTGAGGTCTTGTGCTCAATCCTAATTGACCTCACATATTTTAAACATTATTTTCAAACTCCCTTAATATTAAAAGTTAGACGAAATTAAACCATCAACATGATCGAGATTTTAATCACATTTGCAGCCTACTTTCTTCATTATTTATACGTAATATCATAGGGTAATTCGTAAATCATTTAATACGTTTTTAGCTGCATTTTTAATGGATTCGTTTAGCCAAGATATTATCACTAAGATCAGCCGCATTTGAATTCATATGAACACTACGAATTACATAATCATTTGTACATGAAATACATCCATAATATCACATTTTTAAAGCCTTAACCCGAGGTACATAGATACGGTTCACATTGCACACACACGTACACATAATTTAGGAAAATAATCAACATAAGTCACATAAATACATATAAACACATAATCATCACAAAAACACGTTTCATCCCGAGTTTTCTACCAGAAAACATAACCAACCTATGATTCAATGGGAGCTAGTGACAGGGACATGCAATGGGGTACAGCCCTAGTTTTCAAACGAGATTCGTATGAACCTTAAGGGTCTCTTGGTAAAGGGACCAAGAGAGAAGAGAAACCATATTTTTTTTGCATTAAACCCTCGACTATCTTTCAAGAAACTTCACCCAAGATCACGTCCAAATCCCCTCAAAGTCAACACCAACTCAATGGACAAACTTCTTTTTGCCTACGTGATTGATTTCATTTGTTTCTTGTAGTTTCGTTGTGATTTCTTCAAGTTTGAAGAAACTTGTATTACCTACTGTTTTTTATGTTATTTTTCAGAGAGAATCGTGAGAGAGAGAGATTAGCATGGGAGAGAAGAGTTTTCTTACGCTTAGGAGTCTTGTTTAGGACTTAATCAAACAAGTTTTTATTAATTATTAAAAATTACATTTCCTTATATTATTAATCATCTATTATAAGTACAATTTATTTTCATTAATTTAAGAACTTAAATTAAAAACAAATTTAATTCATTGCTTCAACCTATGTTCGAACCCAGGTGGAGCAAGACTTCACATCAAAAGCCAAATTTTGGCCCTCTCTCCCCAAAATTCCACTGCACCTTATTAATTAAATAATTAATAATATATTTAGGGTAATTACGGTACTACCCTTAGTGTGGAAAAAGACCATTTTACCCCTAGACCCTCCAAACCTATGATTTTCCCTTTTTAAGTCCGGTAAAGACTCCTTCAAGTAAATCATCGTATCCGCGAGCCCTACATAGTTGGAACCAACCTTATCTAGCTTGACTAACTCCCTAAGTTAGTTGGCATGGTTGTATCAAGGGTTCAGAGGTTTGGTTCTACGCGCATCAATCTCCGGGAACTCAGTCTAATCGTAGGCATTCTAGACACATGAAGCATTACTTAGCATATTCATTTTTAGGTTTTTTTACACAATCCTAATACAAAGCATACTACAATATCACATCATGACTATATCATAATTAACCACTATTTGAAGTAACCGATAGAGATAATAAGACTTAGCAAGTCTTCTTCATAATTCATCATCAAGGTCTTACCATAAACCATCATTTAAAAAAATTCTTAGGTATACATCATCATAAATCATTAATCAACATGACAAAAAGACTAGTACAGTCACTACATCACAATTCAATACTAGATTATAACTTAAGACAAGATGATGAGGTCATTTCACTTCCTAACTTAGATGATCTTTTCAAGTACTAACATAGAAGACCGAACTTCTCCCTAATTTGTTAATTATTGATATAATAACATCATATAATAACATTCAGTACATAACCAAGTTAACTTAGCCAACTTCAACCTAATTCATGTCCATGTCAGACTCAGGGTGAAGGGTTAAGGATCATCATCTACAATCTATATCAAACCATCAACATTTATCATAATTAGGTTAAAATACATGTTAATAAATTCATATTATCCAATATAAAACATAAATAAACTTATTCATAACATAATTTTTGAGATTGAGAAGAACCCACATGAAAACCCAATTTTCGAAAACACTTTGACGGAACCCTTTGAGGAAAGAGGTCTCAAAGATGAATTAGATCTCATACCTAAATGTTTGATGAAGATTATATGGTGAATAGTCCCTTTAAATCCACCAAATACCTCCCCTATCTAGTCTTCATTGGTGTCTTCCAACAGAGAGAGAAGGAAGATAGTTTGTTTAGAGAGTTGTCATTTGATTAATTGGTATTGGGATCTTTATATGGGGAGTTAAATTAGTTAACTAGTGTTATAATAATACCTAACTAACCACTAAACCCCTTAATAAATTAATTGATTAAATGAAGTTAAAATATGCAGGAAAATAGACCCTCAAAGAGGAGATCTCGATCGACAGTCTGTTTTTGAGTCGACGGTCACTGTGCCCTTTCATGCTGCATATTCATCAATGATCTCAGAGAGTGTGCAAACTATACTCTTTAATGAAATGGCTAAGTCTTGGTAGAGAGTTTTAATCGACTTCCCGTCGATCAACACACGCCCCGTCAATTGACCCTTCCTGGGTGCACACTTCCCAGGTAGTGTTGACACCAACGTGAAAGGGTCCTTCTCAAGCGACCTTGGTTGTTCCATTTGAGGTCGTACCCGGACTTTTCAATCATGAATTAAATTAAACACATATAGATTTCCGACTCCTGAAAACTCATAAAAAAGGCTTAGGCATGGTAGTTCCTCACTAGAACTAGTTTTTGAACGTCATGGACGTTCTTGGATATTTTAGTTCCTAGACTTTCTAAATGACTTATAAACATTCAAAATAGGCCTTAAAACATTGTTTGGACCTCATGACACTTAGGATAGACTTTAAGAGACGTCCTATATTTGAGAAGTATTACATTATCCCCCCTTAGGAACATTCGTTCCCGAATGACACGTAAAATCTTTAGAAGGAAGGATTAGAGTCAAAATTATCAGCCCAACAAACAACAATACATAACAACATCATTCATATCATTTACACAAGGAAATTCTAAACTTCAATTAGACCACATAAGGCTCAACATTACATTATGAGGAATATCCTTCTCACAACAACAATATGATCTCAATATGCTTTACATTAGTCAATTATGTCAAACTTCAACTTATTAACATGCTACATATCATTTCATAAAGACACATACTATCAAAATGCAGAAGATAACTCAAAAAAACTAAAGAACAAAATTTTAAGTTCAAATGCATAACTTCACTATAATTTACTGTAAGTCTATTCAAAAATGCATATTTTGCAAGATTTCACCAAAAAAAAAAACTAACCTCAATTTTCCTCATTTATTTCATTATTAGTAAAAACACTAACCTTAGTTATCAAATAGATGAGGGTAACGGGAGTTCATGTTGGCCTCGTCCTCCCATGTTGCACCATCAACTAGGTGATTTTTCCATAACACCTTAACAGAAGCCACCTCTTTACTCCATAATTGCTTCACTTGTCTATCATGTTTTCGAACCGAAACTTCCTCATAAGAGAGGGTATCTTCACACCAAGACTCTCAATAGGAATAATAGACTCGAGATCACCAATACACTTTTTAATCATGGAAACATGGAAAACCGAATGAATCGAATTCACTTCATAGGCAACTTTACCAACACTTGCAGGATTTCATAGGGACCCACATAACAAGGACTCAACATCCTTTTCTTGACAAATCTAACCACCCCTTTCAAAGTTGAAATTTTCTAATACACCTTATCACCTTCTTCAAACTCCAAATCCCTTCTCTTATGATCGACATAATACCTTTGCCGACAATAAGCCATTCGAAACTGGTTCTTCATAGTATGAACTTTCTCTAAAGTCATATAAATTAAATCGGGACCAAGAAGAAAAGGCTCACCATTTAAAACCATCCAATAGGAGACATACACCTCCTACCATAAAAGGATTCATAGGGAGCCATGAAGATGGATGAATGAAAACTATTATTATAAGCAAACTCCACCAAAGGCAAATGCTTATGCCAATTTTCTTTGCAATTAATAATATAAGCCCTAAGCATATCATCAAGGGTTTGAATAGTAAGCTAGGCTTGACCATCCGTTTGGGGATAAAAAGTGGTAGTCAACTTCAAATTGGAACCCGACCATTCTTGGAATGACCTCAAAAACCTATATGTGATTGTACACCCCGATCTAATATTATGGATAACAAAATACCATGCTGACACACAATCTTATCTATGAAGATCCTAGCATAATCTTCCGCTGAATAAGTAGAATTAACGAGAATAAAGTAAGTGGACTTGATAAACATATCCACAACCACCCATATAGAGTCATATTGCTTTTGAGTCTCAGGTAAACCCACTAAAAATCCATATTGATATCTTCCGACTTCCAAGTATGAACTTGGATTTCTTGTAGTAAGCCACCCGGATTAAGATGTTTGCCTTTTACTTGTTGGCAATTTGGACACTTAGAGACGAATTCCGCTATATCGTTCTTGATACCTTCCCACCAATATATTTCCCTAAGGTCATGGTACATTTTTTTAACCCGGATGAATGGAGTAGCGGGATCCATGGGCTTTCTCAAGGATCTGGTTCCTCAACTCATCTATCATGGGAATACACAATCTTTTTTGGAACCTTAAAATACCACCCCCTAGGGAGAATGCCTCATCAAGCTTGCCGAGGACTGATTTCTTGAAATCCATCAATGATTTATCAAGGTGTTTTTTTGAATTCACCTCAACTACCTATGATGACTCGAAGTTATTATGAACCATGAAACAACCATTCTGAGAGTCTTCAAACCTCACACCCAGCATAGCCAACCTATGAACATCCTTCACACTAGGTCTTTCTTGTCTTCATCTATGTGAGATACACTACCTATCGTCATATGACTTAGAGCATACACAACCTAACTGGCTTTTTCGGGGTGATAGAGGACACTCATATCGTAATCTTTTAACAATCTAACCCCCTTCCTTGTTGGAGATTAAACTCCTTCTGGGTAAACACATATCGAAGACTATTATGGTTTGTATAGACATCAACATGGAGACCATAAAAATAATGTCTCCATATATTCATAGAAAATCCCATGGTCGCTAACTCAAGGACATCAATTGGATGGTTGCTCTTATGCACCTTAAGTTACCTAGAAGCATAGGTTATCACCTTCCCATGTTGCATAAGCACACACCCTAAACCCACTCTGGGATTGTCACAATACACACCAAAACCCTTTATACCCTTCAGGAAGGTCAACACCGGAGCAAAAGTAAGACTATCTTTCAATATTTGTAAGCTTCTCTCACATGCCACCGACCACTAAAATTTCTTAAACTTTGGGTTAAAGCAGTCAAGGGAGATGAAATGGATGGTCTCGGCGAAATTTTCATATCTTCCGTTTTCCTTTGATCAACTTCAACTTTCTTACTAGAGATGATATGACAAAGAAATGTCACCCATCTCAACCAAAACTCACATTTTCTAAACTTGTAAAACAATTGATGTTCTTTAAGTACTTGCAAGAACACCCTCAAATGTTTTATTTGATCATTCTAATTTTTGAATATACCAAGATATTGTTAATGAAGACAATGAAAAATGAATCTATTAAATTTTGATACACCATGTTCATCAGGTTCATAAACGTCGTTGTAGCATTAATGAGACCAAAGGACATTACTAAGAACTCATAATGACCTTATCTAGTCCGAAAGACCATCTTTGGTGTATCTTCACCTCTAAACTTTAGTTTGAGATACCCAACCTCAAGTAAATTTTAGAAAAGCGACTTGCCCCTTGGAGTTGATTAAAAAAGTCATCAATCCGAGAGAGAGGACACTAGTTCTTGATTGTGATTTTATTGAGTTTGCAGTAATCAATACACATTCTTAAGGACCAATCATTCTTCTTCATAAATAAAATTGGATTACCTCATGGAGAAATACTACGTCTTATGAAACCTCTGTCTAGCAAATCATTGAGTTTTGTTTTCAACTCATCTGATAGGAAAGAATTGAAATTTAATTTGTATTGGTAGCAAATCAATACCAAAATCAGTTTACCATTCGGGAGGAATACCGGGAAGATTATTAGTAAAGACCTTCGGAAATTCAGTCACTACACTGACAGACTCAATGGGAGGAATTTCAGAGTGTAGATCTTGGACTCTTACAATAGGGTTTAAACAACCTTTAGATATCATTTTGAATTCTTTTAGAAAAGAGATGATACGAACTCAAGGAAAGGAGAGTCCCCCCCTTCCACTCTACAATGGGTTCGTTTGGAAAGTTAAACTTCACCACCCTTAATATACAATCAATAAAATCATAACAATCATGCAACCATCCATACAAAATATAATATCAAAATCAAGCATATCGAGTTCTACTAGTTCATCATAAGAAACTCTATTTGGCAACATTATAGGACAATTTGTATACACCCTTTTTGCAATAACCGGCTCACCCACCGGAGTAGACACAATAAAAGTTAATCCAAATATCGAGCAAAATGTCAAACTTTTTGACTACTAGAGGGGTAACAGATGATAAAGTATCACCGAGATGAATTAAGGCATATAAATCAACACAAAAGACTTTCAACCTATCTGTCAACACATTGTGAGAAGTATCTTCGTCACCCCTAGATCAGAGAGAAAAGAAGCGGTTCTTCTTTGGAGCCTCATTTGAGCCACTTGCTTGAGCTTGAACACTAACCTTGTCTTAATCCCTCACATTAGGGCAATCCCTAACCTTGTGCCCAGTTTTACCACAACCAAAAAAATTATCCATCCCCTTAAGGCAATTACCATAGTGCTTCTTGCCACACTTTCCACAAGTTGGCTTCTCGGTTGGTGAACTAGTACCTTTTCCCTTCTTAGTATTAAGATTATGCACCTTATCATCACTAGCCTTAATGAATTTCGAAGGATCTTGATTAGAAACCCTCTTCTTAAATCTATGTTTGTCTTTTATCTCAAGGCTATTTTTTGAAGAACCTCCATCAAACAATTATGCCCTCTTAGCATCTCTACTCTTCCTATTAGCCCTTTACTCTACCACATGCTTGGCATGGACCATAAGACGAGAAATGTGCATGTTATCATGTAACATAGCTGAATGACACTCCTCTTGAAAATCATCCGACACCCCACTTAAAAAGTAGCTCATTTCATCTCTATGATCAGAAACAAAAGAAGAAGCATATTTTTACAATTTAGTGAATTTAATGGAGTAATCATGAATACTCATACCTCCTTGATGAAGGTTGATGAACTTCACCACTTTAGATTCTCTCATTTCCCTAGAAAAGAACTGATCGAGAAAAGCCTTCTTAAGATCTCTAAAATCACCAGACCACCCCTTAATGGCCTATTATCCCTTCATTGGACATGCCATGCTTGAGCCACATTCTTGAGTTGATAAGTGGACAACCTAGCTTTCTCGCTTTTGGACAACCCCATTTCAAAGAGTATCCTATAGAATTCATCGATGAACTCTTGGGGGTCTTCATCAACCTAGGACACGTAAAATGTAGGAAGATTCATCCTAGTGAATCCCTTAGATGGGAGGCCAAAGTAGACACATGTTGATGAGGATGGGGTACAACCTCCTGGTTAGCTTGGGACGTCACAGCTTAGTCTTGAGTGGTGGTAGCTTGTGCTTGGTTAGTAATAGTTTGGTCCATTTGGAAGAGAGCAATCTTATTTCACCATCTGTCAAAGGTGGAAGATTGAATTGGACTTGGTCATCATTCACTTCTTCCTCAAGAGGAGGAACTTCATCACCATTGGTAGGATCTCCTGCATTGGAAATGTCTTTTTCAAGCCTTCATTCCACATTCCTTTGAGTGTTCACTTTCTTATAATCACAACAATTGTATTTGATGAAAAACCACACAATAAGTATACTCTAATGGCACGATATTAGATTTCCTGGAAAATAAGAATTTACTAGGTATCATGTAGGTTCCTATTCATAAGTATGCGTGCTTCACAGTAATGAATATAAACTTACATAGACGTGGTTGAGAGAGACATCAATTCTCAGATAATTCAACCTCATGCTCTGATACCAAGTTTGTCATATCTGGGTTTACCCCTAGATGCAACCGGGGTCGTCGTCCTCTTTAAGGACTAAGACTAGACTCTTAGTTTACATCATTAAATTCATAGGTAAAATTTATTGGAAAATTTAAAAAATTTCATTACTTCTACTTGGACGTTTACTTAGAACTCTACATAAACATGACATATATATATGAAGTATACATAGACCCTTCGTATAGGAAGGTTACATAGACTTCTACTTTTGTTGCACATTAGTATATATATATATATAAGGTAGAAAATAGTCTTCAATGATTGTCTCGTCACATAACCATCTAACACAATTAGCAATTTGGGCATAGCCCATACATCAATGTAAAGAAAGCCACATATAGGCTTTATAAAATCGGTACTCAAATGAAAAGAGATAGAATGTAAGACTCTTCAAAATAAAATAAAAACAACAGCATAAGATCAATATTGGAATCTCTTTCGGACAATGAGAACATACCCATACTTGGATGATCAAAGATCCAAGCCTTCTTCAAGTCGCCTTCTAAAACACTTCAATTATGGAAACCTAAAATGTTTGGAGAAAAGGAATAAATGTGATTAGTACGCCACTTGCCCTAATTATGAGACCATATGGACATATGTTTGTAATACATGCTAAGAAAAATTATGTTTCATAAGTATGCAGTTTTCAATTAAAACCGCTTATGCACATTAATCAAGATCATACAAACTATTATTGCATTTTCTTCCAATAATAGGCATGTTCATCACATTACTACGACATTAAGTCTAGTCAAGCCCATCATTCATACAAAATAAGTAGATACATGCTCAAATGAATATATCACCAAGCCATATTATCAATAAGCATGAATAAGAGTACATTTCATTATAAACAAATAAAGACAATTACCCATAGACCCCTACAAAGTAAAACAAGTGCAATGACCAAGTAAATCCCCATAACCCTAATCAATCAAGCAACCAAACATGAACCATGAATGACACCCTACCTCACATACCATGTCATTTATATATACATTTCATCTTACTTTAACTATATAAGCCAACACATATTCATAAGTGAACTATTCAACTTATCGTATCGATATGTGCAAGCTCATCACATTACTACAAAATTGAGTCTAGTAAATCCCATCATTCATACCAAATAATTATATACATATTCAAGTAAATTTATCATCAATCCATATTATTAATAAGCATGAACAACATTCCATTTCGTTATAAAAAAGCAAGACAATTATCCATAGACCCCTATAAGGTCAAACAAGTTCAATGACCAAGCATAGAACCAAAATCTTACTCAGTAAAATAACCCAACAAGAATCATTACTGACACCCTACCGCACACAACATGGCATTTAGATATACATTTCATCTTACTTTAACAATATAATCATGTAAGACCCCAAAATGAGTTAGGGTGTCTATATAATAACATATTTGTCTTATGTTTATAAAGTCCTAAAATTAATTATAATATTGTTTATAGACAGTGTGTAATGTTTGAAGTTATTTGGAAGTCGAACGTCAAGGGATGATCAAAACGTTCGACGACTAGTCACCTATATGCATCATGTGTCCATGCATTTTTATAGACTGTATTTAACGAGCTTGATAAGTATTAAAATTATTTATAATTACGTTTAAATATGGTATATTGGAGTTTCTAGAAGTTTAGAGGTCAAACCACCGAAAACGTCCAAGGCATTAGAAAGATAGCCCTAAAGACGCTCAGTGTGTGTCTCGATGGGGCCAAGCCTGTTTGGATAAGTTGCAGGTGTTTGATATGGGTTAAAATTATGTGGAAGGTCTAGAATTATTTGAGGGTTGTATTTACGTTGGAAAAATTCGGTTATGACTTCTAAAGGGCCCCATCAAAGGATGCACAAGAAGGACCCAATGCTGATCGAGGCACTGCCTTGGTAGTGTGAAGCGACGGACCAATCTACGAACAGTGGGTCAACCAACGGCCCGTTGGTGAGGTATTATTGATTGGTACTTATCTTGAACAGGTATCAACTCAAAAATTGGCTAAGGACCAGTCGACGGAAACCAAAGGACGGCCCGTAGGATGGCCTATGGATAGACGATTGGTCCGTCAATGGTG
Organism: Solanum pimpinellifolium; assembly: GCA_034621305.1. NCBI lineage: Eukaryota > Viridiplantae > Streptophyta > Magnoliopsida > Solanales > Solanaceae > Solanum > Solanum pimpinellifolium. Next base: position 34,769,445 of record CM067873.1, on the reverse strand, counting down.
GTCTATCAACTGCTGTCTGTGTCTGTTTTATGTAAGGGTGAATGGGAAATTCACCCCACATCCTAACCTGATTCTACTAGGATTATTTAGATACTTTGGGTGCATATAAGAATGTAAAAACGTGATCAACCCCACTCCAAATACAATTCACCAAATTAGACTTTTCCCTCAAAAAATATTCTATCTAGAACCTCGATTGTTGGTAAAAATGAAGAACATCTTGGACCTTTTATTTACATGGATTAATAATAATGTTTTAGAGGTTTTCATGTAGACAAAGGTATAGTGATCCTTCATCTCAAGTAATCCTTCCATCTAGAGTGTTAATCTCAAACTCTTTATAAAGAAAAATATGAATAAAGTTTTCCTTCTTCAATCTAGCCATGGGTTCTTTCTTAAATTGATTTCAAAAAGAATAATATTAATGTATTGATTATTATCTACTGATTTAGGCGTTATTTTCAATCCTATTGCACGAGGAACCCATGCATGTTTCACAAACTTGATCTCAGCCTATGTTTGGGTTTATGATCTTAATCTTTTGCATGTAGATTTGTTATTTAATTATGTTAATATGCTTATGTATACTGTATATTATGTATATTGATGGTGAATAATTTATAAATTACCCTTGTCAATCAATGCATAAAAGTTTCAGCATGCCTAACCAAGTCTTCATTATTGATCATTTTAATGTGGGTCATCAATTGATTAAAAAGGGAATTTTGATTTTGTTGTTGTTCTTGTAGCTGAATTTTTAGTGTAATACAATGGTTGAATTGTGGATATAAATCTTGTATGATCAAAGTAAAGATGGGTTGGTTTTATTTGATCTAGGTTCTTCTAGTCTATGGAGTTGTAACTTGTGATCTTGACGTTAGTAAGGTGTTATACGAATTGATCATGGATAATATCATAGATGCTTCCTATAACGTAATATAAGGATGAATTATATAAAATGAATCCAATATGGGTCAATTCAGGATAGTTTGAATAGGAATAACCTATGTAAATTTACCTTCCATGAACTCCGAATATGAAGCATGCATGTATCGACCATAATGGCAATTTAAGTAGTGCCTCATATAGACCATGATCTCATTATATACTTCCTATAATTTATTTTATTGGTAAAATATGATTTATGATTAATACTTTGGTAAAATTAATAAAATGATTTATTCTCTCCACTCTACATTGAGTTGATGGTTTAATGCCTATGATAATAGCTTGACTTTGATGTTTTTAGGCATTATTTTGATATTACTAAATGTATAATTAAATAATGCCTTGAATTGTTATTATTCATTAAATATTATCTATAATTCATGCAAGTAAAGTTGGATGATTATCTATGTCCTTCTACATTCTAGCATGGTAATGATATGTCGTACTAGTTTTAGCATGTCCTTGTAATAGCTTATGTTTAACTTTATGAATGTTTATGGTACCTTCAGATACTACTGTATATTTGATTTATTGTTAAAAGAGTAGTAATGGTCAATGATGACCAAAGGCTAAAGGATTGGTAAGAATTCCTCTACTCTTCTTCTTCTCTATGTCTTTATAGTAATGTTGATGAAGTCTTGTATAGAATTGTGTGGTATGATACACTTATGGTGGTGGTGTTTACTTTATATTTAATATATATATGTGTTGACCATGGCCATGATGGAAAATTGATGAATATATGAACATGTGCCTATGATGATACTATGTGAAGCTTATGCCAACTTTCCTACTGTAGTTGTAACTTTGGTTGTATGAATATTGTAGAAGCATGTGTATATCCATATTATGGTAAAATATAGGTGAATCCATAAATGAGTTAAAAGTTTTTAATAATCTCTTACCTATATACCCCTATGTGAGTGCATGAATAGCACAAGTTAGGAGTCTTAAGTGTAATCTGAAGTTGGCTTGTCTCCTACGTTATTATGTGTTGTGTCGTTAATGCTTGAAAAATTATTATGATCTAAGAGGGTGGCAGCCTCACTATGTTGTTGATATCCATCATGTGATCATGTTGAGCAATGTACACACACTCACTTTACATGCATGTTACAAGTACTATAGTCATGGTGTTTAAATGTAAGGTAGTTCTCATATTCACAAGTGTCTACTACTATGCATGTTAAGATGATGCTTATGAAAGCATGATATGTTTCCTTAACTAGGATGACTTTATGGGTGTACTAGTATGGGCAAGGGTATGGGACTTTGCTTATGATTTGCACATGTGTTCCTTGATAGGATAGTTCTATTTTTTTTCTATATGTATGAATATGTATGTATGAACATGTGTGTCTTAATTTGTTATGTGTAAGGTTTGCTCACATATATGTATACACACACATATGTATGAAGTCATTGTTAAGAGAGGGGCCTTTAATGGTGTATTCATGTGAACCCTAAACTAGATGCTGCTTTACATATGCTATGTTCATGTGATGGGATTCTTTATATGTTAAGGTTGATGAACTTCCATATATGACCTATGATTTAAGAATATGAGGGAATGACTCTCCTAAACATATGTTACATAAATTAAAAATATAATAAATGTGTTCAATGAAAGGAGCTTTGCCTAGCACCCAGTGAACTTGAATATGAGTGTGTGCGTCCCTTCTTATGGTTGGAAGGTAGGTCACCATAAATCTCACGAGGTTGATAACCACAATGCCTCAATATGCATAAATAGGGTTGCCACGAGTGAATAACTACAAGGCCTAATCTTTGCCTAAAAAGGGTTTCAACATGTATCTCCTGCTTCCATAACTATGTTGCCACCATAAGATACTAGCTAATAAATCCACCTACAAAGCTATGTCACATTTGGTTCTACTTAGGAAGGTAGACCACGTTCTTTCGGTGTGGGGCTTTATGACACATGATTCAATGTTTATCATGATATGGTCTATGTCGATTAAGGCGATAGTTTCCCTAAAATAAAATAGAAAATGGAAGTAAAAGACAAGGGTACTAATAGAAGGAATTAAGGGAGGTTACTTAGGATAGGTGGAAGTAATGAACCCATCTAGACATTGCAAAAGTAGCTCCTTAGAAAGTTCTAGGAAGGTGTTCCAATCCATGTAACTATGTATATTTTCTATATGCATGTCATTGTATTATTTGTCTACTTGTTATGAAGATGTGCATGATATGAGTGTTTATGCATGATGTTCATCTTGTTGACTATATGATGAAGGTCTTGACTGAACTATGTCTATCTTGTACTATACTTATATGATGGTGTGTGTTTCCTCGTATAGATTGTATGTATGTTTGCTTGTGGCCTTAAGGTGATTGATTGCACCAAATATCACTAAAGGGTTACTTGGGAAGTTAATGAATAAAAAGGAAATTAGCTCACTGTTAAGGGAACAAGAGCTAACTATAATAAATCCTATATGTGAACCTATGAAATGTTTGGCTTTTGAATATATTTGTATGGAGTATATGAATGATATGAATGCAATTGTTTCGAGGTGTTATATAGATTTACTCAAAAAGACATGAAGTATGATTTGAATCAAATATCCCTTTTAAATGCATGTTTTTGAATGGTTTCCATACTGAGTTCATTTTTGTACTAATCCCATTCTTCTCTAATTTTTACACACAGTTTAGGTTGTGGATGCCTAAAGGATGTCTATGATTGAAAAGTTTGATATGTGGTTTCAAGATTAAGGATTCCCTACTCATGTCCTAATGTAAAATGTTTAAAGATTGTATAGGTATGTCTTATGTTTTGAGGGTTGTGTCCCTAATGTATTCTAATGTTATTGAGTCTAAGATTTCAAAAAGAAGAGTCTATATATGTATTATGACTTGTATTGTTTATGTATTTGAGGTAAAGTTTCTAGAATATGAGGTTCTATGAAATGTTTTAAATTTTATGCTAAATTTACTATGTCGATGCGATGAATGATAACTATGGGCTGGTATAATATCTCTGAGAGGTCAAGGACGTCATGTGACTTATAGGGGGTGCTCCCCGGAGATGACACATGTGGTATTAGAGCAAGAGGTTTTCAAAATAAGTTTATGGTGACAAAAGTCTCATATTTTCACGTATAGTAGAGTCTTGTATCATTTGTGGTGAGTCGTGACACATCAAATGGTACGAGAGGCTATATGACGATAGATTTTCCCTTCTTCATGATTCTCATATCGTGCCATAGAACATAACTCTATAAGATCTCTCATTTTGTTTTCTTGTCTGGTGGTCTTTTAGATGTCATTGTTTGGATTAGACTTTTCTCTATGCTTGAGGGAGAAAAGGTGAGTTGAAATGCTTATCTTGGTTTTATGGTTGAACGAGTATGTGTGAATGTGAATTTTTTGCATGTTTTGATGATGTGATGCCAATTATGGATAAGTATGAGATTTATGTTATATAGTATGTTATTTTGAGAAATGTATGTCATGACATGGTTAAATTATTTTAGAAGTTCGTATGGTTAAAATGAGTTCTTTTTAAATGATGAGTTCCCATATGGTTTTGCATGATGGTAGCCTTATGCTATGAATTGAACATGAAAGGCTAAGTGACTTAATATGGAAGCGTGTTACCCTAAGAATATGTTCTTAAAGGTGTTCAATGTATCCTTTTGTATGCATGTGGTCCTTGATAAGTTGCCTACTCTTGATTGGAAATCTTTCTATACACATTGATCCTTGATGAGATGATAGTATGCTTGTCATAGTGAAGTTTTGTATCTATCTATTTCATGGTTTTCCTATCGATTACCTAAATGTTGCATTTTTGGAATTTGGAAGCATGTTCACAATAATTAAAGGAAGTTTATTGTGAGATTTTGGGAAACCAACTAAATTGTTTTTTGACTCGATGTTGTTGAAATGTGTATAGACTAGATATATATGAACATGATAATGAATGTAAAAAGGAGAATTGCTAATTTGAATGAAGAATGAGATTTTCATGGCATGATGACTTGTAGAATCCAACTTCTTATTGTGTTGTGAGTCTTGTGATGATTGTGTAATTGACATTTCCCTAGAATTGAGGGTAGTATTCTTTTCATTGTAGGGTGATGATTTGGGTTAGATTGACCTAGAAGTTACCTTATTTCAATGTTTATAAAAAAACAAAGAGTCCTTAAGACTAAGTCTCCTATATTGTTTCCCCTAATTATGACCTTTGTGCCTATTTTATTGTATGAAAACCTTATGTGGTCGAATAGTATCACCTAACTCTATAATTGGAGGATAAATTTCCTAGGATATGAAGTTTAGAATACCTTGGTGTTCCTATGTAAACTTAATATAAATCCTTCTAGAGTTGTATTAACTTTTAAGTGATGTAACGAAGGTTGTTTAGTTAAGATCCTCTTAAAGGGGTAAAGTTTCTCTTATGTTAGTTTACCCTAAGTTGGGGGATGGTGATGTTTTAGTATGGTTGTAGATATTTTCTACCATTGACCTTCTATTTTGGCTTGAACTTGAATGTATTGAATTTTTTGTAAGCTTGTTCATGAATTAGAGTTTTTCATAAAGTATGAATTGCATGACCTTATATGTTTGGCATGTATTGATTGACATTACCTTGAAGATATTAGGAATGTTCCAAATTGCATAAAAGAAAATTTTTGATAAAATCCACATTTTTTCATATTAAATTGCATCTTTATATGCTATTTGTGCATTTAACTTCATGATATAAGATAAGAAATATGGTAGAAGTTACTTGTGAGGTGTAATGTTTAGACTTATAATGGAAAATTGAGTCTCCTTAAAATGAAATATATTGAATCGCTTGATGATTTAGAATGCATAATTGTAGCCTCATTCTTGAAAAGTGAAAGCATGTTTAGCTAAGTTCTCATGTGTGTGCCTATGATTTGTGTGATTCTTCTAAAAATATGCTTACTGTGAAGGTGAGTACTATGTAAGAAATTGACATTTTGTGAAATTTCATCCTATTTGTTTTGATGTGCTTGGTGTGACTTACAACTTAGACTTCACTAGGAAGGAAATATGAGAATGCCTTTGTTTAAAAGTTGAGAATTTCTCATTTTTAGAGAAAATTGATCTTTTACCTTGCTTATGTGTGAATTCATAATACATTTAAAGTGTTTTGAGGAGAAGGCCTTCCCTCCATGAACACAACTAAACATGGTTTGGGTGAGTATGACCTTCTTGGAACTAGGTCTCACTAATGAAAATATTTGTTGATTAAATTTACTCAAGTCTATTTGCATTGAAGTATGAGTGCCTAATTGTTTTGAGCATTGTAGAAATCTTCCTATGTCTGGCCTAAAAAGATTATCTCTTGATAAATTATTGTGTAATGACCATGTTATGATTAGGAGAAAGATGTTCCTCCTATGAACATTGATAAGAGTCTTTATGCTTTATGTATTAAAGAGTGAGTGAGTAATGGTTTTGATATCTTTTGTTAACTATGTGATAAAATGACTTGATGTTTCTTATAAATTTTAAGAAATCCTCTATGATGCGTTGAATTCCTTGTTGTGATTAAAGATTCCTAAGTGTCATTCGATGATGATTGTTTCCATGTGGGGGGTATTGTAAGACCCCAAAATGAGTTAGGGTGTCTAGAGCCAAACATATTTTTATTAAGGTTATAAGTTCCTAAAATGAATTATAGTATGTTTAGAGAAAGTGTGTATGTTTGAAGTGATTGGAAGTCGAACGTCAAGGGACGACCAAAACGTTCGACAAATAGTCACCTATTTGCCTGATGTGTCCATGCGTGTTTATATATTGTATTTCATGATCTTTATATATATAAAACTGAGTTATAATGATGTGTAAATATTATATATGGAGGTTCAGGAAGTTTGGAGGTCCAACGATCAAGAACGTCAAAGGTTTTCGAATGATAGTCCTTAAGACGCTCAATAATTGTCTCAATGGGGCCTAGCATGTTTAGATGAGTTTCAGGTGTTTGTTACATATTAAGGGTCGTATTTACTTCAGAAACATCCTGATATGACTTCTAAACGGTGATATACCGTGGTTTTATGATATTTTTAATCCTTTTTCCTTAAGTTTAGTGTGTGTCCAAAAGCCTTTTTGTATTAATTTTTATGTAAGTTTCTCTTTATTTGCAGGAAATCTGTCTAACGATGAACGCTGAAGTTTTTGAGCAAGAAATGCAGAAATGTATCACCTACGGAGCTTGTGCGGTTCGTCGTGCCTGTGATGGTCCGTAGGTGGCAACCTAGTGAAGCTGCTGAAGGATGATGGGGAAGTCTGACCAAGTGTGGGGGACGGACTGTCGTAGCCATGCCGGTCCGTCCTGCTGGTTCATCGGGAAGATCAAAGAAGTAGTCCCAGTACCCAAATTCCAAAAGTTAAAGTATTATGGAACGAAGACCCTCGACGGCCGTTGTGACTGTGATGATACGTCATACATGTTGTAAAGGGTAATGAAGAGAGCAACAGAAGAGTTTAAGTATGGTACGATGGAGTCCATGACGTCCCGTCGTGACCACGACGACCCGTCGCGAGGTCCATTGACCCAACAACGTTTTGACAGATTTTCAGCAAATAAAGTCCTTCTTTGATTATGTTTTTGTTTTTTATAAATTGTTCGAAAAAACTCATTTTTGGTGTTAGACTCTTGGTAATTTGACTCTCTTATAGTTAGACTATTGATAATTCGACTCTCTTATAGTTAAACTCTTGGTGAATAGACTCTCTTATAGTTAGACTATTGGTTATTAGACTCGCTTATAGTTCGACTCTTGGTTATGAGACACTTTTATGTTATAACCATTGTGAGAAGATTATTTTTATTATTACACTTTGGTTTATTACACTATACTATGGAGTTGATTTTTGGTTAATTTGTCGATTAATCAAGTAAATTTCTGGATTTTATTCTTTCTCATTGAAGTAAGTGCATGAATTCTTATATTACATATTTGAATATTGTGATTATGACTATGGGTAACTAAACTCCATAAATAGGGTTGTGGGAACCATAGGCGAATAATGAGGTAAAACCTAACTAAAATAACAATTCTAGAATAATGTTCGGCATGTATTGATAATTCTTTCGCTTAGAAGTCTTTTTAATAGATGGCCAACGTTAGAACTCTCCTTAATGCTACTTGCCGGACCAAAGAGGTAGATAGGAAATATATTATCAGCATAGATTTAGTGTATACTATCTAATAGGCTAGTATGGATCGGTACGAGGTAATAACTTAGTCAAATATCGAATACAATGTTTAATATGAGGTAAATGTAAGGGTTAGTGTAGCAACAAACGTAGCCAGACCATGGTGCGGAGTAAAATTTTCTAGATGCCGGACCAAGGATTTAGAAATACATAATTTATCACTTTGCATGCAAGATACTAGGAAAGAGTTGTTATAGTTAGAATTATTAAGTTAAGAACCTGTGGGGAACAAGAAAACCCTAGTTACTTTTATTAATTGATTAAACTCCAACATTTGAAGTTGTTAGTTGTCTACTTTGATTTAGCTAGTTATTTTAATTCATTTAGAAATAAAAAAACCGCCTTTTATTGTCTTTGCTTTCTGAGGAAATAATTGACTAAATAGTATTAATAATAGATTGAAGTTAAGTCTGAACTATTTTCCTCGTGGTAATGATCCCAACCTCATTAGTTGTGTTCTTTACTCTATATGACCGCTTTACTTCTTCTTTGAGAAGTAAGTTTGAGCGTATCAAATTTTGGCGCCGCTGCCGGGGAAAGTAGCTTTTAGATTAACTTAAACTTATTAGTAATGTTTAGTCAATATTTTCTTAATTTTACATTGTTTCTTGTTTTTTTATTCTTGAAGAACTATCTTCTTTGTATGCCAAATACACGGAGAGGAAAGAAACCTTGTTTCTATACAATCATGAATTAGAGCATACATTACGCAACATGAATCAAAGCTTGGGTATTAATGATAATGATCCAAACTAGAACATCCTAGTTCCTGTTGATGTTCATGGCCAGTTGTTACCCGATGCCTCGGGTGAAACCAACAGAGGGGACAAAATCCTGCTCCACGACCCCAAGAATACTATAGAGGCTATGACAATATAGCAGACTCCAATGGGCCACCTGTCTTGCCCCCTCTACCACTAGACCACACCTTTGTGGTAACTAGTAGCCTGATGCAAATTCTTACTGCCAGAGGTTTGTTTCCAGGGCTACCTTCTGAGGATCCACATGACCATATAGATAAGGTAAGGGAAGTGTGTAAAAGATTTGTAAGGAGGCCTGACTTGGACTTGGATGTAATAGGTCTAAGAGTATTTCCTCTCCCACTGAAAGGAGAGGCTGCTATTTGGTTCACTGAGCTCCCTTATAACTCAATTTTCACTTGGAACAAACTAAGGGACGTTTTCTTAGCACGCTACTAGCCGGTCTCCGAGAAAGTAAACCACAAAGACAGAGTGAACAACTTTGTGGCACCACCAAGAGAGTCAGTTAGTAGTCCTTGGGATAGATTCACCTCGATTTGGAGAAGCATCCCCAATCACCGCATAGATGATGAGTGACTAAAGGAATACTTATATCAGGGACAGGATGATAATAATAAAGCGATGTTGGATACTATAGCGGGTGGTTCTTATGGGGAGTGACCTTATGCTAAGATTGCTAAAAATTTTGAGAAAATCACCCGGAACAATAAATCTTAAGAGTAGAAGGAAGTCAGATACTTGGAGAAATACCTTCGCAGTGAACTCCACTCATAACCTAGCCACAGATGAGATTCGTGAAGAGATGGCTCAGATGAGAACAGAGCTTGGGTTGGTATTAAGACATATCACTTGGGGTGCAGAAAAGATAAATGAATTTAACTACTTGTCTAAAAGATCACAACCACATGATGAATTCTATTATGCGGAGGATTCCTATGTAGTAAATGAGCAGATTGGGGCTTTCTGACTGAGTGCCCAAGGCTCAAATCAGGATAATTGGCGCCAAGGTCAAGGTAACCAAGGTCGGATTTATGGTAGCTATAACCGTGAGGGTCTTTATGTCCGAGATGCAAACTATAACCGCAACAGCAACTTCAGTAGGGGTAACTATGGTAAAATAAATGATAGGACTAGGACCCATGTCCCTCCTCAAAATCTTGAAATTACTCCTAGGGATAGTTGAGATAGTATAGTGAAAGTTGAGGATATGTTGCACAGAATGATGATGAGGTTCGATGCTAATAATGAACACATTAAAGAGTTAAGTAGTGATTTAGCACGTATTGGGCAGAGAGTCAATACACATGCAATATCGATTAAGCAGGTTGAGTTACAAATGGCCCAATTATCTGCGACTGTTAACACACGGAAACCGGAAACTCTTCCTACCAATATTGTCCAAAATTCGAAAAATAACAGACACTGTATGGCAATCACTACTCGTGGAGGTAAGCAGACCATCGACCTACCTATTCCATCTATGGAGAAAAAGGTGATAAAAGATAATGAAAAAAAGGTGACCTACCTAGACCCCCCCCCCTCTATTCTCTTGGACTAGTGAAAAAGACCGACGATGGTAAATATCGGCATTTCATAAAAATGTTGAAGTAGCTTTCTATGAATGTACCTTTGGTACAAGTTTTAGAAAAAATGCCCGGTTATGCAAAGTTTATGAAAAATCTTGTTACAAAGAAAAGATCTGTCACTTTCGAGAATGATGATAGAATGCAGCATTGTAGTGCTGTTGCTACAAGATGTCTCATACAAAAGAAAGAAGATCCGGGTGCGTTCACTACTCCTTGTATAGTCGGGTATTACATTTTGTGAAAGCATTATCTGATCAGGGTGCAAGAATAAATCGCATGCCCCTCTCGATTTACAATAAGATGGCTTTGGGTGACCCAAATCCCATTGCGATGTAGCTACTTGTGATCTATCGAACAATGAAACGACCTATAGGGATACTCCATGATGTGCTAGTAAAAGTGGAGTCGTTCATATTTCCAAAAGATTTCTCTATCCTTTATTGTGAATTCAATTTTGAAGTGCCTATTATTCTTGGGAGGCATTCATTGCTACGGGTAGAGCCTTAGTTGATATGGAAAAGAGGCATATGAAATTTCGGTTGAACAATGAAAAAGCGACCTTCAACATTTGTAGGTCCATGAGGTAGAGTGGTGATCTCCAATCGGTATCTTGTATATCCTACAAAGAAAAGATAAAGAAGGATTATTACCTAAAAAGTGAAAAACGAGAGTTTATGGTTGGGGATTTTGTACTTTTAGACTATTCTAGATTGTTTTGGCTTCCGGGCAAGCTCAAGTCCAAACAGACTAGCCCTTATTTGATTACCCAATATTTCACTCATGGAGCAGTTGAGTTAGAAACTAAGGAGGGAGTGCGATTTAAGGTGAATGGAGACCTAATAAAACCCTATTTTGGGCATACTAAATCAGCAAATGAAATGATCGAGGCATACCATCTTGATGAAGGTTGAGTAATCAAGTGTTCTCAGTCGTGCAGCGAGGTTAAATTAGTCGCTGGTTGGGAGGCAACCCAGTACTTGTAGTTTTCCTTTTTAATAATGGTAGCATTTTCTACTAATGGATTTTAAACTTGCAGGCACATCACAAGGAAATTCTGCAGAAAATCACTCTGCAGTCACTGACGGAACCATCGACGGACCGTTACGTAAGCGACGGACTGTCGCCTGAATCCGTCGTGGCAGGTATATCTTTCAGTTATTTTCAAAACTACAGCACACGTGACAGGACCAATGACGGACCGTCGCAATTGCGATGGACCATCATCTGAGACTCGTCGCATCAATGAGCATATCCGACCCGACCCGGTTGGAAACTTCTAAAAAAATTCAACCTCCAAAACACACCACCCCATCGTTTGAACGGTTTCTTTCCCTCTTTCTCCCATTACCTCCCTTTTAAACTTCCCACTTCCTACCTCTCTTTCAACCGATCATTTCCCAAATTCCCCAATTCTTAAAATCCACTTTTACTAGTCGGAGTCTGCTATTGTGGTTCTCTTCTTGATCAAAAAGTACCTTCCTTGCTTGTTTTTCTCAAATTCTCCTGTATGTGTCTCTGATGTTTACCGATTTACATTGCATTTCTATTTATCAATTAGTATTAGCCTATTTCATATTAATGGGTTCATTCTTTAATACATATTCTGTCTGACCTAGGTTGAGAATTCTTAAAATAACCTTGGTAAAACTCTAGAAATAGGTGCTTTAACATTGCTAGTTTACTTGGTATTTGGGTTATACTTATGTAGGTTAAAACACTAAAAATTCCATTAGGGTCATAGGGGATGAATGTGGCATCCCAGTTTTATTACTAAATGACAGAACGAGACCCCAATGACGGACCGTTATACCCATGACGGACCGTCATAGAGTCCGTCCCAACATCCGTAACACCGCATTGTCCAATTTTCTCCAAGTGTCCACCAATAGACACATGTGGCGTGTTGTCGTTCCCACAACGGTCCTTCCAGTACAACCATTCTTGTTGTCAGAGAAACTATTTATAAGGGTCTCTCACTTTTTCTAAGTTTCCTCTTATGGACATATACGACGGACCATCATACTCTCGATAGTCCGTCCGGCATAACCGTTCTGGTTGTCAGAGACCCTGTTCCGAAGGGTCTCCAACTTTTTCAAAATTTCCTCGTACGGACATCTACGATGGACCATCATACCCTCAACGGTCCGTCCTTCATAACCGTCATGATGGTTAGAGACCCCTCCCTTAAGGGTCTCCATACTTTTCCAAGTTTCCTCTGACGGACATAGATGCAGACCGTCATACCCTCGACGGTCCGTCTTGCTTATCCGTCATAACTGTCAGAGACCCATCTCCTAAGGGTCCCCATACTTGTTCTAAGTGTCCCATGATAGACATACACGAAAGACCATCATCATCACAACGGTCCGTCCTGCTTATCCGTCATAACTAACAGAGACTTTCCTTAAGGGGTCTCCACATAGACGTAGTTATGAGTAAGACACGACAGACCCCATGACGGTCTATCGTACTCACGATGAGCCATCGCCTGGTTTGTCGTGTGTCACTGTTACTATAGAAATGTCATTACATATTCACTCTTTTTTTCATTTTGTGTCGTTTTGCTTGTCTTGTTTGCTCCTTCTAGTACTAATATTGATTCTTTACATGTACTATCTATTATAGCAACAAAACAAGATCGAGCACGTGTGCAATCAAAGTCTATCTCCCCGCATGGTCATTAGCTCTGATGATGAGTGTGACCCCGAATACGTTCCCCCAGGCACTTGCACCCCATCCCGAGCTGCACGTGCTGCCATAGTTAAGCCCAAAAAGTTAGCGTCTGGCATAGTCACTGCCTCCCAGTTTGATGAGGAGCGAACAGTGACCGGCACACCTTCTGGGTCAGCTACTCATGAAGAAGGAGCCTTTGGCTCCTTATTAGTTTCGTGGTAGGAGGAAGAGAACGGATCTACTAAGGTCCCTGCACCCACCACAGCTTAACTGTCTAGCTCATCTGATGATACAGACAGTTTTGAATCCACACCCGGCTTACCGACTCGTGCTCTCACCTCGGTTGCCAACCATCCCAACCGGTGATGTGACGACGGGCAGTATCAACTTTATTCAGACGCGATATTTTTGAATGATAAAGGATTTATGACATGAACCCTTACATTGGAGAGAGGTGTCCTTATGGGAAGTTTACCGACTATGCCAGAGATCCACCATATCTTCACTAAACACCAACTAGAGCGGACAGCACGTTCGTTGGGCCGTTATAGTAAAGAGTTGGTAAGAGAATTCTACGCCTCCTACGTGGCTACTCTCATATCACAGACTAATAAGCGGGCTGCGCCCGCCACACAGGCCCCACTGGATCATGTCCGAGTACGTGGCATTCAGGTTTATATCTCCCTGCCTGCCATCCACCGGTATTAATACGATGAGGATATTGATGACAACCGGACCCTCTCACCGCCTACTTTGACAACCGGTGGCAAATTGTCAAAGATCACAATTCCTGCGTGAGCCATCGCTGAGAGAGACCACCAAGAGGTGGATGGCCCTGCACTTGTCCGTTGATGGAGAGGGTCCTTACTGGGTAACTGAGACGAATGGAGCCATCAAGAAGGCTAACCTGACCTTCAATGAAAAATTCTTATGGTTGATTGTCCGTCACTGCCTTTCTCCCACAGCCACTGATAATATAGTCACATGGGATCGTTCAGTACTTACGGCGGCAACGATAGCGGAGTTTGAGGTGGACTTTGCCTTTCTTCTACAAGAGGTCATGCACGAGAGAGCTTTTAAGGTCACAAGTACTTACCCTTTCCCGTGCATGATATTTTCTTTATGAATGTGTGCATTTGTGCCCATCTCGCACATTGATCAGCTCAAGTCCCAACTGGGCACTGTTTATATCAGCCTCATCATGGCTGAGGACAATGAGTTGGGTCCACTTAAAGGGCCCCGTCCAGAGTTGCCTCCACTTTGTGACAATCTGGCTGATACAGTAGTACAGGCTCGCAAGGATATGCGGGCTGTTTCTAAAACCACTGACACTACCCCGATCGACTGTATCCCGGGTAGTAGCACTGCCCCGAGCTCCTCTCGTTCAGCCCCTTTCCCTGCTCTAGTCCCGCTTGCTAGGGTCCAAAAACAAGAGGCACAGAAGGCTACACTTTTGCATCACATCCAGCCTGATGCAGAGGTCTATTGCTGAGCGAGAAGAGTGTTTGGAGAGGTTAATGATACAACACACAAAAAGAAATATTGTTGAGGTTCATCAGTGCTTTGATGCTTTTGATTTGCGGGTGCTAGCCCAGCCAGCCCCTAAGGTGGATGTGTTGACCCTTTAGGCTGTGGTCGAGCGTCTTCGTGCAGATATTGATATGATCCTAGAGGTTAGGGTACCTAAGTCTGAGGCCCTTTATGTAGACCCTATTGAGGACATAGTGATGGCGGCCTTATTCGCCACTTCTGAAATTCCATCACCTTCTTCTCGAGAGCATGCCAAGAGGTGTAGGGGTCGAGAAAAGGATGAGGCTCGAACACAGAAAAAGGAGCGCCGTGAAATGAAGGGTGCGAAGAGAGCCTCGCTTGCTGATGAGGAGGTGCGTCGGATGAGGGCTGTAGAGTTAGCTACTGGGGCATGTAGCTCCAGAAATGTGGAGTTAGCGAGAGGCACTGCTGATAGTGTTGTTGCTGATGGGACACTATTAAGAGAGTCTTTATTACAGAGGTAGTGGGTTCCGGGGAACAGAACCCACTAGCTTGCCAATCGTCGGTGCTCTTTGCCCTAGGTTTACTTCACCCACCACTCTCGTATTTAAATTTTTTATGCATTGGAGACAATTGCATATCTTTTTGTTGGGGGTAGGGTAAATGGAAAATGAGTGCTAGGGTGAAGTCTGAGTATCCCAATTCACTATCCTCTTTTGGGATTTTCTTGCCTGTATTCCATTTCCCAAAAAGACTGATTATTTTTACTATTGAACCGGCATGTCTATATCTTGTGTACATAGTTTAACTCTGAAGCATGATGGCTAAAATGAGATCCTGATGAAATGAAAATGATGCATGACTAGGCATAGTAATTGATAAATGAGTGGCTCTAAGCATGACATAGAGATACACCACT
Organism: Solanum pimpinellifolium; assembly: GCA_034621305.1. Taxonomy (NCBI): domain Eukaryota; kingdom Viridiplantae; phylum Streptophyta; class Magnoliopsida; order Solanales; family Solanaceae; genus Solanum; species Solanum pimpinellifolium. The sequence continues at coordinate 34,753,839 of CM067873.1, read as the reverse complement.
ACATGACCCTAATTTTAAAATTCAAACTAGGTGTCTTATAATCTTGTAGAGTAATGAGATGTAAAGTGAGTCTGAGGATGATTTGAATAGTCTACTATTTGACTGAGAGAGAACTTGCCTGGTAAGTCCTGCTAATAGTAAGTTGTTATAGACAATTATGAAAGGATCATAGGTCCTTCTTCAATATAGCCCATTTTTAGACATAATAAAACAAAAAAAAAATAAATTAATCATTCTTTGAACCAAATAATTTGAACTTAAACTAGACCTTTCTTCTTAACCCCAACTGATCTTTTTCGGGAATAATGTGTTGCCATTGGTCCCTTCTTGAACATGCACACCTCATCTTATGCTAAAAGCATAAGTTGAGGGTGGCTAATGCAGTAAACAACCTTTCTATGGCCCTGACCCAACTTTGGTACTTTGTTCTTTGACTCATGGCAAAGCCATGAGTTGAGGGTGACTATTTTGAGGAATGCTCTAGAAAGTGGGGTTTAAAGAACAAAGAGAGAGAAAGGACAAAGGTAAAATTAATCAAGAACCAGTTGAAAGAAAAGTGAAACAAAAAAAATACAATAAATATAGGCAAGAAAAGAAGAGAGTCACTTACACAAATGAAGAAACAGAGGAATATAGCAAGGTAAAAGAATATGAGAAATTGGGTGAAATAAAATGAGGAACAGAGATATCTTTAGCCGATATGTCAAGGAGGGGAAAAAGTCACTAAAGTATACTTAAATATACCTTACCTGACCCTGAGCCTATGTTTGAAGCTATGAAAGTCATATCGTGATCATAAGAGTTGTATAGCACTAATAGTGATAAAATGCATGAATATGTTGAGACTGATTGGTATTGATATCCAAATGATTGCGAAAGATCAAACATGGATACTATTGTTCAAAGATTTTGTAGTGAGTCATAGTGCGTCGCTTGAGGACAAACAATGAATTTAAGTTGAGGGTGTTGATATACCGTGGTTTCACAGTATTTCTAATTCTTTTTCGTTAAGTTTAGTGTGTGTCCAAAAGCCTTTTTGTATTAATATTTATGTAAGTTTCTCTTTATTTACAAGAAATCTGTCTAAAGATGAACGCGGATGTTTTTTAGCAAGAAATGTTGAGAAGTACAACCTACAGAGCTTGTGAGTGCCCGTCAGGCCTGTGACGGTCCGTAGGTGACATCGTAGTGAAGCTACTGAAGGCAGATGGGGACTTCTAACAAAGTGTGGGGTTACGAAGTGTGTGACAGACCGTCGTAGCCATGATGGTCTGTCCTGCTGGTTCGTCGGGAAGATCGAAGAAGTAGTCAAGTACCCAAATTCCAGGAGTTCAAGTGTTATGGAACGAAGGCCCTCGATGGACCGTTGTGTTTGTTACGATACGGCATACCTTCCGTCAAGGGTAATGAAGAGAGCAACAGAAGAATTTGAGTATGGGACGACAGAGTCCATGACGGCCCATCGTGAACACGACGACCTGCCGCGAGGTCCGTCGACCCAGCCACGTTTTGACAGATTTTCAGCAAATAGAATCCTTCATTGATTAGGTTTTGTTTTTTATAAATAGTTTGAAAAACCTCATTTTGAGGGTTAGACTCTTGGTTATTAGACTCTCTTATCGTTAGACTCTTGGTGATTAGACACTCTTATAGTTAGATTCTTGGTTATTAGACTCTCTTATAGTTAGACTCTTGGTAATTAGACACTTTTATGCTATATTCTTTGTGAGGGATTATTTGATTAATTCATTTTGGTTTATTACACTTTTCTCTGGGGTTGATTGTTGGTGATTTTGCCGATTAATCAAGTAAATTCTTTGATTTTATTCTTTCTTATTGAAGTAAGTGCGTGAATTCTTATATTACATATTTGAATATTGTGATTATGACTATGGGTAACTAAACTCCATAACTAGCGTTGTGGGAACCATAGGCGAATAATGAGGTAAAACCTAACTAAAATAACAATTCTAGAATAGTGCCTTTCATGTATTGATAATTCTTTCGCTTAGAAGTCTTTTAACGGATGGCTAACGTTATAACTCGCATTAATGCTACTTGCGAAACCAAGGAGGTACATAATAAGAAAAGAATTATCAATATATATTTAGTGTATACTATGTAATAAGCTAGTAGTGATTAAAACGAGGTAATAACTTAGTCAAATATCAAATACAATCCTAATATAAGGTAAAGGTAAGGGTGATTAAAGCAATAAAGCAACACACGTAGCTGTACCAAGGTGCTGAGTGAAATTTTCTAGATTTCGAACCAAGGATTTAAAAATACATAACTTATCAATTTTCATGCAAGATACTAGGAAAGAATTGTTATAGTTAGAATTATCAAGTTATGGAAGATAGTCCTCATATTCACTATTGTTTACTACTATGAATGTTTATGAAAGCAAGATAGGTATTTCCATAGCTAGGATTACTTGATAGGTGTATTAGTATAGGCAAGGGTATGGGATTCTTCCTATATATTGCACATATGTACCATGATAGGATAGTTCTAGTTTTTGTTTCTATATGTATGAATATGTATGTGTGAACATGTGTGTATTAATGTGTTATATGAAACGTTTGTTCACATATATGTATGCACACACATATGAATGAAGACCTAGTCAATAGAGGGGCCTTGAATGGTGTATTCATGTGCATCCTAAACTAGATGATGATCATATGCTATGTTCATGTGAAGAGAATTTTTATATGATTCAGGAAGAGGAACTTCCATCTATGACCTATGAGTTAAGCATATGAGGGGATGAATCTCCTAAACCTATGTTTTATAAAGTAAAAATATAATAAAGGTTTCCAATGAAGGGAACTTATCTTAGCACCGAGTGAACTTGAATATGAGTGTGTGTCCCTTCATATTATAAGAAGGTAGTCACCATAAATCTCATGAGGTGGATAACCACAATGCCTCAATGTCCATAAATAGGGGTTGCATAAGTGAATAACTACAATGCCTAATCTTGGAATAAAGAGGGTTTTCACATGTATCTACAAGTTCCATTACTATGTTGCCACCATAGAATTAGCTAGTGGATCCACCTAGAAAGCTATGTAACCTTTGGTTGTACTTTGATCGGCAGACCACCTACTTTAAGTGTGGGGTTTTATGACACTGGATTCCATGTTTAGCATCAAATGGTTTATGTCGGTAGGCTGTAGTTTCCCTAAGGTAAAATGGACAACGAAAGTAAATGAATAGGACCCTAACTAGAAGTACTTAAGTAAGGTTACTTAGGATATGTGGAAGTAATGAACGCATCTAGACATTGCACAAGTATCTCCTTAGGATGTTCTAGGAAGGGGTTCCAATGCATGTCACAATGTATGTGTTCATTATGCATGACATTGTAGTATTTGTCTACTTGTTAGAAGATGTGCATGATATGAGTGTTATGCATGATGTTGATCTTCTTGACTATATGACGAAGGTCTTGACTTAACTATGTCAATGTTGTACTATACTTTTATGATGTATGTGTTGCCTGTATATATTGTATGTATTTTTTCTTGTTGCCTTAAGGTGATGCATTGCACCAAGAATCACTAAAGGGTTACTTGGGAAATTAATGAATAAAAAGGAAACTAGCTCACTGTTAAGGGAACAAGAGCTCACTGTAATGTGACTCAAAAATGTATTAAATCCTATATGTGAACCTATGAAATGTATGGCTTTTAAATATATATCAAGTATATGAATACTATTGTTTCAAGGTTTTATAAAGATCTACTCAAAAAGGCATGAAGTATGATTTCAAGAAAATGTCCCTTTTAAATGCATGTTTTTGCATGGTTGCCATACTCAGTGCATTCTTCTACTAATCTCATTCTTCTCTACTTTATAAAAAATGTATAGGTTATGTATGCTTAAAGTATTTCTATGAATGAGGAGCTTGATATGTGGTTCCCAAGATCAAGTAAAGGAATCGTTAATTTCCAAGGATTCCCTACTAATGTCTTAATGTAAAATGTTTAAAGATTGTATAGTTATATCTTATGTTTTAAGGGTCGTGTCCCTAATGTATTATAATGTTGTGGAGTCTATGATGGAAAAAAGACTTATATTCTATAAATGTATTATGACTTATATTTTTTATGTATATGAGGTAAAGTTTCTAGCATATTAGGTGCTATGAAAAATTTAAAATTTTCTGCTAAATTTACTATGTCGATGCGATGAATGATAACTATGGGCTTGTATAAAAGCTCTGAGAGTTCAAGTACACCTTGTGACTTCTAAGGGGTGCTCTCTTAAGGTGAAAAACTTGGTATCAGAGTACGAGGTTTTAAAAGTGGTTAGGGTCCAAAAACTCTCATATTGCCATGTCTAGCAGAGTCTTGTATCATTGGAAGTGAGCGTGACACATCAAATGGTATGAAAGGCTACAGGACGATATAGTTTCCCTTCTTCATCATTCTAATATCGTGCCATACACTTAACTCTATAATATATCTCTCTTATGTTTTCTTGTACGGTGGTCTTTTAGATGTGATTGCTTGGATGAGATTGTTCTCTATGCTTGAGAGAGAAAATGTGAGTTTAAATGTTTGTCTTGGTTTTATGGTTGAATGAATATGTGTGAAACTGAAATTTAGGCATGTTTTGATGATGTGATGCCAATTATAGCTAAGTATGAAATTTATATCAAATAGCATGTTATATTAAGAAATGTATTTCATGATATAGCTAAAGTATGTTTGAAATTATTATGGTTAACATGAGTTCTTTTAGATTGATGTGTTCCTATATGGTTTGAATTATTGTAGGATTATGCTATGAATTGAACATGAAATGTTTAGTGACTACATAGGGAAGCATGCTACCCTAAGAATATGTGCTTAAAGGTGTTCAATGTTTCCTTTTGTATACATGTGGTCCTAGTAAGTTTCCTTGTATGGATTGTAGTTCGTTGTATAGACATTTATCCTAGATGAGATGATAGTATGATTGTCTTGGTAAAGTTTTCTATCTCACATTGTCATGCTTTTCCTACTGATTGCCAAAATGCGGCATTTTTGGAATTTGGAAGCATGTTCAGTGTAATGATAGGCAATTTACTCAGAGATTTTCGGGAAACCAACTAAATGGTTTTTTTGACTAGATGTTGTTGAAATGTTTATAGAATTGATATATATGAACATGATGATGAATGTAAACAGGAGAATTGCTATTTGGAATGAAGACTGATAGTCTTATGGCATGATGGCATGATGAGTTGTAGAATTGTTTCCAACTTCTTATTGTGTTGTGAGTCCCTTGATGATTATAGAATTGACGATTCCCTATAATTGATGGTAGTATTCTTGTCTTTGTAGTGTGATGATGTGGGTTCGATTGACCTAGAAGTTACCTTTTCTTAATGTCAAAATAAAAGAAAGAGTCCTTCAGACTAAGTCTCCTATATTGTTTCCCCTTATGATGTATTACCTTGGTGTGTATTGCATTGTTTGAAAACATTATGTTGTCGAATAGTATGACCGATCTTTATAATCGGAGGATAAATTGCCTAGGATATGAAGTTTAGAATACCTTTGTGTTCCTATGTTAACTTAATGCAAATCCTTCTAATTTTGTAACTAATTTTAAGTGATGAAAAAGAAGGTTATTTAGTAAAGATACTCTTAAGGTGGGGTTAAGTTGTTCATAAGTGGGTTTACCCTAAGTGTCGGATGGTGATGGAGAATTAAGTTTGTAAATACTTTCTACCATTGACCTTCTATTTTTGCTTGAACTTGAATCCATTGAATTTTTAGTAAGCTTGTTCATGAATAAGAGTTTTTCGTAAAGTATGAATTGCATGACCTTATATGTTTGGTATGTATTGATTGACATTACCTTGAAGATATTATGAATGTTCGAAAGTACATGAAAGAAATTTTTTGATAAAATCCATGTTTTCTCATGTTAAGTTGAATCTTGATATTCTGGTTGTGCATTTGACTTCATAAGATAAGATAAGAAACATGGTAGAAGTCACTTGTGAGGTGTAATATTTAGCCTTATAATGGAAAGTTGAGTCCCCTTAAAATGAAATATGTTGAGTCTCTTGAAAATTATGTGACTTTTTTATTTTAGAATGCATAATTGTAGGCTCATTCTTTAAAAGTGAAAGCTAGTTTATCTAAGTGCTCATGTGTGTGCCTATGATTTGTGTGATTCTTCTTAAAATATGATTATTGTGAAGGTGAGTACGATGTTAGAAATTGACATTTTGTGAAATTTCTTCCTACTTTTTGAGATGTGCTTGGTGTGACTTACAACTTAGACTTCACTAGGAAGGAAACATGAGTATACCTTTGTTTAAAAGTTTAGGATTTTTCAATTTTAGAGAAAATTGACCTTGTAACTTGATTAGGTGTGATATCATGATACATTTTAAGTGTGTTTATGATTAGGAGACTCTTCCATAGACACCACTAAACATGGTATGGTTGACTATGATCATCATGGAACTAGGTCTAACTAATGAAGATCATTGTTGATTAAATTAACTCAAGTCTATGTGCATTGAAGCATGAGTACTTACTTGTTATTATTATTGTTGAAATCTTCCTATGTGTGGCCTTGCAATATTATCTCTTAATGAATTAAGGTGTAATGACAATGTTATGATTAGGAGAAGGATGCTCCTCCTATGAACATGCTAAAACCCTTTGTGTTTGATGCATTAAAGAGTGAATGAGTAATGGTTTTGCTTGATTGTTTTCATTGAGTGCTAAAATGACTTGATGTTTATTGTAAGAAGTATGAACTCATCTATGATGCGTTCAAGTCCTTCTTGTGATTAAAGAGCCCTAAGTGTCATTCGAGGACGAGTGTTTCCAAGTGAGGGATATTGTAAGACCCCAAAATGTGTTAGGGTGTCTAGAGATTAACATGTTTTTATTAAGTTTATAAGGTCCTAAAATGAATTATAATATGTTTTAGAGGCAGTGTGTAAAGTTTGAAGTTATTTGGAAGTCTAATTTAAAAGGACGACCAAAACGTTTGACGACTACTCACATGTGTGCCTCATATGTCCATGCATGTGTATAGATTGTTTTTCTTGAGATTTTTAAGTATTAAAATGATTTATACTTATGTTTAAATATGGTATATTTAGTTTCTAGAAGTTTTGAGGTTAAATGATCAAGAACGTACAAGGCTTTCAAAAGATAGCCCTTAAGACACTCAATGTGTGTCTGGATGGGGTCTAGCCTGTTTTGACGAGTTGCAGTTGTTTTACATGGGTGAAACTTTTATTGAATATCTATAGCGTATTGAGGGTTGTTTTAACATTGTAAACGACCGGGTACGACTTTTAAGGACCCCACAAAAGGGCCCACAAGAAGGACCCAAGGCTGGTCGAGACAATGCCTTGGCTGTGTCAATCAACGGACCAAACGACGGCCAATTGGTTAACCAACGGACCGTTTATGAGGTATCATAGATTTTTTCTTAGCTTGGTCAGGTCTCAAATTAAAATTTGTCTAAGTACCAGTCTATCGAAGCCAAAGGATGAACTGTAGACTGACCTATAGCCAGTCGATTGCTCCGTCGATTGTGTTCTGTCAACTATTGCCTGCATCTGTTTTAATACTGGGGTGAATGGAAAATTCACCACATGTCATAACCTGATTATAATAGTATTATTTGTCTACATTTGGGTGTATATAAGGGAGTAAAAACGTGATCAACACCACTCCCAATACTATTCACTAAATTAGACTTTTGCCTCCAAAAATATTCTCTCTAGAACCTCCATTGTTGGTGAAACTCAAGAACAGCTTTGATATTGGATTTTCATGGATAAATCATCTAGTTTTAGAGGTTTCATGTATACAAAGGTATGGTGATCCTTAATCTTTTGTTATCGTTCAATCTAGAGAGTAAATCTCAATGTTTTCAAAGAGAAAAATATTATCAAAGTTATCCTTCTTCAATGTAGCCGTGGGTTCTTTCTTAAATCGATTTCAAAAGCATCATATCAATGTATTGATGATTATCTACTGATTTCGACGTGATTTTCAATCATATTGCATGAGGAACCCATGCATCTTTAACAAACTCGATTTTATCATATGTATGGCTTTATGATCTTTATCTTATGCACATCAATTTGTGATTCAATTATGTTAATATGATTATTTCTACTCTCTATTATGTATATTGATGTTGAATCATTGATGAATTTCCCAGGTGAATGAATGCATGAATGGTTATGATCATTGTAATGTGGGTCCTCCATTAATTAAAAAAAGTAAATTTCGATTATGTTGTGTTTATTGTAGCTTGTGTTTTAGGATAATACCACGGTTGAATTTTAGATATAAATCTTATATGATCAAAGTGCAGAAGGGTCTGTTTGAATAGATCTAGGTTCTTCTATTCTATGGAGTTGGAACTTATGATCCTAACGTTAGGTTGGGTGTTATATGAATTGATCATGGTTAATGTTTATAGATGCTTCATATAACATAATATGAGGATGAATTATATTTAATGAATCAAATATGAGGCAAATCATGATAGTTTTATTAGGATTAACCAATGTAAACTTATGTTCTATGAAATCCTAACATGAAGCATGCTTGTGTCGACCTTAATGGCAATTGTTGTAGTGCCTCATCTAGACTATGAACTCATTAGCTACTGCCTAGCATTTAATTTATTGGGAAAATACGATTGATGATTAATACTTTTGTAAAGCTAATTAGATGGCACATTCTCTCTACTCTACATTGAATTGATAGTTTAATGCCTACGATAGTAGCTTGATATTGAAGTGTTTTAAGCATGATTTTTATATAAATAAGTGTATGATTGTCTACTGCATTGAATTGATATTATTGATGAAATAATATATATAATCCATGCAAGTGAAGTTGGATGATGATATATGTCCTTCTACATTCTAGCATGTTAATGATATGTTGTACTAGTCGTAGCATTGCCTTATAGTATCTTATGTTTAAATTTATGCATGATTATGGTACGTTAATATACTGCTCTATACTTGATTTATTGATAAAATAGTAGTTATGGTCAATGATGACTAAAGGCTAAAGGATTGGTAAGAATTCCTCTACTCTTCTTCTTCTCTATTTCTTTATAGTAATGTTGATGAAGCCTTGTGTGGCATTGTGTGGTGTGGTCAACTTATGGTGGCGGTGTTTAGTTTATGATCAATATATATATGTGTTGACAATGACCATTAAGGAAAATTGATGAATATATGGACATGCGCCTATGATGATACTGTGTGAAGCTTATGCCTAGTTTCCTATTCTAGTTGTGATTTAGGTTGTATGGATCTTGTGTAAGCATGTGCACATAAATTTTAGGGTAAAGTATAGGTTCTTCCATTTATGAGTTAAAAATTGTTAATAGTCGCTTACCGATGTATCCCTATGTGAATGCATGAATAGCACAAGTTAGGAGTCTTATGTGTAATATGCAGTAGCCTTGTCTCCTATGCTATTGTGTGTTGTGTGTTTTATGCTTGAAAAAGTATTATTTTCTAATGGGTGTATTCCTCAATTTGTTTTTGATAGCCATTATGTGATCATGTTGACCAATGTACATACACACTCACTTTACATGCTTGTTAGAAGTACTATAGGTCATGGTGTCTAAATGAAAGGTAGTTCTCATATTCACTTGTGTCTACTACTATGCATGTTAAAATGATGTTTATGAAAGCATTATATGTGTTTCCTTAGCTAGTATGCCTTGATAGTTGTAATAGTATGGACTAGGGTATGAGACATTTCCTATGCATTGCACATGTGTTCCTTGATAGGATAGTTCTAGTTTTGAATTCTATATGTATGAATATGTATCTATGAGCATGTGTGTTTTAATTTGTAAAGTAAAAGGTTTTCTCACATATATGAACATTTTGGACCTTGTATTTACATGGATTAATAATAATGTTTTAGAGGCTTTCATGTAGACAAAGGTATAGAGATCCGTCATCTCAAGTAATCCTTCCATCTAGAGTGTTAATCTCAAACTTTTCAAAGAGAAAAATATGATAAAAGTTTTCCTTCTTCAATCTAGCCATGGGTTCTTTTTTCAATTGATTTCCAAAAGAATAGTATGAATATATTGATGGTTATCTACTGATTTAGACGTTATTTTCAATCCTATTGCATGAGGAACCTATGCATCTTTCACAAACTTGATTTCAGCCTATATTTGGCTTTATTATCTTAATCTTATGCATGTTTATTTGTTATTCAATTATGTTAATATGCTTATGTATACTGTATAATATGTATATTGATGGTGAATCATTGATAAATTACCCATGTGAATCAATGCATAAAAGTTTGAACATGCCTAACCTAGTCTTCATTATAGATCATTCTAATGTGGGTCCTCAATTGATTAAAAAGTGAATTTCGATTATGTTGTGGTTCTTGTAGCTGATTTTTTAGTCTAATACCATGGTTGAATTTTGGATATAAATCTTGTATGATCACAGTAAATATGGGTTGGTTTTAATTGATCTAGGTTCTTCTAGTCTATGGAGTTGTAACTTGTGATCTTGACGTTAGTTAGGTGTTATATGAATTGATCATGGATAATATCATATATGCTTCCTATAACGTAATATAAGGATGAATTATATGTAATGAATTCAATATGGGTCAATTCATGATAGTTTGAATAGGATTAACCTATGTAAATATACCTTCAATGAACTTCTAATATGAAGTGTGCATGTGTCGACTTTAATGGCAATTGTAGTAGTGCCTCATATAGACTATGATCTCATAAGATAATTCATAGAATTTAATTTATTCGTAAAATATGATTTATGATTAATACTTTGGTAAAATTAATAAAATAACTTATTCTCTCTACTCTATGTTGAATTTATAGTTTAATGCCTATGATAATAGCTTGACGTTGATGTTTTTACACATGATTTTGATATGACTAAGTGTATAATTAGATACTGCCTTAAATTGATATTATTAATGAAATATTATCTATAATAAATGCAAGTAAAGTTTGATGATTATCTATGTCCTTCTACATTCTAGCATGTTAATGATATGTTGTACTAGTTGTAGTATGTCCTTTTAATAGCTTATGTTTAACTTTATGAATGATTATGGTACCTTAAGATAGTGCTGTATATTTTATTTATTGTTAAAAGAGTAGTAATGGTCAATGATGACCAAAGGCTAAGGAATTGGTAAGAATTCCTCTACTCTTCTTCTTGTCTATGTCTTTATAGTAATGTTGATGAAGTCTTTTATGGAATTGTGTGGTGTGATCCACTTATGGTGGCCGTGTTTACTTTACATTCAATATATATATGTGTTGGCCATGGCCATGATGGCAAATTGATGAATATATGAACATTATGCCAACTTTCCTATTATACTTGTAACTTAGGTTGTATGAATATTGTGAAAGCATGTGTATATCGATATTATGGTAAAATATAGGTGAATCCATCAATGAGTTAAAAATTGTTAATAATCCCTTACCTATATACCCCTATGTGAGTGCATGAATAGGACAAGTTAGGAGTCTTAAGTGTAATATGAAGTTGGCTTGTCTCCTATGTTATTGTGTGTGGTGTGGTTTATGCTTGAAAGATTCTTATGATATAAGAGGGTGGCTGCCTCAGTATGTTTTTGATATCCATCATGTGATCATGTTGACAAATGTACACACACTCACTTTACATGCATGTTACAGGTACTATAGTCATGGTGTTTAAATGAAAGGTAGTTCTCATATTCACTAGTGTCTACTACTATGCATGTTATGATGATGTTTATGTAAGCATGATATGTTTCCTTAGCTAGGATTACTTGATTGGTGTACTAGTATGGGCAAGGGTATTGGACTTTGCTTATGAATTGCACATGTGTTCCTTGATAGGATAGTTGTAGTTTTGTATTCTATATGTATGAATATGTATGTATGAACATGTGTGTATTAATGTGATGCGTGAAAGGATTTCTCACATATATGAATACACACACACACACATGTATGAAGACCTAGTAAAGGGAGGGACCTTGAATGGTGTATTCTTGTGCACCCTAAACTAGATGATGTTTTACATATGTCATGTTCATGTGAAGGCCTTCTTTAGATTATTTAGGATGATGAATTTCCATCTATGACCTATGATTTAAGCATATGAGGGGATAACACTCCTAAACCTGTGTTTTATAAAGTAAAAATATAAAAAAGATTTTCAATGAAGGGAACATAGCTTAGCACCGAGTGAAGTTGAATATGAGTGTGTGTCCCTTTCTATGGTAGTAAGGTAGGTCAGCATAAATCACATGAGGTGGATAACCAAAAATGCCTCAATGTGCATAAGTACGGTTTCCATAAGTGAATAACTACTATGCCTAGTCTTAGAATAAAGAAGGTTTTCACATGTATCTCCACGTTCCATAACTATGTTGACACCATAGAATACTAGCTAGTGAATCTACCTAGAAAGCTATGTCACATTTGTTTCTACATTGGCCGGTAGACCACCTTCTTTCAGTGTGGTGTTTTATGACAATGGATTCCATGTTTAACATCATATGTTATATGTCGGTTAAGGCTATAGTTTCTCTAAAATGAAATTGACAATGAAAGTAAATGACTAGGACCCTAATTAGAAGGACTAAATGGAGGTTACTTAGGATAGGTGGAAGTAATGAACCCATCTAGACAATGCACAAGTAGCTCCTTAGGAAGTTCTAGGAAGGTGTTCCGATTCATGTCACTATATATATGTTCTTTATGCATGACATTGTAGTATTTTTCTACTTGGTATATAGATGTCCATGATATGAGTCTTTATGCATGATTTTGATCTTGTTGACTATATGATGAAGGTCTTTACTTAACTCCGTCTACGTTGTACTATACTTTTGTTATGGAATGTGTTGCCTTGTATAGATTGTGTATGTTTTCTTGAGGCCTTAAGGTGATGCATTGAACAAGGTATCACATAATGGTTGCATGGGAAGTTAATGAATAAAAAGGAAATTAGCTTATTGTTAAGGGAACAAGAGCTCACTTTAATGGGACTCAAAAATATAATATATGTGAACCTATGAAATGTTTGGAGTTTGAATTTATTTATATGTAGTATATGAATGATATTAATGCTATTGTTTTAAGGTTTTACAAAGATTTACTCAAAAAGGCATGAAGTATAATTTCAAGAAAATGTCCCTATTCAATGCATATTTTTGCATGGTTGCCATACTTAATGCATTCGTGTAGTAATATCATTCTTATCTACTTTTTACACAACTTGTAGGTTATGGATGCTTAAAGGATGTCTATGATTGAGGAGCTTGATATGGCGTTTCCAAGATCAAGGAAATGGGTCCTTAAGTTCCAAGGATTCCCTACTCATATCTTAATATATAGTGTTTAATCATTGTACAAATATGTCTTATGTTTTAAGGGTCGTGTCCCTAATGTATTCTAATATTTTTGAGTCTAAAATGGAATAGAGACGTAGAGTATATAAATGTATTATGACTTATATTTAATATGTATATGAGGTAAAGTTTCTAGCATATGAGGTACTATGACAAGTATAAATTTTTCCGCTAAATTTTCTATGTCGGTGCGATTAATGATAACAATGGGATTTTATAAGACTTCCAATTGGTCAAGTACACCATATGACTTCTAGGTAGTGCTCCCCGGTTTTGACAAATCAAACACATATTCATAAGTGAATTATTAAACATATAGTATCAACAATGTGTAAGTTCATCATTTACATATAAAATATCATTATATTAATAATCATCCATAATAAATCCTCCTAAGACTCCCCTCAAGGATAACTGGCGCAATGCTTAGGTAGAGTCCCATGCCTCTACCTTAACTAAGCTAGACACCTTAGGTTTATCCTAGTTAGAGTTCAATCCTTTTAATTCATTTTACTTTTCGTAAACACCTTTCCCTAACCGACATACACCAATTATCTAGTATGGAATCAGGCGTCATAAAACCCTACAGCGAAGGAAGGAGGACTACTTGCCAAGGTAGTACCTAATCATAAAACATAGCAACTACGTGGATACACTAGCTAGTATTCCTATAGGGGAAATATTTATCATAATTAGGTTAAAATACATGTTAACAAATTCTTATTATCCAATATAAAACAAAAACAAATCAATTCATAACATAATTTTTGAGATTGAGAAGAACCCACATGAAAACCCTTTTTTTGGAAACACTTTGAAAGAAACCTTTGAGGAAAGAGGTCTCAAAGGTGAATTATATACCATCCTCAATGTATGATGAAGATTTGATGTTGAATTAGTCCCTTTAAAGACCCCAAATCCATCCCCTAGGTAATTTCCAATGGTGTCTTCCAATAGAGAGTGAAAGAAGAGAGAAGGAAGAGAGTTTGTTTTTGGAGTTTTCATTTGATTAATTTGTGTTAAGTTCTTTATATGGAGAGTTAAATTAGTTAATTAGTCTTCAATTAATCCCTAAAAAACCAATAAACGCCTTAATTAATTAAATCTAACTTAAAATGTGCAAGAAAATTGACCTTCACAGACGAGACCCTGATCGACGGTCCGTCTATCAGTCGACGGTCATTATCTCCTTCCGTGCTGCACATCTGTTGATGAATTCAGAGAGTGTTCAAACGATTCTCTTCAATGAAATGTCTAACTATATATCGATGGTTAGCATGATGCCCCATCGATCAATACATGCCCCATCGATTAACCCTTCAGGGTGCACATTGCTTAGGCAGTGTTAACACCAACGTACAAGGGCCCTTGGTTGACCTTTGGTGAGTTGTACCCAGACGTTTTGACTATAAATTAACTTAAACACATGTTACATACCTTTTAACCAACATTCATGTATTTCCAACTCATAAAAGCTCGTCAAATAGGCTTAGGCACACTAGTACCTCATTAGAACTAGTTTCATGACGTCATGAACGTGCTTGGACGTTTTGGTTCCTAGACTTCATATATTTTGTAGAATTTCTATGAAATTGTAGGATTGGTATGGTCCACTTACGGTTGAGGGGTTTATGTGTTATAATTGTGAAGAACATGGCCTTGTCGGCATTATTATGTGAATTGTGATGTGGTCATTGTTGTAGATTTTATAGGTGATCCATGTGTAGAAGTATGTCATATGTGTATGTGTGATATAAAAGCACGATTTCTCTCTAATGATTTATATCGAATTATGACAGACTGGGGATGTCTTTATATGTGTTACTAATTGAAATGGTTAGGTAGACTTAGTTGTCCCCACATGGTACTTGAATATTATTGAATATGTGATATGAAGTTGATATGTGTGTTTTATTGGTAGACCTTTGTCCCTCTACTTTATACATGAAACTATGTGAAGGTGAACTCTTGACTTAGAAGTCTTAAAAACCTTTTTCATGTAAGTATATGAAATAATTATGAATGAATGTCTAGGATCGGTACACCTAAGATGGTACCCTTTAAAGTATGACCAATAAATGACCTTGAACATGTAAAGAGAGTCAATAACTTGGAACCTTCAATATTAAAAGAAGGTTATTATATCCTTCATGTTTAAAATCTTAATGGTACCCTTCCTATATGAATGATGGACTTAGGAATATGTTGGTATTAACGCCATGAAACCATCTCTAAGGAAGTCATTGAGCTATCGTTTTTTATTATTAAGTTGAAACACTAGTGTACCACCTTTGGTAAAAGTATTACGCTTTCATAAGACTATGTGGTACCTATTCATATGCTTCCATTTGATAAAACTTACGCTATGAGAACATAGCTAGCATCGAGAAGATGAGATAAAAGTACCAAGAAACCCTTTATATTCCTTAACCATGTGCCTACATCGGATGTATCCTAGTTCTACCCTTGGCAAGTAGAACACCCTCCTTTAGAGTAGGGTAGATTTCGGATTACATTCCTATCTAGTATGGTCTATGTCGGTTAATTCTTATTCTAATTATGTAGGATGCATTCTATATATATGTATACATATATATATATATATGTGTGTGTGTGTGTGTGTGTGTGTGTGTATAAATAAATATATATATATATATATATACACACACACACATAGAAATTCTACAACGTGTAGGTAGTGGAATGAGACACTATCTATACATGGCACTAGTAGGCTTTGAAGATACTAGAATGAGGGTACCCTAGGTCTTTCATTACCATTATGTGAAGTCTTATTAATGTTTAATTGTATCTTAATTGGCATAATGAATGATAATGACTTAGATTAATGTATGTTGAATCAAAGTATCCCTATCAAAGGTAGCTTTGAGGATTAGTTAGCAAGGCTTGGATAGGGTGTATGGGTGGTATCTTCACCTCTTACTTAGATGAGTCTTAGAGTAACCTTTGGTAGAGAGTCTAAGTGATGAAAACAGAATAATCTTGCTTTAGTTGGTCTTAAGGATTAATTAGGTGTGCTAGAAGACGTGTATGGGCGTTCTGTTTGTATCTTAAGTAATTCTTGGGATAACCTTTATTAGGAGGTTTATATGCCTATGTGGTTTCTAAGTGATGATAGTTTTATATTGTGGGTTACTCGAAAAGTTATTATATGTAAAGATTTATTTGACTATGATTCTTGTACTTTTCTATGAGGTCTTCTTTAAAAATAGCACGCAAAGCATGTTGTAATAAATTATCTGTTTTAGCATTGTTGTATTGCATGTCACCTTACTTAGTTCATTCAATGTACTATTTTAATATGTTGTTTTATCTCTTAAGTTTTTTGTGGCAAGTGACAAGTTTATTGAAGTGAAGTTTTGGGTTAGAATCCACTCAAGCATATCTTTCTATGTCCTCAGATGATTCGAGGACATAGTATTGTTTTTGTTTTTTTTTTCAAAACACATTTTATTAGACTTGGTATTCCTATTTTAATTATACATGGGTTGTACCCAAAGATATTAATGATGGTAACATGGATAAAAAGAGATGTAGTCTTTCATATGTTCCATTACAGAGATCTGAACTATTGTTCTATTGTTGTGAAAATTTTTTATTTTTGCACTAATTTTCATATATGTATATATATATATATATTCGATGTGTGTCTAAGCGCTTCTATAAGACCTCCAAGGTTCGAGTACACCATGTTGTGACTTTACAATTCCCTAACTTCTAGGGTATACTCTCGGGTCTCGACAAGCTTAGTATTGGAGCATAAGGTTATGAAATAGTCGTTAGGGTTCAAAGTTTGATTAAAGCCACGTCTAGTAGAGTCTTGTTCATTAGTTTGATTCGCGACACATATATGAGGGAGAGGCTATCGGACGATAGAGTTTCCCTTTCTTCATTTCTCTTGTTTGGTGCCATTGAGCTTAACTCCAGATGATCTCTATGTTATTTTCCTTTGTCAGATGGTATTTTAGATTGGATTACTTGGGAGGGATGATGTTGCAAGGTTAGAGGGAGAAAAAAGGGTGCTTTGATGCTTATTGTGGTTTGTGACTAGATGAGTAATATGTGAAGGTGGATTGAAAAGTTTTACTATGATGTAGTCATAGCATGATAAGAGTTATGATGGTTTTATGTAGTCCTTTTGGGGACAATGAGTTACTTTCTAGTAATGTGCTATGATGGTATTAGGTTATGGTATAGATTTGAGAAGTTATATTATGCCTTAGAATTGAATGACGTAATGTTTATTAGAGTTTTTCTATGCTTACATCCGAAGAGGATGGGTTATGCCTAGTAGTAAAATTGGTCAATAGTCTTGATTTTCATAAGATAGGTTTGTTTGAGTTTTTCCTTATGAGGGGTATAGTGGTTTATAAGGTATTAGACCTGACATGTTTGGTAAGGGTCCTAAAAAGAGTTGACGAGAACTAGCAAGGAAGCAAATCCGGATAAAGATATCGGTATGTTATGGTTTTCTCTTTTAAGTTGTGATGGGTTCCTTTTATGTGAAGGGGTATGGTGAATAGTTGGGTCGTGATTGTTGTCTCTTATCTTCTATTCTATTTAATCATGAGAGTTTGAAGTTTATAATAGCATGTTGCATTTGTTAGGATTCTAGGTGAAAATGAATTTCATTGATATCCTTGCATTGTGTTTTTTCATGAGGTTATGTTTATGTGGTAAATGATTTTATATGATTTAGTCTCTCATATTTTCATGCTTTCATAATGAATTACTTAGAAGTTGCGTTATGAACTAGTGAGCATGCTTTACTGTAAGGTAATTCAATATTTTTATTAATTGTGTTTCGTGAGGAGCTGACATTTTGTGAAAAGAAATGATGTATATGAGCATGAAGATATGTTAAAAAGGAAGTTCCCCCAAATATGTGTAATGGAAAAGCTAGAGTCTTATTGCATGATAAGTTGTAGAAGTTGCTCCTACTTACTTGTTGTGTTTCAAGTCTCTTCATTATATGGAGTTGATATTCTTCCTATCTATGTATATGGTATATGGTGTTGTAAGGTTATGAGCTTCTAGTCTTGTGTCTATATCTTGAATGTTTTTAAAGGGTTTAAGTGTCATTCGAGGATAAATGTTGTCTGAGTGAAAATGTAACGCCCTAAAAACGAACTAGGTTAATATAAATCCTAACATGTGTTTCATGAGTAAGTATGCTCTTAAAATGATGAAATATAGTTTTAGAAGTCAGTTTGAGGATCTTGGAAGTGAAACATCGAAGAAAGTCCAAGACATCTGAAAACTAGTCTAATTTCAAGTATTGTGTGGTAGAGTTTTTCATTGATGTTTTCGGGTATGGTATGAAGGTGGAATTGGGTATCGATTACTCCTAAACATAGAATGACATGTAAAGGGTCTAAACATCCGTGAACGATGCCCCAATGACCAGCCAAAGGGTCCTTGAGGAGGAACCAAACATGGGCAAAGAAAGGTGCCGAGGAAGCCAAGAATTGGCAGTTCTTGCGCGTCGCGCCTGCAACACTTAAAGGGCAAAAATATTTCTATGTGACGACGCGCAAACACGAACCACTTTTCTTGAATAAAATTCCAGATTCTAAAATTGGAGGTGACCTTGTGACGCTCTGTGACTTCCTTGATTTGGTCACGTCATTTTTAAGTCAAATTTCAATTGTAAAAAGGGACCTAATAGTGGAGGTGCCTTTTCAATATTTTAGGGACTTCTTATTGACATTTATTGAGTCTTTTTAAACCCCAAAAGTCATCAAATCAAGTCATACCCTCAATCAAAAGAAAACCGCTCTATTTCTTCTCTCCAGAACCTCCATTTGATGAATCTTTGAATCTCAAAGGAAGACAACATATTTTCCATGCTTTTCACAAGCAATTTCCCGTGCTTTTCTTCAATATAGGTATGGTGTTTCATGACATACTATTCTGCCAGTTGAGCAAATTTCAAATGCTATTAAAGATGATCAAAAACATAGAATTTTCTAATTCAACTTCTAGCCATGGAATCTTGCATAAAATGATTTGAATCAATGTTGTATGATATAATCGATGTTAACTGAATGTTTTTAGATAAAAAGAACTCTATGAACGCATGCTTTTAATGAATTCCGATTGTTGGCTTAATGTCGGTGATTTCATTATGACTTAATTGTATTGAATTCATGTGTAGTTTTCATTGGGATATTGAATTATGTGTAGATCACAAAAGCATTGTATTTAACCTGCCATAATTTGATGATGTTCATATTGTATATTTTTGGATAATTGGCATGACAAGATTATTAGTTTGGAATTGTGTATATGTTTATTGGTAAGATACTTTGTGAAGTGAATTAATATAAAAGGAAATGGAATGGTAGTGTTGATGATGGAAAAAGGGAGAGGGGTAAGATTACTTAATCTCACTATATTGTGTAAAATTGATGTGGAACTGTATTGATTGGACTGGTCCACTTATGGTGGATGTGTTTATGTGTTATAATAGTGAAGAACATGATCTTGTTGTCATTATTATGAGAATTGTGATGTTATCATTGTTTTAGCTTGTATAGGTGATCAATGTGAAGGATTATGTGGTATATGTGTATGTCTGATATGAAAGAATGAATTCTCTCTAATTGGATACTATGATTATGAAAGACTATGACAATACCTTTATATGTGTTGCTAGTTTATATGGTTAGATAGACTTAGTTTTCCTTACATTGTATTGAATATATGATATGAAGATGATGAGTGTCTTCATTTGTAGACCTATGTCCCTCTACAAAATACATGAAATTTTGTGAATGTGAACTCTTGACATAGAAGGTTTAAGTACATTTCTCATGTAAGTGTATAAAAAAAAGGTTATGATATTCTTGATGTTGAAAGTCGTAATTATATCCTTCTTGAGTGAATGATGGAAATAGGGTTAGGTTGGTTGGAATATCATGAAACAATCTTTAAGGAAGTCATTGAGCTATCCTTATTTACCATTTAGTGGCAGCCCTAGTGCACCGATCTTTGGTAGGAGTAATATGCTTTGATAAGACTAAAGTATGGTACTTTTTCGTATGCTTCCTTGTGAGTGAACTTACTATGTAAGATCACGGCTAGTATTGTGAAAATATGCTTGTGGTATTAAATCTACTTAAGATAGGACTAGGTAAGGAGAAACCCTTGATATTCCTTAACCATGTTCCTACAGGGGATGTGTCCTAGTTCTACCCTTAGAAAGTAAAACACGTTTCCTCAGAGTAGGGAAGACTCTGGATTCCATGCCTAGCTAGTACAGTCTATGTAGGTTAATGCTTATTATCATCATGCGGAATGAATTCTAGTTCTGGAGAAGTTCTACAACGTATAGGTATTGGAATGAGACACTATATATGCATGGCACGTATAAGCTTTATAGATACTAGGATGAGCGTTCGCTAGGTCTTCCAAGACCATTTTGTGAATTCTTATAAATGCTTATTTGTTTATTAATTGTCTTAATGAATGATAATGACTTATGTTAATGTATGTTGAATAAAAGGATCGCTATTTAGGTAGCTTTGACGATTTCTTAGGTAGGCTTGGAGAGGGTGTATGGGTGGTCTCTTCATGTCATACATAGATGAGTCTTAAAGTAACCTTGGGTAGAGAGTCTAATTGATGAAAAGGGAATAATATTGCTTTAGGTAGTCTTATGGATTAATTTTGTGTGCTAGCAGAGGGTGTTTGGGCGGTCTCTTCTTGTCTTACTTATGTAAGTCTTAGGGTAACCTTTGGAAGGAGGTTTATACGCTTATGTAGTTTCTAAGTGATGATAGCTTCAAATTTAGGGTTACTTGAAATGTTATTTTATGTAAAGATTGATGTGACTATGATTATTGTACTTGTTTTATGAGGTTTTATTCAAAAAGATCATACAAAGCATGTTATAATCAAATGTCTGTTATAGCATGGTTTTATTACATGTCACCATACTTAGTTCATTGAATGTACTGATTCCATATGTTTTTGTATCTCTAAAGGTGTAGGTGGAATGTTTGGAGTGTATTGAAGGAAAGCTTAGGATAAGCATCCATTCAAGGAAGTCTTGGTATGTCCTCACATGATTCGATGACATAGTATTGTTCTAGATTTTTATTTCAAAACACATTGTATCATACTTGGTATTCCAATTTTAATGATATATAGGAGATGACCCAAAGATATTAATGTTTCTAATATGGCTACTAATAGATTTAGTATTTCGTATGTTCTATAAAAGAGATTTTACCTGTTGTTCTATTGTTGAGAAATTT
This sequence comes from Solanum pimpinellifolium, assembly GCA_034621305.1. Taxonomy (NCBI): domain Eukaryota; kingdom Viridiplantae; phylum Streptophyta; class Magnoliopsida; order Solanales; family Solanaceae; genus Solanum; species Solanum pimpinellifolium. Next base: position 34,732,127 of record CM067873.1, on the reverse strand, counting down.
TTTAGTTCCACACTATTTTTCATATATATATATATATATATATATATATATATATATATCTGTGTGTGTGTGTGTGTGTGTGTAAATATATATATATATATATATATACATATGCATATACATACACACACACACACACACACACACATATATATATATGTATACATATTCATTTACACACACACACACACACACACATATATATATATATATAAAGAAACAAGAGAAAAGAAAATGGAAATTAGTAATAGTAAAATTAAATTTTGAAGATGAAATGACTTTTATGGAGAAAATAAGAAAGAGGGAAAATGAGGGGACGATTGTTATAAAGGAGTTTTATTTTCTTAAAACTTTGACAATTCATAGTGTGACATATATTGTCACATATATACATTTTGTCGGGGCACATACCTTCTTTATGCTTCATATGTTATATAATGTTGCCACATATCTCTTTTCTGTGAAATATGTTAACACGTTTTTTCTTGATTGTAACATTTTGCCACGTGTCTCCTTTCTGTTGGTGAACAAGCATATAATTATGTGTTATTTTTTACAACTGAAGCTATATACGTTGCCACAGACACCACATTTCTTCCTTTCCATCATAATTGGCATTTGTTCCAAAAAGAATTAAATAATCATAAAAATTACTTATATTAGTATTATTAGAAAAATTTAACACCTTGAATTGTCTTATACAACTTATCAAAAAAAAGGTAATGAATACATAACCAATAATCTAATAAATGGTCATAACCACCATATTTTCATCGAACTTTTCTTTTTCTGGTGTAGGCCTCTGTGGGTATTCATTGTTACAATCATAAGCTTTAAAATCCTCTAATTCCATAGGAGTGAAGTATATATCAAGTGAAGGGTTTCAAAACTAAGTCCACAAGATTGTACTTCTAGTCCATCACTCATAAACTCAGCGTACCAGCAACAAAAAGTCCATAATCTCTTCATGGTTTATAATCAATAATAAAACATGATAACATCATATTTCGATACTTTTAACAGAAAAAATGTAATACTTGCACACCATTGCTTCCTTGTTGGGCAATACCAGTAACATTGTCTGACTTTAAATGGGTGAGATTTTTTCTTTCCTACGTATTATTCATGAACTGTCAAGTTTGTTCTTTAACACCCTTATCCAAAATAGACCAAAAATTAGTTTTTAAAAATATCTGCAGGTGCAATCAATGGTTTTCATTGACAGACCGTAGCCTTACCCACGGCCAGTAATGCACATTCGTAGATTTAGTCTTAAACCCCATAATAAACTTAGTCTAGAAAAATTTGACCAAGTATCGAACGACAGAAGGACCTACGTCCCGTAGGTTAGACTACAATCTATATTCCGTGTCTGTCGATCAACACCCCATTTACCCGCTCTCTGATATGAACCACAATTGACCAGCATGGACCTTCGTTCGATCTACGGTATGTAGGTGGAAATTAACAGACAATTAGGAGGGAATACAATTCGGTCAACATCAATTGATCATAACTCTTAGCAAAAAAACAATTAGGTGTACCATGACACTCTAAAAGATACATATTTGAATTAGCTTTCCATAGTCACCAACCTTGCTTAAATCAGACATCCGAGTAAAAAGTTATGCCCATTTTAGTAAATGCCTATTGAATAGACATAACCTATTGACCCAAACGACGGACCATCAGTCCAGGTCGTCGTTTGATCCAATAGCAATTAACTCAGGGGTCTTTTGGTCTTTTTGCACTTTGTTTAAACCCTATGATACGTTTTTTGACACTAAATTATCATATTTTAGTTAGTTTAATCCTAGAAACATAACTAAAACTTATCTAATTCAAATCAACAAATCAAAAACTTAGAAAATAAGAATCAAGAAAGTCCAAAAAGGTCAAGAACCCTAGTTCAAGAACGCAAAAAGGTTCCACCAGTTCCAACCCCAAAATCTGAATATTTCTCCGTAAATTCCATTATTAGGTATGTTGGATTTCAATGGTGAGTTTCTTGAACCAATTGGGTCCCTAGTTTTCAGTCAGATTCTTGATTCCCATTTAATGATTAGACCTAGGGTATCTAGAACTTCAACAGAACTTCATTAATTTATTAGTTATGTTTTTGAAATCATATATTCATTTAAATACTTAGATTATTGCTTGAACATCAGAACCCTAGCTATGTATATCTTTAGCTCTTCAATAACACATGCTAAGTTAGATATTTTAATTATTTAAGATATACATGCCTCATTTATAAATGTATAATTACCCAATTGAATATTCCATTCTAAGTTTGCATGTTCAATTTTAGCTATTCAGTATTTACATAAACTCAGTCATAATCAGTTAATTACATAATTCAACAGGAGTAGCATAATACCGAGTTGGACTAGGGTTCAGCATACCCAATTAGTCCTAGAACTACTAGCCTAGTAGGTTTTAAGTCCCCTTTGTGGGAAAAAAATTTAGTGGTCACGCCAGCATGCCTTTAGACCTCTAGCATGGTATATTTGGTCCTCTAGATGGGCCATATACATCGGACTCCATATTTAGATCATGTGTTTTTATTATCGGTTATTAGTAGCTCCCACATTTCAGTCAGACTCTATTATATTTACCATTTCTCAATATATTCATTATTTAGTTCCAACATGTTATAAATTGATCGTTGCATTAAGTAATCTCAACATTCAGTACATTATGTTTAGATTATTACACTTCTTTTAGTGCTTGTTCAGTTATGTTTTATTTTAGATTTATTATATTCTATATGCACAGTATTTTCCAAGTACCGACGCATATGTGCACTACATTTTCTTGTGATGTACGTTCAGGTTCTCAACATCTAGATCACCCTTACATCGATTCCCGATCTCCACTTTAGGAGATTCAGTGGTAAGTCCTCATTCTCAGAGGACAATAGTCATGAGTTCATTTCACTCCTCTAGTCAATTACTCTTAGTTTTTACTAGACTTAGCTAGGGCTTGTCCAAGAATTTCTAGTAAGTTAGAGTTTTATTTCAGATATAGTTAGTTTCAGATAGTATTGAGTTAATAACTTATTTCTATTAAACTAATCAGTATTTTATTTATCTCAGTTATAAAATATGTTTGTTTCCTAACTTTTCCGTTTAAATTATTATTTAGATTCCACATTTATTTTATTATCTTTAGTATGCTCATGATTATGCTAGCAGGGTTTGCTTGGGATCACTTGTGGTCCTAGGTTCTATGTCTGCGTGTTGGGGGTTTCTTGGAGCGTGACAAAACATGGTATCAGAACACTAGGTTAAAGAGTCGAGGATGTCTTAAAAGTCGCACTAAGTAGGCTCCTTTTTATGGGTGTAAAGTGAACCACATCTAATGAGAGGGAGGCTACAAAATGTTTTAGGAAAGCTTCACTGTCTTGTTACTTTTATCATGCATAAGGTATGATCTTATTCTATTCTAACTTGATGTTATACATTTAAGATCATGCCTCCTCATAGATCTAATGCTAGGAATGAGAATGCAAGGAATGAGAATGCATCTCCTCCAGTACCAGATCAGGAATACTAGAATGTTTTGTTCAGAAATGCTATACAGATGTTGGCTCATAGTATGACAAACCAGAAAAATAAGTTTCATGCCCTTGTGAATGGAAATGGTGGATCACTAGTAGGAAGGGTCTGTGACTTTGTTATGATGAATCCACCTGAGTTCTTAGGATCACAAACTCATGAGGAACCTCACTATTTCTTGGATGAGATCATGAATATGTTTTAGGTATGCAAGTCACTGGGAATGATCGGGATGAGTTAGCATCATACCAGTTGAAGGATGTTGCTCAAATCTTGTACACTCAATGGAAGGAAAATAGGGGTACAGATGCAAATCTTATTACTTGGGATTGCTTTAGTGAGACCTTTCTGGATAGTTTTTTTCCCAATACAATTGAGAGAAGCAAAGACTAAGGAATTTATTAACTTATGGAAGGGGAATATGACGGTCCAAGAGTATGGTCTGAAGTTTAACCTACGCTCCAGGTATGCTCCTCAAATGGTTGCTGACTCCAGGGCTCATTGGAATAAGTTCTTGTATGGAGTGTTGGATTTGTTGAAACTTGAGTGTAGAAATGCCATGTTACTTGGAGGTATGAACATCTCTAGGCTTATGACTCATGCTCAGCATGTTGAGGGTGATAAGCTTAGGGAACAGGATAAGGATAATAAAAAGTCTAGGAATGACTATGACTATTCTCAACTTAAATCGGGTTGTGGAAATCGCTCGAAGAGTCAGCAAAAGTTTTCAGCTCCAGCCCCTTAGTTAGCTGGTGTTCCATCCTCCAATAACATGTGTGACCAGAGGGTTAGAGCACCAGGATCTAAGTCTCAAGGAAGTGTTTTGAGCATCAAGACTTACCCCACTTTTCCTAAGTGTTGTAAGATCTATACGGGCGAGTGTCTCTAAAGAAAAGAATGATGCTTTTGGTGCGATCAGTCTTGTCAAAGGCTGAAGGATTGTCCTTCACGGCAATGTCAAGGAGGTGATAATGGTATAGCTCAGTCTAAATCATCAGCAGCAGCAGCAAGTTGCCCGACTCAGTCGGGTTATTCATTTTGTACAGGTGGCGGTCAACGCCAGAATTAGTTGTATGCACTTTAGGCTAGGCAGGACCTGGAAGGTTCTCCTTATGTTGTTACTGTTACATTACGAGTCATTGATCTTGATGTTTATACATTGTTAGATCTAGGGTCTACTCTTTCTTTTGTAACTCCTTACATAGTAGTCCAATTTAGTGTTAGTACAAAAACTTTCATAGTCTTTACTTCAGTCGGTGAACAAGTAATAGGTAGGCGAGTATATAGGAGTTTCCCTATCATAGTATCTCGTAAATTCACCTTAACGTATCTTGTAGAGTTATAAATGGTCGATTTTGATGTCATTTTATGCATGTATTGGCTACATTCCGATTATGCCTCAGTCGAGTGTAGAACTAGAGCTATTTGTTTTCAGTTTAAAAAAGAACCAATCTTAGAATAGAATGGTAGTAGCTTAGCGCCTATGTATCGATTCACTTATTACCTTAAGTATATAAAGATGATCTCCAAGGGATATATCTTTCATATATTTTTGGTTAAGGATTCTAGATCTGAAACCCCAACTCTTGAGTCAGTTCTAGTATTCTGTAAATTTCCAGAAGATCTTTCCAGATTCCTTCCAGAAAGGAAAATCAACTTTTGAATTGATCTACTTCGAGATACCCAGCCAATTTCTATTCCTCCTTAGAGAATGGCTCGAGCAGAGCGTAAGGAATTGAAAGAGTATGAAAGACCTTCCAGATAAGGACTTCATCAAACCTAGTATTTCTCAATGGGATGCACCATTGTTTTTCGTAAATAAGAAAGATGGTTCTCTTAGAATGTGCATTGACTATAAACAGTTAAATAAGGTCACAATGAAGAATATGTATCCTATCCCCAGGATTGATGACTTGCTTAACCAACTTTAGAGCGCTAGTCATTTATCAAAGATAGACCTCAGATCGGGTTATCATCATCTTAGAGTTAGAAATAATGACATTCCGAAAATAGCCTCAGAAACTCGGTATGGTCTTATGAAGTTGTAGTTATGTCATTTGGACTAACCAAAGCCCTTGCATCTTTTATGGATTTGATGAAAATATTGTTCAAATAAGAGTTGGACTTTGTCGTTATAGTCTTTATTTATGATATCCTCATTTACTCTAGGAATGTGGAAGAACATGCGAGTCATTTCAGAATTGTTCTACATACTCTCAAGGATCGCCAATTATTCTCTAAGTTTAGAAAATATGAGTTTTTGTTGTAATTTGTTGCTTTTCGTTGTCACATTGTATCTAGAGAAGGGATGCGAGTGGATTCACATAGGAAAGACGCAGTAAAATAATGTTTTTGACCTAAATCTGCTACAGATATTAGATGTTTCTTAGTCCTAGCGGATAATTATAGAAGGCTTATGGAAAGATTCTCATCCATAGCCTCACCATTGACTAGGTTGACTCAGAATATGGTCAAGTTTCAATGGTAAAATGGTTGTGAGAAAAGCTTTGCAGAAGTGAAAACTAGATTGACTATATCTCTTGTCTTAACCCTACCAGAGGGTTAAGATGGTTATGTGATATATTGTGATGCATCCAGAGTTGGCCTAAGGTGTGTGTTGATGCAGCAACATAAGGTTATAGCTTATGCTTCTAGCCAACTTAAGGTGCATGAGAAGAACTATCCAACTCATGACCTCGAGCTTGCAGCAGTGGTGGTTGCAGTTAAGATCTGGAGACACTACTTGTATGGTGTTCATGTATATGTCTTCACTTATCATAAGAGCTTGCAGTATGTGTTCACGAAGATTGAGTTGAATATTTGCTAGAGGATATCGCTTGAGTTCTTTAAGGATTATGATATGAGTGTCCATTATCATCTGGGTAAGGCAAATGTAGTAGTAGATTCTCTTAGTAGATTATCTATGGGTAGTGTAGCCCATGTTGAGGAAGAAAAGAATGAGCTAGTGAAGGATATTCACAGGCTTGCTTGCTTAGGAGTTTGCCTCATGAGCAACTCAGACAGTGATGTCATAGTTCAGAATGGGGCAAAATCTTCTTTGGTAGTGGAGGTTAAGGAAAAGCAAGACAGAGATCCAATCTTGCTTTAACTTAAAGGTGTAGTCCACAATCATAGAGTGGAGGTTTTCTCCTAAAGGGAAAATGGTGGACTTCCCTACCAGGGTAGATAGTGTGTCCCTGAAAGTGGGTGTGTTGAGACAACATATCCCTGTAGAAGCCCATAACTCCAGATGTTCTATTCGTCCAGGTTCCACTAAGATGTACCACAATCTGCGAGAAGTCTATTGGTGGAATGGAATGAAGGAGGATATAGCATATTTTGTGAGTAAGTGCCCCAATTGACAGCATGTCAAGGTAGAACATTAGAAACCAGGAGGTATGGCTTTAGAGATTGATATTCCTACATATAAGTGGGATATGATCAATATGGATTTCATCATAAGATCACCTAATTCTCATAGATAGGATGATTCTATTTGGGTGATAGTGGATAGGACGACTAAGTCTTCTCACTCTTTGGCCGTGAAGACTATATATTCGGTAGAGGAAGGTGCCATGATTTACATTAATGAAGTTGTGAGGTTACATGGTGTTTCTTTGTCTATAATATTAGATAGAGGTCCTCAGTTTACCTCTCATTTCAGGAAGGCATTTCAGAAAGGTCTTGGTACTCAAGTTAACCTTAGCATTGCATTTCATCCACAGACGTATGGACAGGCAGAGCGTACCATTCAAACCTTAGAGGATATATTGAGAGCATGTGTGATAGATTTCAAGAGTATTTAGGATGATTACCTTCCTCTTATTGAGTTTGCCTATAACAATAGCTACCATTCCAGCATTCATATAGCCCTTATGTGACATTGTATGGGCATACATGTAGATCTCCTGTTTGTTGGGTTGAAGTAGGTGAAGAAGCTTTAATAGGGACAAATTCACTCTTTTATGCTATGGAGTAAGTACTACTCATTATATGGAGACTTAAGATAACGTAGAGTCGTCAGAAATCGTACGCATATGTAAGGAGAAAGGGACTACAATTCCAAGTTGATGATGGGGTTTCCTGAAAGTGTATACTATGAAAGGGATAAAGAGATTTGTCAAAAAGGGAAACTCACTCCTAGATACTTAGACCCTTACAAGATCTTGAAAAGGATTGGGATGGTGGCATATGAGTTTGAGTAGCCAGTAGAATTAGCAGTAGTGCATCTGGTCTTCCACATCTCACAAGTGAAAAAGTGTATGAGTGATCCAGCCTCTATAATTCCATTATAAAGTGTGGCGATGAAAGATATTTTTTCTTACGAGGATGTATCCTGACCTTTTTCTTTATGATATCACTCCATCTTGAGGTAATAGTTCATCTTCACTTTTCCAGTCATTCATGCGTGAATTGAGGTTTTGAATCATGTTCCTTTAGTTTGTATTTGCATTTAAAGCGTTCATTGTGTTTAGTAGTAGGGTTTTCAGATCTTTTCTCTATTTCAGCTAGTTTAGTATTTGTTTGAGGATTAATGTTCTCCAGGGGGAGATAATGTAACACCCCATATCCAAAACACAACAAAAATCAGCTTTTCAGAAAATTTACCGGTGCAATCTATGGTTTACATCGATGGATCGTAGACTGACCCATGGCCCATACTGCACATCCGTCAATTTAGTCTGAAACCTCAATAAAAAACTAGGCTCTGGAAAATTTAACTAAAATGTCGAACGACGGATGGAACTATGTTCGTAAGTTAGACTACGGTCCGTATTCTTGAGTCGTCGATCAACACCCCATTTATCCAATCTTTGATATTAACAACGAATGACCAACACACACCTTCGTTCGATCTACGGTCTGTAGGTTGAAATTAACAGACAGGTAGTTGGGGAATTTAGTTAGGTCAACCTCAATTGATTATAACTCTTAACACAAACCGAATTAGGTTTCCCCAGACATACCAACAGATAGATAATTAAAGTAGCTTTCCATATTAACTCACCATGCTAAAATCAGACCTCCGAATAAAAATTATTCCAGACCAAACCTACGGACCCAAACAAAGGACCGTCAAATGAACGATGGACTGTCACTCCAGATCATCGTTTGGTCCGACAACAATGATCTCTGGGGTCTTATGGTCTTTTTGTACTTTATATAAACCATAATATACATCTTTTTGACTCTAAATCATATGATTTTAGTCAATTTATTCCTATAAAAATAACAAAAACTTACCTAAGTCATATCATTAAATAAAAACTTTAAAAATTAGACACAAGAAAGGAGAAAAAGGTCAAGAACCCCAGTTAAAGAATTCACCAAGGTTCCTACAGTTCCAAACCTGAAATCTAAGTATTTCTCTATGAATTTCATCACCAGGTATGTGGGATTCAACTAGTGGGTTCATTTCAGGCAATTCTCTAGTTTTCAATCAGATCTTTTATTCCCATATCATGATTAAAGCAAGGGTTTTTAGAACTTCAACAGAACTTTATGAATTTATTTGTTATATGTTGCAAATCAAATTATCATGATATTACTCAGATTATTGCATGAATTTTGTAACCCTAGCTATGTATTTCTTTAGTTCTTTAATTACACATGCTAGGTTTGATATTTTGGTTACATGAGATATAGATGCCTCACTTATAAATGCATAATTACTAGATTAATTAATGCATTATATGTTTGCATGTTCAGTTTTAAGCTATCCAGTATTTAAATAAACTCATTTATAGTTAGTTAATTACTTAATTATTTTGGAGTAGAATAATACCGAGTTTGACTAGGGTTGGACGTACATTATTAGTCCCAGAACTACGAGCCAAGTAGGTTATAAGGTTCCTCTGTGGAAAACAGTTTAGTGATCACACCAGCATGCCTTTATACGTTACGCAGAGTATATTGGGTCTTCTCGATGGGGCATATGCATCGGACTATACATTTAGCTCGTGCAGTTTTATTATCGGTTATTAGTAGCTCCCAGATTTCAATTAGACTCTATTGCAGTGACCATTTATCAGTATATTTAGTATTCAGTTCTAGCATGTTAAATTAGTCATTGCATTGAGTTACCTCATCATTCACTATATAATGTTTAGATTATTATAATTGCTTTAGTGCTTGTTTAGTTATGTTTTATTTCAGCTTTATTCTATCCTATATGCTCAGTACTTTCAAAATATTGATGCATACATGCGCTACATCTTCTCGTGATGTTGGTTCAGGTTCACAACATCCAAATTGCGCTTAGATGGATTTCTGATGTCCAGTTCAACAGATTCAATGGTGAATCCTTATTCTTTGAGGACAATAGTAAGGATTTCATTTCAATCCTTTAGTCATTTAGTTTCAGTTTTTGCTAGACTTAGCTGGGGCTTGTCCCAACATTTCTAGTAAGTTAGAGGCTTGTTGCAAACATAGTTAGTTTCATCTTAGTAATGAGTTGATAAGTTATTTGTATTAAACTCATCAGTAGTTCATTTATCTTTGTTATTGGATATGGGTATTCCCTATCTTTTTAGTTTAAAGTATGACTTAGCTTCTGCATTTATTTTATTATCTTTAGTATGTTCATGATCAAGCCAGCATGGTTAGCTTGGGAACACTTATGATCCTAGATTCCATGTCCACGTCTTGGGGGTAGCTTTGGGGCATGACAGGTTCGCTCTTTTTTTAAAAAAAAATCCAACTCAAGGTACTTTTGCAACATTGTGGATAACTTTAAAATCTTAGAGGACAATTTTCTATTATTCCTAGATAAGGACATTGAATCATATACTTTTATGCGTCGTTACTTCTATGCAAGAATTACCAAAATCTAATAGAAGTGCCCATTATTATTTACAGGGATATAAACATTATCTGTCAAGTTCCAAGGAAGTCCACAAGGTGTACCAAACCTTTTGATGGTGCCAACGATTTTATTCCCATATTCAAGAACAACACTAAAATTTTCAATGTATGTATGAAAAATAAATCTAGTAGTGGTGTATCGATATTTAAAATGTCTCTGTTTCTTTGAATTCTTACGCAAATAATAAAGAAAACATTCACATACTACACAAATGCATCAAACAAGTGTATCTTGGTATCAATATATTTTTATATATTCATATATTAGTAAAAACATAAAAGTGGCATGGATTTATCTCAACGGTGTAGAAATTATTGGGTGGAAACAATACGTAGAACCAATTGTTTTTCTTTGGAAATGCAACTTCAAATAAAGTTTGTCAAACTAAAGTTTTGAACAATGTGGTAAGTAGTGATTATACCTGTGTCTTCTACAATTGTGTAATCATTATAAATATTTATTTGGTGGACAACAAGAAGAAATACAAATAATAGTTGAACGACCTTACTGTTTTGCATGATGCTTGTAAAGAAGAACTTCGTTTATCCATTCTGAGAAGGATGATATTCGTTTACTTGGACCCTCGTCGTTAATGTTATAACCTTCAAATGAATATTGTTGCTTCACATCACAATAGATGACTTTTACTTTCTTCTTTTTCTTTTTACCTTTCAATTTTTTTCATTATGTTTCTCCTTCTCCTTCTCCTTCTCCTCCTTTGTATTCTCCTCCTTTTCTTTCTTCTCACTTATGATAGATAGTGTTTAGAAAATAGAATGTCTCAACCCCCTAGACTTCAAAGGCTGTGAAATCTTCCTGGATCATCGGACATAAACATTATGAAATATTTCCTTAAAAATATTAGTGAGTTTTTCACACAACTAATGAAATAATCATGTTTCTGCTCACATTCTTCTCATAGACAAAAGGAGCATTTGATGCTACAAGAGGAAACAACACCAATAAAAGATTGAGTTGTTATCTTGGATGAAGATTCTTGTATCATTTTATTTACATGGTAAATAAAAAAGACTGGGAGTTTAGAATTCATTATAAAATAATAATAACATTATGATGCTACAAAATGGGTAGTTTGCTGCCACATATAACCATTTTGTTTCCCTAACGCCTAGGTGAGATGTTGCAACATATGACAACTCTTTTGGATTATGCACCAATACATTACTTAAATGTGGCAACATACGAACATCTTTGAACAAATGAATTATATATTGGAAAACTGAACATAACTACATTTCTTAAGTCATATCAACAAAATGACCACAAAAAAAACAATAAAAGTAACAAAAAATGACTTTTCACTAAATGTAAACAATACATATACATTTCCTCAAAACTAGGTTCTTTTCGGTTGGTTGATTTTCTTCCAAAAACAAAAAATAATAGGAACCATTATATAATTATTGAATTTTACATCTATAGAGCGATTTATTCTTCATATATCCAGGAAAAAAACATAGTATTGTACAAAAATTGTAGAATCTTTCAAAAAATAACTTACACTTTTTAAGTCGAACATGATTTTAATATCACAAAGAGGAGAGAGTCACGAACGGAGAAGAAGAGTAAAATAATGCAGTTATTCTTACAGGAAGAAATAGTGATAGTTAAATTTTAAATTTCTAAGGTAGAAGAAGAAAAACAAAAGAAAGAATGATTGGAATAGAAGGGGAAAATAATTTTTAATTATGTAAAAATGGTTTAGATTGAATTATAGAAGTTCAAAAATTAAGTTTTTTTTTTGTATTTTATAAAAGATTAGAAAGTTTTAAAAATGCTAATTTTTACCCTGATTTACATAATTACATTTTAGATAGGATACTATCTCTTGGTCAATCTGTCACCAACAAACAAACAAACATTTAAGTGACACCCTTCATTTAATTTTCTCGTCAAACATTTCAAGGCTTTTGTAGAAATGGATTTTCTCAAAAATTAAAACGTATTTTTTAATCAAACCACAAAGTTATGATATTTTACCAATCAATTGAAGATTACTTGAAAAATACTTCTTTGATTTTTTACTATCTTTTGGGAAACGACAATTCCAAATAGAAGCTCTTTTAGCTCTATTCATGATTTTGTCTTTGTTTGTCGCCAGCATACAAAAATCTCTTACGATTCTATTGTTGTTCACCGGTCAATGGAAATAAAAATAAAAGCAAAACGGTAGAGATGAGGCATGTGGTAGAGACATTGATTAAATCTTATTTTAAACTATTGGAAGAATAAGTATTCCTAGAGACTACAATGGTGGAGAGATTGTGAAAGTTCAAAAAGTGCTTGAAATTGGGGACAAATGAGTTAAAATATTATGATTCAATTTTCCTTTAAATTATCAAGTAGAACAAGGAAGATGATCCTAAAGTTTCATCACATCTAAATTGTTTTGTCGTAATAGAGTTTACCATGTAGATTCTAACATTAAAAGTCTTAATATTTTGCAGCTGGGTTTATTGTGTGGGGTGGATTTTGATTTTATTTTGTTGTTGATTTTTGGGATTCTAGCTTGTGGTAGTATTACACACAATTCATTCAATTATATCCTTTCAGACATTGTTTAAGAACCTCTTTTCTAAATTTTCGGCATGTCTATCATTAGTGAGTTCCTTATCCATATAGTATGCGCTGGTTAGTCGAGAATTCATAGATCATCTTGCACCAAATTTTACACATCCATGTCTAATGGACTGCTGTGATGTGAAGGGGATGATTTCTTGGTCGTATATAGTGTTGCCTTCCCTTTTCCCTCATGATTCCTGATCTTGATTCATATTCTGTAGTGCTATAATTTGTTGAAGTGATAAGCTTTTGTAGTTAGTAAGTTGGTTTATAAGTCTCATATTTTATATGGGTGCTAACTAAGGAAGCAACTTTGACACAAGATAATTTTATGAAAGGGGGGATAACCTTATGTTCTAGGTGTTTTCTTTGTGGAGAAACATAAGAAACTAACCATCTTTTTCTACACTGAAAATTTAGTCAACAGTTATGGAGGGCACTTAATTCTGAAAGGCATATCATGAGTTATGCCTAGGAGAATTACTGAATCTCTAAAATTTTAGGAGGCGGGAGGAATGCTAGCTAAAGACAAAATGAGATGGAATCTTGAAAATGAAGATCTTGAAAAAGAAGATAAAACAATATATTTTGCTGAAGTGAATATCTTTATTCACAATGTGATATATATATATATATATATATATATATATATATATATATATATATATATATATATATATATAGACACATATATATAGCTTGATACAAAACAATTTAGCCTAGCATTAGGTAAGAAATTGTGATTCCCAATTAGTATGATGTGATCCAGTATTATGGAAACAAAATATACAAGAATATAAATATATATATATATATATATATATATATATATATATATATATATACACATATATATATATATATATATTTCTCAACACTTCCCCTCAAGTTGGATAGTCAATATCATAAAATCCTTACTTGTTTTGTAATGTTACAAATTGATCTTTTCCCAAAGCCTTTGTAAATATGTGTTGTAACTGAAAGTGTCTAGGAACATATGAAGGACTTATCGGTTTTCCTTGCAAGTTTTCTAAAACTATGTTACAGTCTGTTTCAATGTGTTTTGTTTGTCTAAAGACTGGATTTGCTACTATATGTAAAGGACATCTACTGTCACAAAATAGTTTTGCGGGAGTGACTATAGAAATTCTGAACCCCAAAATCACCTTAATCATATGTTTATTCTATATATTCCTCTGCAGATTACTTTTGTGAAGAAAATAAAATAATAACACAATATTTTATCGCAGAAAACCCCAACTCTTAAGGGTAAAAAGAAAGACCTACATCTCTGTAGGTTTTTAACTCCACTTGATAAAACTTCAAGGCTCAACAAAAGATTACAAAGCTATGTAACCTATGAAATGATAAACTCTAATTCGTAGAATAATTATAAACTCTAATTTCTAGCTTCCCAAAGACACAAAATCCTCCGGTTTTATATCTTCTAACATCCGTCAAGTTTCTCAAACTTATTACAAGAATCCTACACACACACTCGATTGTATTCAAAACTCTAATTACAATGTTACAACGTTTTCCTCACTAATTGGCAACACTCTATTGTAACTCTCAAAACTCTCTCAAACCTCTTGATCGTATTTTGATTTTCTCTCTATGTAAGTGTTCTATTTTTTGTAATGAAAATAGCTCCCTCTTTATAGATCAGAACTTCAACGAATCCTTGTAGAATTCAACTTGTATTTATCATCTCCAAATCCTTGTTGACTTCTACTTTATATTGTTTCAACGAAATACTGCATATGAACTCGAAATCCTTGTTACTCTCTAACTTGAATGGACATAATTTTCCTTAAATAAATCACATCTTATTTAAATAAGAAAACAATAATTTCCTTAAATAAATTTCTGCTTTGATATTGATGAATCCCAGTTCAACTTGTATTTGTTTAAATCATGTACTCAATTATGCCGATCCGAACACGTTCAATTTTTCACCGTTTATTAAGACCTATTTCTTGCTAGTTTGGAATCTTTCAAAAAACAAGACTTCTAAAAAATTCACCCTTTCTGATAATGGCAACCATGCATTGCGAACACAACAAATAAGACACATCGTTCCTCCTTTTCCATGTTACTACTATAACTCCTTATCTTTGTCATACTTCAAAACAACGAGACTATAACAAATTCCCCCTTTTTTACTATGGCAAATTTTTTAAGCTTGCATTGACTAGGTAAACATAACTCATATGCAACTGCTTCCCCCTTTTGACTTCAGTTCAAAATAAATTCAATACCCATGGCCACTGACAATCAGTTACTCAAACACTACAAAAATCAAGAACTAAGTCGACTATTACAAATCGTTTGCACAAACATATGAGATAGACATGAACCTTAAACTCAAACCCAACATTAGCATTAATCAAAAAGCATATACACAAAAAATATAATCAAAATTAAAGATAGAATCAAGTACTTTTGATAGGGAAAATTGGGAAGTCAAAGGCTAGAGTGGCTAGGTAATACCAAAAGATGAGAGGATAAATAAAAGTCATTTTTCAGCAGCAAAGATATCTTTTGGAGTAACAAAATTAACAGTCTTCTAAATTTCAAAGTTAACCTTGGTCTATAAACGCTCAATCTCCTTTTTTTTCTATTTTTATATCACTTTTAAGGAACTTGTTCAATTAACCATGTTCCTTCTGCAGAAACAATAGTTTAGTAATCCTTAATTTCAATAGAGTTGGTATACCGTGGTTTCACGGTAGAATTAATACTTTTTCCTTAAGTTTAGTGTGTCAGAAAATCTTTTTGTTCTAGTTTTTATATGAGTTTCTCTTTCTTTAGCAGGAAATCTGTCCAAAGTTGAATGCGGAGATTTTGAGCGAAGAATTGCAGAAGAGACCACCTACAGAGCTGATGACCGTCCGTCGTGCTTGTGACTGTCTGTAGGTGGCAGTGTAGAGAAGCTGCTGAAGGAAGATGGGGGTGTCTGACCAAGTGTGGGGTTACGTAGCTTGTGACGGTCCGTCGTGTTTATGACGGTCCGTTCTGCAGGTTTGTCATGATGTTCAGAGAAGTTATTCCAGTACCCAGATTCAAAGAGTTGAAGTGTTTTGAAACGAAGACCCTCGACGGACCGTTGTGCCTATTACGGTCCGTCATACTTACCGTTGAGGGGAATGAAGAGAGCAGCAGAAGAAATTGCTAAGTATGGGACGACGTAGTCCAGGACGGTCCGTCGTGACCACGACGGTCCATCGCAAGGTCCGTCGACTCAGTCGCGTTTTGGCAGATTTCTAGAAATTAGAATCCTTTTTTAATTAGGTTTTTATTTTTTTAGAAATAGTTCGAAAAACCTCGTTTTTGAGGATGGACTCTGCTAGATTAGACATCATATTATTAGACTCTGTGTATTAGTGTTTAATTTGGAGAATCTTACAATTGATTTTTGGTGATTAATCAAGCAAACTTTCGGACTTTATTATTTCTCATTGAAGTAAGTACATGAATTCTTATTTAATATATTTGAATATTGTGTTTATGGCTATGAGTAACTAAACTTCATAACTAGGGTTGTGGGAACCATAGGCAAATAATGAGATAAACCCTAATTAAATGAACAATTCTAGAATAGTCTTGCATGCATTAATAATTCTTTTGTTTAGAAGTCTTTTTAACCGATGGCCAACGTTAGAACTCGCCTTAATGCTAATTGACGGACAAAGGAGGTAGATAATAGGAAAAGAATTATTATCATAGATTTAGTGTATTCTATCTAATATGCTAGTATTGATTGGTATGAGGTAATAACTTAGTCAAATATCGAATACGATGCTTAATATGAGGTAAGGATAAGGGTTAGGATAGAAACATACGTAGCCGGACCAAGGTGCGGAGTGAGATTTTCTAGATGCCGGACCAAGGATTTAAAAATACATAACTTATTACTTTTCATGCAAGATACTAGGAAATAATTGGTATAGTTAGAGTTATCAAGTTATGAACCTGTGGGGAACACGTAAACCCTAGTTATTTTGATTAATTGATTAAAACCCAACATTAAAAGCTATTAAGTTTCTCTTTCAAGTTCGTTGTTTATTTTCACTCATTTAGAGATAGAACCCCCCTTTTTATATCTTTACTTTCCAAGGAAGTTATTGACCAAAGATAGTAATAATAGGTTGAAGTTAAGTCTAGACTATTTTCCTTGTGGTAATGATCCCAACCTCACTAGTTGGATTATTTACTTGACACGACCGCTTTACTTCTTATTTGAGAAGTAAATTTGAGCGTATCAAATTTTGGCGCCGCTGCCGGGGAATTTAGCTTTTAGATTAACTTGAACTTATTACTATAGTTTAGTTGATATTTTCTTGATTTTACTTTGTTTTTTTTTGTTTTTGATTTCTTTTTAGAACTATCCTCCTTGTATGCCAAATACACGGAGAGGAAGAGAACCATTGTTTCTTTATGATCGTGACTTAGAGCGTACACTGCGCAATATGAATCGTAACCTGGTAATAAATGATGAGGATCCGAACTTGAACATCCCAGCTCCGGTGGATGTTCATGGTCAGATGTTACCCGACGCTCCGGGTGAACATCAACAGAGGGGACAAAATCACGTTCCACGGCCCCAAGCATACTACAGAGGGTATGATAACATAGCAGACTCGGATGGGCCACTTATCTTGCCCCCTCTACCCACAGGCCACACTTTTGTGGTAACTAGTAGCCTGATGCAAATGCTCACGTCCAAAGGTTTGTTTTCAGGGCTACCTTCTGAGGATCCACATGCCCATATAGCTAAGGTAAGGGCAGTGTGTAAAAGTTGTGTGGGGAGGCCTAATTTGGATCTAGATTTAATAGGTCTCAGAGTGTTTCCTCTCTCACTGACGGGAGAGGCTGCTATGTGGTTCACTGAGCTCCAATACAACTCCATTTTCACTTGGAACCAACTAAGGGATGTCTTTATAGCATACTACTATCCAGTCTCCAAGAAATTAAACAACAAAGATAGGGTGAACAACTTTGTGGCACTACCAGGAGAGTCAGTTAGTAGTTCTTGGGATAGATTCACCTCATTCTTGAGAAGTGTTCCAAATCACCGTATAGATGATGAGTCACTGAAGGAATACTTCTATCGGGGACAGGATGATAACAATAAAGAGGTGTTGGACACTATAGCAGGTGGATCTTATGGAGAATACCCTTATGCTGAGATTGCAAAAAAAACAAGAGAAAATCTACCGAAATAAAAAAGCTTGGAGTACTAGGAAGTCCGATACAGGGAGAAACACCTTCGCAGTGCAGTCCACTCACAACCCAGCAATAGATGATATTCGTGAAGAAATGGCTCAGATTAGAACTGAGCTTGGGTTGGTACTAAAACATGTCACTAGGGGGTGCATAAATGATAAATGCAATCAACTACTTGGCTAAACCACCACCTCCAAACGATGAGTGTTATTATGAGCAAGATTCCTATGCAGTAAATGAACAGATGGGGGGTTTCTGACCAAGTTCCCAAGGCTCTAATCAGAAGAATTTGTTCCAAGGTCAAGGGAAACAAGGTCGGAACTATGGTAACTACAATCGTGAGGGTCATTATATCCGAGATGGAAACTACAATCGCGACAACAACTTCAACAGGGGTAACTATGGTAATTGAAACGACAAGAATGGACCCTATGTTCCTCCTCAAAATCGTTACTCCTAGGAATGTTGGAGGTAGTATGCCTCGAGTTGAGGATATGTTGCATAAAATGATGAGGAGGTTCGATGCTAGCGATGAGCACAATAAAGAGTTGAGGAATGATTTAGCGGGTATTGGACAAAAAGTTGATACACATGCAATACCGATTAAGCAACTTGAGTTATAATTGACCCAATTATCTGCAACTGTGAAAACACGGCAACCGGGCACTCTTCCTAGCAATACTGTCCAAAATCCGAAAAACGATGGACACTGTATGGCAATTACTACTCGCGGTGGCAAGCAAACCATTGACCCACCTATACCATCTAATGAGAATAAGGTGTCAAAAGATACTGATAAAGTGTTAAATGTTGATGCTGATTTAGATGATAACATTGCAAAAGATGCTGAAGTGCCTAAAAAGGTTACTCCTATGCCTAGGCCACCACCCCCATTTCCTCAAAGATTACATAAAAAGACCGAGGATGGAAAATATCAGAGTTTTATAACAACGTGAAACAACTTTCTATCAATGTCCCTTTGGTAGAAGCTTTAGAACAAATGCCCGGTTACGCCAAGTTTATGAAAGATCTGGTCACAAGAAAAGATCGGTTACTTTTGAGGATGATGATAGAATGCAGCATTGTAGTGCTATTGCTACGAGATCTCTGGTCCAAAAGAAAGATGATCCGGGTGCATTCACTATTCCTTGTACAATCTGGCTATTACAATTTGCGAAAGCATTATGTGATTTGGGGGCAAGCATAAATATCATGCCCCTCTCAATTTACAAGAAGTTGGGTTTGGGTGTCCCAAAACCCACTACGATGTGGCTACTGATGGCTGATCGAACAGTAAAACAGCCCATAGGGATACTTCATAATGTGCTAGTAAAAATGGAGTCACTCATCTTTCCGGCTGATTTTGTTATTCTTGATTGTGAGGTTGATTTTGAAGTGCCTATTATACTTGGGAGGCCATTCCTAGCTACGGGAAGAGCCTTAGTAGACATAGAAAAGGGGCAGATGAAATTTTGGTTGAACAATGAGGAAGTGACCTTTAATGTTTGTAGGTCCATGAGGCATAGTTTTGAGCTCCAATCGGTATCTGCTCTATCCTACAACATGGGTGAGACATCTGAGACACAAATAGAAGAATGTCTAGGTGTTGAAGCATTAGCGGCAGTGATAATGAACTTTCATAGTGATTGCATTGAAGAGTATGAGTCATTAGTCGCGGCTCTTGACCGAGGTGATGTTCGATTTAAACCAAAGAAATTTGAGCTTGATATGAAAAATCGCGTCCCCACCCACGAAACCATCGATAGAGGAGGCTCCAAAAGTTGAATTAAAAGCTCTCCCACCTCATCTTAGGTATGAATTCTTTGGAAATGGTTACAGTTTGCCGGTAATCATTGCATCAGACCTGGATGAACAACAGGTTTAGAGTTTGGTGAAGGTACTAAAAATATTCAAAAGAGCTATTGGGTGGAACATTGCGGACATTATTGGGATCCCTCCTGGTATTTGCTCTCATAAAATCCAACTGATGCCTGATCATAAGCCGAGTATTGAGTACCAAAGACGCTTGAATCCTCCTATGCAAGAGATTGTGAAGAAGGAAATCATCAAGTTGTTGGATGCCAGAGTAATCTATCAAATCGCCGATAGTAGTTGGGTATGCCCGGTTCAGTGTGTACCTAAGAAAGGGGGAATGACTGTGGTCCCCAACGAAAAGAATGAACTTGTTCCAATGAGACCGGTCACTGGATTGAGGGTGTGTATGGATTACCGTAAACTGAATTCATGGACTGAAAAATACCATTTTCCTATGCCCTTCATGGATCAGATGTTGGATAGACTTGCCGGAAAAGGGTGGTATTGTTTTCTTGATGGGTATTCGGGGTATAATCATATTTCTATTACACCAAAAGATCAAGAGAAAACCACTTTCACTTGTCCATATGGGACCTTTGCGTTCAGAAGAATGTCGTTTGGGTTGTGCAATGCACCCGCAACCTTTTAGAGATGTATGATGTCAATATTTTCTGACATGGTGGAGGATACTATAGAAGTTTTTATGGATGATTTTTCTGTGGTTGGTGATTCATTCGAGTGGTGTTTGACCAATTTATCTGAGGTTCTTAAGAGATGTGAAGACTGCAATTTGGTACTAAACTGGGAAAAGTGTCATTTCATGGTGAAAGAGGGTATTGTGTTGGGTCATCGCATTTCAGAAAAAGGCATAGAGGTTGATCGAGCTAAAGTCGAGGTAATAGAGAGACTTCCCCCGCTGATCTCTGTGAAAGGTGTGAGAAGCTTTCTTGGGCATGCAGGTTTTTACTGGAGATTCATCAAAGACTTTTGAAAGATTGCACACCCATTGTGCAAATTGCTGGAGAAAGAATGTAAATTTTGTTTTGACGAATCCTGTCTTAAAGCATTCAGTGAGCTAAAAGAAAAGTTAGTGTCTGCGCCTATCATTATTTCTCCGTATTGGAACAGTCCATTTGAGGTAATGTGCGATGCTAGTGGGGTGGCTCTTGGTGTAGTATTAGGACAGAGATGAAACAAAATCCTTCACCCAATTTACTATGCTAGTAAAGCCCTAAATGAAGCTTAGAAGAACTACACAGTGACTGAGCAAGAACTCCTTGCAGTAGTCTTTGCTTTTGAGAAATATCGCTCCTATTTGCTAGGTACTAGAGTTATAGTGCATACTGACCATTCAGCATTGAGATATTTGATGGCAAAGAAGGATGCGAAACCTAGGCTGATTCGTTGGGTATTACTGCTGCAAGAATTTGACTTTGAAGTGCTGGATATAAAAGGAACTGAAAATCAAGTTGCTGATCACTTGTCTCGTCTAGAGGATGAAGCTATGAGAGAGTTAGGGGATAAGATTGACATTGATGATACTTTCCCCGATGAACATGTATTGGCTGCTTCACAAGACTTGATTCCATGGTTCGCAGATTTTGAGAACTATCTGGCTAGTGATATTGTTCCATCAGACTTGTCCTTTCATCAAAGGAAAAAGTTCATGTACGATGTGAAGAAGTTCTTTTGGGATGAACCATACTTGTATAGGAGTTGTGCCAACGGGCTTATTCGACATTGTGTGCCAGAATGTGAAATGTTGAGTATGTTGGAGGCATGCTATTCTTCACTTGTTGGCAGACATCACAGTGGTATCCGAACCGCTCATAAGATATTACAATGTGGTTACTATTGTCCAACTCTTCATCAAGATGCTCATGGGTTTGCTAAAGCATGTGACAAATGTCAACGCGATGGTGGTATTTCAAGAAAGCAAGAGCTCCCTCTGAAACCCATTCTTGTGATTGAGTTACTTGATGTTTGGGGTATTGACTTTATGGGCCCTTTCGTGAGTTCTCATGGAATGAAGTACATTCTAGTAGCAATCGATTATGTATGTAAATGGGTCAAAGCCTTATCCCTTGCAAACAATGAAGGGAAGAGTGTCACTGCATTCTTGAAAAAGAATATATTCTCTCGTTTTGGCACCCCAAGTGCCATTATTAGTGATGGGAGCTCCCACTTCTGCAAAAGATTGTTCAAGGGGTTATTGGAGAAATACGGGGTTCGCCATAATATGGCCACTCCTTACCACCCTCAAACTACTGGGCAAGTTAATGTGTCGAATCGGGAAATAAAACATATATTGTCAAAAATAGTGAATGCGAGTAGAACGGATTGGTCAAGGAGGCTTGATGATGCTCTTTGGGCCTACCGGACAGCATATAATACTCCCATAGGTATGTCTCCATACCAACTTGTATATAGGAAAGCTTGTCATCTTCCGATTGAGTTAAAGCATAAAGCCATGTGGGCTATGAAGAAGTTAAAAATTGATTGGAGCGAAAATGCAGAGGAACGGTTAAATGGGTTGAATTAACTCGATGAATTTCTCCTAAAAGCCTATGAGATCTCAACACTATACAAAGAAAAGATGAAGAAGTACCATGACAAGAAAATTGAAAAGCTAGAAGTTATGGTTGGGGATTTGGTGCTTTTATTTAATTCCAGGTTACACTTATTTCCGGGCAAGCTCAAGTCCAAACGGACTGGTCCTTACTTGGTTACTCAACTATTCCCTCATGGAGCAGTTGAGTTGGAAACTAAGGAGGGTGTGTGGTCCAAGGTGAATGGACAGCGCATAAAAATCTATTTCGGGCTTGCTGAATCGGCAAATGAAGTGATAGAGGTATACCATCTTGATGAAGTCTGAGTTATCGAGTGTCTCTAGTCGTGCCGCGACATTAAATCCGGCGCTTGTTGGGAGGCAACCCAGTACTTATCGTATTTGTAGTAATGGTATCATTTTTCTATTAATGGGTTTTAAATTTGCAGGCACATCACCAAGAAATTCTGCAGAAAATTACTCTGCAGCAGTCACTGACGGACACATCGACGGACCGTTGCGCCTGTGACGGACCGTCGTACCAGGTACATTTTTTCTGTCATTATGAAATTAGGGCACAAACGACGGAACCAATGACGGGTCGTCACAACTGTGACGGACCTTCATCGGGGAACCGTCGCGTGATTAATGAGGTATACCCGACCCGACCTGGGTGGACCCTTTTTCCAAAATCAGACAGTTTAAACTCCCCACCCCTCCATATATCACCCCATTACTCTCTTATTTCTCCCATTACTCTCTCTTTTCAACTTCCACACTCCCTCCTTCCGATCATTTCCCCCTCACAATTCTCCCAAGCCCTAAAGAGTTCATCTACTAGTGAAAACTGCTGCTGTGGGTGTCTACCTTGCAACCGCGTACTTGTGCATTTGTTTTTCT
This sequence comes from Solanum pimpinellifolium, assembly GCA_034621305.1. Lineage (NCBI taxonomy): Eukaryota > Viridiplantae > Streptophyta > Magnoliopsida > Solanales > Solanaceae > Solanum > Solanum pimpinellifolium. The sequence continues at coordinate 34,708,627 of CM067873.1, read as the reverse complement.
CCATTTCTAAGGTATGTGTCTTGAATTTATACTAATTTATCTTGCATTTGTGTTTACTAGTAAGTATTTAGCTTAGTTACTCATTGTATTTTGTTTACTTTAGATGACTCTGCCTAACCTAGGTTACAAATGTTCGAAATTGCCATGTTCACAACTTTAGACATAGGTGCTTTTGCATTGCTAGTTTTCTAGGTAGTTGGGTTAGACATATATAGGTCCAAACCACTTCAAGGTTGATGTGGGTTCATCAGGGTTGCTTAGGGTACCTTTAGTTCTGTCACTATCATTTAGAACGAGACCCCGATGATGGACCGTCGTATGGTCCGTTGCACAAGCCGTAGCACCCATGTCCTAACGAACACATGTGACGGATTGTCGTCATTGCGACTGTCCGTCCTGCACAACCGTCATGCAAGACAGAGACCCTGTTTCTAAGGGTCTCTCATTTTTCCCAATTGTTCCCCAACAGACACATGTGACGGACCGTAGTCTTCACAACGGTCCGTCCTGCACAACCGTTCTGGTTGTTAGAGACCCTATTTCTAAGGGTCTCTCTTTTTTTCAAAGTGTCCTTCAACGGACACATGTGACGGACCGTCGTACCCACGACGGTCCGTCCTACACGACCGTCATAACGATTAGAGACCCCTCTCCTTAGGGTCTCCATATTTTTTCCCAAGTGTCCTACTACGAACATCTACAACGGACCGTCGTAACAATGACGGTTTATCTTGCACACACCGTCATGCTAGTCGAGACTCTCCTTCGGGGTTCTCTATTCATACAGAGTCCAAGTACAACACGACGGACCTCATGACGGTCCGTCATGGTCACAACGAGCCGTCACCAGGCTCATCTTGTGTCACTATTTCTAAAGCAATTACATATTATTTTCACTGTTTTATTTCGTATGGTTTCGCTGATCTTGTTTTCCACTACTCGTACCAATAGTGATCCTTTGCAGGTACTATCTACTATGGAACCCAAGCAAGACCGAACCTACGCACTCTGGCGATCAAAGTTTGTTGCCCCGTCTGCACGCTTGATCATCGACTCTGATGATGAGCGAGACCCTGAGTACGTGCCCCCAGGCACTTCCACACCTTCCCGTGCTGCACGTGCTCCCAGAGCCGCACCCAAGACGGTGGCGCTCAACGTAGTCACTGCCTCCCAGTCGGATGAGGAGTGCACACTGACCGGCACACCCTCTAGGTCAGCCATAAAGGAGGAAGGAGCGTCTTGCTCCTTAGGAGTATCATGGTCCGAGGAAGCTTCTGGCTCTGCTGAGGTTCCCGGACCCGCCATTGCTGTAGCATCGGCCTCATCTGATGAGGCTGACAGTTCAGACTCTACATCCGACGCACCAGCTCAGGTCCCCACCCCAGCTTCTAACCAGCCAAACCGGTGGTGTGTCGACGGCCAGTTTCAACTTTACTCTGACGCCAAGTTCCTGACAGATGAAGGAGTAATGACTCAAACACTCACCTTGGAGCGGCGGGTACTTACAGGGAGTCTCCCAACGATGCCGGATATCCACAACCTCTTCACCACGCATCGCTTAGAGTGGAAAGCTCTTCCGTTGGGACGATACAACGAGGAAATTGTCCAAGAGTTCTACGCATCCTACGTAGCGACTCTCCCATCGCAGATCGATAGGCGGGCTGCTCCCGCTAAACATGACCCGCTGGAGCAGGTTCGAGTCCAGGGCGTGCAGGTTGACATTTCCCTACCAGCCATCTACTGGTTTCTATATGGCGAGAGTGTAGATGCTACTCGGACCCCCATCACTTCCGAGTTTTACTACGGCTGAAAGATAGTAAAGGATGGACAGTTCTTGCGCGAGCCAGCATTGATAGAGACAACCAAGAGGTGGATGGCCCTACACCTGTCTGTAGATGGAGAGAGTGCCGATTGGGTCACTGAGCCGTAGTGGGCCATCAAGAAGGCTAACCTCACGTTCATACCAATGTTCTTGTGGCTGCTCGTCCGTCACTGCCTTTTCCCCACAGCTGCTCATAACATCGTTACCTGGGATCGAGCAGTGTTGATGGCGACGATGATAGCCGGATTCGAGGTGGACTTCGCATGGCTTCTCCAAGCAGTCATGCACGAGAGGGCATTCAAGGTCATTACTATCTACCCCTTCCCGTGTATGATCTTTTACCTTTGCACGTCCGCAGGTGTGCCCATATGGCACGTAGATCAGCTTAAGACCCCGCAAGGCACTGTAGACGTCTGCCTCATCAGAGACGAGGCCAATGAGTTGGCTCCACGCAGAGGGCCTCATCCAAAGCTGCCCCCACTTGTTGATGATCTTGCGGATACGGTAGCCCAGGCCCGCACAGCTACACAGGCGTCCACTGACACTACCGCGGTCGAGTCTATCTCGGGTAGTAGCACAGCCCCGAGCTCCTCTCGCACAGCCCATCTACCGGCACTGGTCCTGCTTGCTAGGGTCAAAAAATTAGAGGCACAAATGGACACTCTTCTGCATCATATCTAGTCGTGGATGCAGAAGTCGATTACTGAGTCTGAAGCACATCTAGAGAGGAAGATGCAGCAATTTACAGAGCGGAAGATTGCTGAGGTCAACCAGCGCCTGGACGCCTTTGAGTTGAGAGTGTTAGCCCGACCAGCCCCTCCGGTGGATTTGTCGACTCTTCAGGCTGCAGTCGACAGTCTTCGTGCAGAGATCGACACGATCCTAGAGGCGAGGGTGCCGGAGTCTGAGGCCCCTTCTGTCTAGCCTGTTGAGGACACCGTGCTAGCGGCCCTGTTTACTACTTCAGAAATTCAACCACCTCCCCCTCGAGTGAGTGACAAGAGGCGTAGGGGTCGAGCAGAGGATGAGGAGCGAGCAAGGAAGAAGGAGCACCGAGAGATGGAGGCTGCGAGGAGAGCCTCACTTGCTGAGGAGGAGGAGCACCAGATCAGAGCATCATAGTTAGCAGCTGGGGCGTCTAGCTCCCGCACTGTAGATACAGTAGGAGGCACTACTGATGGTGCGGTTGCTGCTGAGGAAACCGCTGAGGGTGTCTAGATTGCAGAGGACGTGGGTTTTGGGGAACCGGACCCACCATCTTGCTGATCTACGACGCTTTGCGCCACAGGTTTGCTTTACCTACAACTCTAATATTTAGATTTTTTATGCATTGGGGACAATTGCATGCTCTTTTGTTGGGGGTGGGGTAAATGGAAAGTGAGTGTTAGGGTGAAGTCTGAGTAGCCCAACTCACTATCCTCTTTTGGGGTTTCCTTGCCTGTGTTCTTTTTCCCCAAAAGACTGATTACTATTTCTGTTGAACCAGCATGTTTATATCTTTGGTACATAGTTTAACTCTGAATCATGATGGCTAAAATGATATCCTGATAGAACTGGAAAATGTTGTATGACTAGGCATAGTAACTGATAATTGTGTGGCTCTAAGCATGAAATAGAATTACACCATTGCATTACCCTAAGTCTTCAATTCGAACTAGGTGTATAATAATCTGGTATAGTGATGAGATGTCAAGTGAGTGTGAGGAAATTTGAATAGTCCACTATTGGTACTGAGCTAGAACTTGCCTGGTTAGTCTTGCTAAAAGTAAGTTGTAACTGACAATTAGGAAAAGATCACAGGCCCTTATTCAAGATAGCCCATTTCTAGCCTAAATAAAAGAAACCAAATGAAAGTTATCCTTCTTTAATCCAAATAATCTGAGCTTAATTTGACCTTTCTTTTTCACCCCAACTGATCTTTTCTGGGAACAATATGTTGGCCCTTGTCTCTCCTTTGACATGTGCACCTCAGCTTATGCCAAAAGCATAAGTTGAGGGTGGCTAATGCATAAACCACCTTCGTTATGGCCCTGACCCAACTTTGGGTATTGTGTACCTTGACTCATGGCAAAGCCATGAGTTGAGGATGGATGTTTTGAGGAATTCTCTGGAAAGTGGGGTTGAAAGACCAAAGAGAGAGAAAGAACAAAAGTAAAGTGACTCAAGAACTCATTGAAAGAAAAGTAAAGAAAAAGAGAAATATACAAGAAAAAAAAGGGAAAAGAGTCACTTACACAAATGAAGAAAGAATGGAAAATAGCAAGGTGAAAGAATAGGAGAAACTGGGCGAGATAAAGTGATAGAAAGTGGAAGGTTTAGCCGATATGTCAAGGAGGGCAAAAAGTCACTAAAGTATACCTAAATATACCCTACCTGACTCTGAGCCTATGTTACAAGCTAAGAAAGTCCTATCGTGATCCTAAGGGTTGTATAGCGAACTTAAGACAGTGAAAATAAGGGCAAGCTTATGGCAATAGGTATGAATGAGTGTGACTTTGTTCTGAGAGCGAGTGTTGAAAAGTAATCCTTATACTCAAACTGAAATCATTGTGTGAAAAATGAGGATTTTGTTTTGAAGTAAGGACACTAGTTGCAATACCGGAATTGTTAGCAGCTCGGTGAGAAATTGAAGAGGATAGGTATTAGTGCATGGTGAGTCTGTGTCATGTTCTAATCCCACAAAATTCAAGCCTAATAGTGATAGCATGCATAGATTTGATGAGATTAATCGGGATTGATAGCCAAATGATTGCAAAGGATAAAACATGGATACTATTGTACAAAGATTGTGTAGAGAGTCATAGTGCGTCGCTTAAGGACAAACAAACAATTTAAGTTGAGCGTGTTGATATACCATGGTTTCATGGTATAATTAATACTTTTTCCTTAAGTTTAGTGTGTCCGAAAGTCTTTTTTTGCTAGTTTTTATATGAGTTTCTCTTAGTTTTGAAAGAAATCTGTCAAAAGTTGAATGCGGAGATTTTGAGCGAAGAATTGCAGAAGAGACGACCTACAGAGCTGATGACGGTCCGTCGTGCTTGTGACGGTCCGTAGGTGGCAGCGTACAGAAGCTGCTGAAGGAAGATGGGGAAGTCTGAGCAAGTGTGGGGATACGTAGCTTGTGACGATCCGTCGTGTCTATGACGGTCCATCCTGCAGGTTCGTCATGAAGTTTAGAGAAGTGATCCAAGTACCCAGATTCAAAGAGTTGAAGTGTTTTGAAACGACGACCCTCGACGGACCGTTGTGCCTATGAAGGTCCGTCATACTTGCCGTTGAGGGGAATGAAGAGAGCAGTAGAAGAAATTGCTAAGTATGGGTCGACGGAGTCCAGGACGGTCCGTCGTGACCATGACGGTCCGTCGACACAGCCGCGTTTTGGAAGATTTCCAGCAATTAGAACCCTTGTTTAATTAGGTTTTTATTTTTTTATAAATAGTTCGAAAAACCTCATTTTTGAGGTTGGACTCTGCTAGATTAGACATCATATTATTAGACTCTGTGTATTAGTGTTTTATTTGGAGACTCTTACATGTGATTTTGGTGAATAATCAAGCAAACGTTCGGACTTTATTCTTTCTCATTGAAGTAAGTACAAGAATTCTTATTTAATATATTTGAATATTGTGTTTATGGCTATGAGTAACTAAACATCATAACTAGGGTTGTGGGAACCATAGGCAAATAATGAGATAAACCCTAATTAAAAGAACAATTCTAGAAAAGTGTCTTGCATGCATTAATAATTCTTCCGTTTAGAAGTCTTTTGAATGGATGGCCAACGTTAGAACTCGCCTTAATGCTACTTGCCGGACCAGGGAGTTAGATAATAGGAAAAGAATTATTCACATAGATTTAGTGTATACTATCTAATAGGCTAGTATTGATTGGTACGAGGTAATAACTTAGTCAAATATCGAATACGATGCTTAATATGAGGTAAGGATAAGGGTTAGGATAGCAACACACGTAGCACGACAAAGGTGCGGAGTGAGATTTTCTAGATGCCGGACCAAGGATTTAGAAATACATAACTTATCACTTTGCATGAAAGATACTAGGAAAGAATTGGTATAGTTAGAGTTATCAAGTTATGAACCTGTGGGGAGCACGTAAACCCTAGTTATTTTGATTAATTGATTAAAACCCAACATTAAAAGTTGTTAAGTGTCTCTTTCAAGTTCGTTGTTTATTTTCACTCAATTAGAGATAGAACCCCCCTTTTTATATCTATAATTTCCAAGGAAGTTATTGACCAAACGATAGTAATAATAGGTTGAAGTTATGTCTAGACTATTTTCCTCGTGGGAACGCTCCCAACCTCACTAGTTGGGTTATTTACTTAATACGACCGCTTTACTTCTTATTTGAGAAGTAAGTTTTAGCGTATCAAGAGTCAGCAAGCAGAATTTTTTTTCTTGAATATCACTTATAAAGGAACATGTTCTCTCAATCTATTCCCTGAACGTGTACTATCAGGTGCAGCACCAACTATAATATTTTTTCATGTCAATCAAAAATCCTAGTTTATATGGTTCACAATAGAAGAAATAGGTTCTACATATGGATATATCATCGAATCCCCCTTATTATATGCACCCGAGTTGAGCCTAACAAGTGAACTTTGTTCAAGTGTAAGGTCCCCAAAATATTTCTCCTCACAATGCACATCCTATAAGACTTTACTCAATACAAAAGACCCCCCCTAAGAACCAACACACTCTACTTTCTTAATCTATATTTATATGACACCAAAGTAGAGATGTCCTCCATAAAATTCCACTCAACCATAGACCATCAAATTGGGATAAGGCATTTTAAGAAGATATTTGTTTTGGTAGTATTAAAGGAATGGATATCTTTTGGTACAAGTGGAACAAATAGGTGCAAGTGCATTTACTTTATATTTAATCATGAATAATTGTAGTGCACATACCTTAGATCTTTGGATAATGCTGAATTTTGCTTCAATTTTACTAAGTCTCTCTCCTGTGCTAGATTCAAATACAATGTCATAGTGCATGAGTAGCATGGCCTTAAAAAGTGGTATAGAGACATACAACTTAATGTAAAAAACAGAGCATAGAATTAAAGATTAGAGGGCAGAATGCGCAATGTTCATTAGACATTTTTGGATACCTATGTGACCTTAATCATCCCCAAGTTCAAAATTGTTCCTTTTTAAAGTGTTTTCCTTGGCTGATCATACTTTTGATTGATTGATCATCTTAGTGCGCATAACTGTTAGATACTGCATAGGTTGAACTTGTTTCTTTCAACATGCTTCTTCAGTCTTTCTCCTTTTTTTTCAACCCCTTTTTTTCCAGTCAATGTTATTTATCCATTCCTTTTTTTCAGAGGAATTTTTTCTAGTTACAATCATGCATCAAAAACAACATGTTCAATTGGTGAATGTTGTCTGCTTCCTCTTACTTTTCCTACAAATTCAAAGGTTAGATTTAGGAATCCAGACTACCTTGAGTCCTTTTTATTGATAAAAAGGATGAATAAGATCTCTATAAACCCACTTGAGGAGATTATATTTCCTTTTAAAATAGTTGTTTCTTTGAAAAGTTTTATAAGTTGCTCTTGCATTATTTTCTGCACTAGCTTTGTATTTAGGACAATATTGTTTAGAGTGACCTGAGATACCACAAATAATAAAACATACTATTCCCATTTGTGGGATGTTCATACTCTATTCCACTTTTATTGTTACCTAGATGGCTTACTATTATGGAGGATTTTTTCCACTTATTTGCTCTTTGAAAATCAATTCTCATTCTAGTTAATTCAAGATTTATTATCCTAGAGTTTTGTTTTTCTAGTTTTAAGTTTTTTTTGAGTTTGTCGACCTCAAGTTCTTGGTCAGGCAGTTCACCCCCTATTTCTTTACCCAGAACTTTTTGTTTTAGAATCTCAGTTCTTAGTTCGAGATTGTAAGATTCAAGTTGCTTGATTTTCCCTTGAAGGTCATGTTTGTTCTTATTAATATCAATGTGCTCAAACTTTAAGGTAGACACGGAAACAAGAAGTTGGTTGTTGGTGTTAACAACTTCATGAATTTTGTATATAGAATCAAGCAATAGGAATGAAAGTTTTTTCTTAGAGAACTTTACTAGTTTATCTTTTATGTTAAGAAGATTTACCTCAGTTTCTTCATAGTCAGATTCAGGTTCAGCATCTGATTCTTCTATCACCATAATAACAATGTCCTCATCATCTTTTTCATACATGTCCGAAGAACCTATCCCCCAAGTTTCATATATTGCTTGTTCTTTTTCTTTGTTTTTCTTTTTATTAAATAATTCCTTTCTTTCTTTTTTAACATTTTCCATTTTCTATTCTAATTCAGACATTGGGAAATCCTTGATCTAATAATCTATCTTACCACACTTGAAGCAGCCTTCGCTTTGTGGTCTCTCAAGATTTCTTTCTTTCGTGGGTGATTATTTGTTGCTACCGTTTAATCCCTTTTTTACGATTTTCTTGAAGTTCTTACATATCAGAGCCAGATCACCATCATCTATGTCAGATTCATCAATTTCAGTTGCTTTAAGTCCAAGATTTTTTTCATTATTTCCTCATCTCTTTTGTCAACATTCATCTCATAAGTCATGAGATTTCCAACTTATTCATGTAGGGTCATATTGGTTAGATCCTTGCCTTTTGTAATTGCAGTGACTTTTATTTCCTAATACCTAGGTAGAGATCAAAGTACTTTGTCAACCTGTTCCTCAGAATCGCATACTTTTCCCAAGGATATTAGTTCGGTTACTACAGTGGTGAATCTAGTAATCATATCTTGAAGAGATTCTCTGGACTTCATCTTAAAGGCTTCACATTAAGAACAAAGTTTGGAAATTTTGAATTAATTAACTTAAGTTGTACCTTTGTGAGCATTTTGTAAAGTGTCCATATTTGTTTTGCAGAGGTACAACTATAGATGCGGTTAAACTCATCAAGTCCTAGTTCACACACGAGAATGCACTTAGATTTTGCATTCTTCCCTAGCAACTTGTATTCAGCTTTGACGTATTATTCTGTAGGTTTAGGTACCTTATTCCCTTCACCATCAGTAATAGTAGGAATTAATTTTTAATTAGTAATTCGAACCCATAGTTCGTAATCTTCAGCTTGAATGAATTCTTACATCCTTGTCTTCCAGCAAGAGTAGTATTCTCCATTAAATAATGGTGATTTGTTGATGTGTTGCCTTTTACCATAATGATCTTATCTTGAGTTATTAAACTCTTTCAAAAATAACTTGCTCTGATACCAATTGTTAAATTCGACCCCCATAATCGCCTTAGGAACAAGATTATTCTATATATTCCTTTGAAGATTACAACAGTTACGTTTTGTGAAGCAAATAAAAGAATAACATAATATTTTATCACGGGAAACCCCATCTCCTAAGGGTATAATCAACGACCTATACCTCTGTAGGTTTTAACACCACTTTATCAAACTTAAAGTCTCAACAAAAGATTCAAATCTATGTAACCTAAGGAATCATAAACTGTAATTCTAGAGAATTATAAACTCTAATTCCTACATAGAAATAATAAACTCTTATATCTAGCTACACAAAGACACAAAATCCCCCTATTTTATATCTTCTACCGTCTGTAAAATTTCTCAAACTTGTTAGAGAAATCCTACACGCTCGATTGTAATAAAAACTCTTAATTACAATATTACAACGCTTTCCTCACAAACTGTCAACACTCCCAAGTAACTCTCAAAACTCTCTCAAACATCTTGATCGTGTTTTGATCTTCTCTCTATGTAAGTGCATCTGAAATAGCTCCCTATTTATCTATCAGAACATCAACAGATCCTTGTAGAATTCAACTTGTATTGGTCATCTCCAAATACTTGTTGACTTCTACTAGATATTTTTGAAACGAAATACTTCATATGAACTCGAAATCCTTGTTACTCTCTAACTTAGATGAACAGAATTTTCCTTAAATAAGTAAGAAGACACACGTGCCTTATTTAAATAAGAAATCACAAATTTCCTTATATAAATAAGAAAGCATACTTTCCATATTTAAACAAGAAAACATAATTTCCTTAAATATATTTGTACTTTGTTATTGATGAATCCTAGTTGAACTTATATTTGTTGAAATGATGTATTCATATTCTACTGATTCGAACACATTCATTTTTGCACCGTTTGTTATGATATATTCTTTACTAGTTTGCCACCTTCCATAACAATAATCGAGTTTGTGTGTAGTATTCGTCTATCCAGTTTTAGAAACATGACGGATGGTAGAAGATATAAAATCGTTTCTTTGGGTAGCTAAAAACTAGAGTTTATAATTTCTTAGCTAGGAAATAGAGTTTATAATTCCTCTAGGAATTAGAGTTTGATTCCTTAGGTTACATAGCTTTATAATATTTTGTTGAGACTTGAAGTTTAATAAAGTGGAGAAAATACCACTAGAGGTGTAGGTCGCGATTTTTTCCCTTAGGATTTGGGGTTTTCTGCAATAAAATATTGTGTTACTATTTTATGTGCTTCACAAAATCTAACTGATGTAATCTTCAAAGGAACATATAGAATAAACATGTTCCTAAGGTGATTTTTGGGGTCAAAATTCCAATAGTCACATTTGAGATCCTTTAGTCTTGAATTATACAGCTTAACCATGTAAGTTCTAAACAAGTGTTCTCCATTTAATACTCCGCCTCTGCTGATGATCTAGAAACAACTAATTGTTTCTTTTATTACCATGAGATAAGTGAATTTCCAAGAAAAATACAGTATCTTGTGACTGACCTTTTTGTGGCTCGACAACTACCCCAATCCTTAATACATATGACAATTTGCAAAACATAATACCAATGAGGTTTTCCAGGCACTTGCATAAATTGACTAAGGGTCCGAATAAAATAAACAATGTCAGACCCTGTGATGGTGAGATAATCAATCTATCCACTAGTCTTCTGTATTTCGTAGGATCATTCAACATAATACCATTGATAGAAGTTAGCTTTAAATTTTATTCCATTGGAAACTTTTCAGGCCTTGCTCCTGAGATTCCTGGATCTTGCAAAATGTCTACAACATATTTCTCTAGGACATAAACGGAAAGATTCCCTTCTTTTAACGAGAAAACTCAATACCTACAAGATACTTAAACTCTCCAAGATCTTTAATGTGGAAGTGTTTGAGAAGAAACCTTTTTAAACGTTTAATTTCTTGAAGATCATTTCCTTTGAGAAGTATGTTGTCCACATAGATATGTACTGTTGTGAATGATGAACAGTTAGCATTGGTGAAAATGGAATAATCATCCTTTGGTTGTTGAAAACCAACATTACGGATAACTTCTGAAAATGTTAGAAACAAATTTCTCGATGCTTTCTTAAATCCATACAAAGATTTGTGAAGTCGGCATACTGTGTTCTCCCCCTGTCGGCATAGACCTAATAGAGGTTCCACGTAGACCTCTTCATTTAGGGCTCCATGAAGAAAAGCATTTTGGACATCCAATTGATAAGTGAAACAATATCTAGAAGAAAAAACTATATGCAAACAACGAAGTGTCCAGAGTATTGTTGTTCGTGAAAAGGATTCTTGATAATGGGTTCCCTCAACTGAGTATATCGGTTTGCAACAAGACTATCCTTATAACGCTAAATCATTCCATTTCGTATTTTATTTTATCAACCTAATTGCATCCAATGGGTTTTTTTACCAATAGGGGTTGGTAATAACTCCAAGTCTTGTTATCTTTTATTTCTTCAGATTTAGCATTCATGGCTTGTCACCAATGTGGATAAGCAACAACCGAAGCATATGATGAAGGTTGTGTGTATTCTGTACAGTTTGCTAGGAAAATGGAAGGTGCTAAACATATGCAAGTGTAAATAAGATAATGAGAAAGAGGATACCAAGTACCTGATATTGTTGGACATGGTATAATAGAAGATTAGTTGGCTTGAGCTTTTAATATGTAGTCTTTCTGTAATTCAAGAATTTATTTTAGACGAGCAGATTAGAGGAGATGAATGAACCACAACCTCTGAAGTGACTGGAACATATTCAAGAGCTTCATCAGGTGTTTAATTTTGAATGATTTGGTTGGCATTAAAAAGATTATCGTATGTTGTGTTTTCAGAATAGGTGGGATTGCTGGAAATAATTTAAGATTTGGTAGGATTACTAGAAACAATATTTTATTGAGTAGGATTTCTAGAGACGTCCTATGTAATTATGAGTTCATGAGATTTTACTCTCCGGACAGATTGAGGTTGGGAGATGAGAGATCTTTTATGATAGATGGTGGAGATGAACAATTGTCAAATATACTCAAAAGGATTGAGATGATAATGAGGTCAAAATTGGTGTAATTGAACTAATAGGGAAAATAGTTTTTGAAAATTTGAAATCACGACATACAAAAAATTTTTTGGTTTCCAAATGATGAAGGTTATAACCTTTAAATACTGTAGGATAAACAATAAAGATAGAGGGTTTGGCTCGATAATCAAACTTTTGTTTATGTTTAACAAAAGTAGCATCACACAAACAACCAAAAACTTATAGGTTACGTACGGATGGTGATTTATGATATAGCAATTCATAAGGAGACAGAATGTAAAAATGGAGTTGGTAATTGGTTAAAAATATAGATAGCTCTCAATATACATTCATCCCAAAAAGTGATTGGCAAGTGACTTGAAAATGTAAAGCTCGTGCAACATTAAAAATATGACGATATTTTCTTTCAACTACCCTGTTTTGTTGTGGAATGAAAACACAAGTTCATTGGTATTTAATTCCATGAGAGTAAAAAAAAAGTTCATGGGTTCAAATTTTTTTTCATTATCTGTCCCAATTTTCTTAACTGAAGCATGAAATTGCTTTTTAGTAAATTATATAAAGGATTGAAAAATTTGAGAAGTTTCAGACTTGTATTTCATAAGAAATAACCAAGTACATCTTGTAAAATCATCTACGATAGTAAGAAAGAAACGAGCCCCTGAATCAATCGGTAATCGATGTGGACCCAAAATATCACAATGTAATAAGTCAAATGGAGAACGAGTAGATATGTTACTCAACGGAAATGCAAGACGTGTCTATTTAGCCCAAGGACAAACATAACAATTATTAACAAAGAAAACATTACGAGATGGTATTAATGGAGCAATTAGTCTAAGGTGCGCATGTGATGGGTGTCCTTGAAGAATGTGCCACAAATCATGATGTTTGCTCAAACTTGATTAGAGATGGGTGGTTTCTGTACTTATTACATGTAATAAAGACCAACATGATGTTTGCTCGAGCCAATCATCTTGCCCGTAGACAAGTCTTGTAATACAAAAAAAGTGGGAAACATAAGGGCACAACATTTTACTTCATTACTGAGTTTGATAAAAGACATTAAATTTAATCGAAAAGAGGGAACATCTAAAACATTGTAAAAGGTAACATCTGGATTAAATATATACAATGTATGAGATTGTGAATAAAGAAAATCATTAGAGCAAAATATATTGTTTTCTCTCTCTCTCTCTCTCTCTCTCTCTATATATATATATATATATATAGCTTGATACAAATCAATCTAGCCTAGCTTTAGGTAAGAAATGGTGATCTCCAATTAGTGGGATTTTATCTTCTAATATGGAAATTATATATACAAGAATATATGTAAAAAATACGTATTTCTCAACAGAAAATTATCCCTGCTTCAATCTGGTGGGCAACCTGGAAATTGAGAAATTCTACATGTTTTTAGAGCATAAATTATAGTATGCAGAAAGCTTGACTCAACTGCATTTTGTTGGTATAGTTTTTCTGCAATCAATCATGCTCATATAAAATTGTCTCTATAATTGATGTTTTAGACTCAATTTAGATTTAGAATAGTGGAGTTTTGGAGTTCATCTGTTTATAAGGTTTAGTACTGTCCATGTATTTTTCTTTTAAAATACAAAGTTACCAACTGTAAAAAAAAACAGAATATGATGTTGCGTATTCTGATTGTTGAGTAGTGCAGGCGTGTCGCTTGCTCCTTTTATTTTGAGATTAGAGGTAAGTGATGGTGTACTTTGAAAGACCAAGTAACTTGTACTTCATGAGAGTTGTGATTTTATTAGATAAAAATTTGATAGAGATCAAATGATAAATCTATGTAGATGGAAAAAAGCTGTGAAGAAAGAAAAAGTTCACATATAATATTCGTTCAAAGGACTGGTCATAACAAAATGAAAAATTTTGTTGTTTCCAGAAAATTAAACCACAATAGCTTTTGTTGGTAGTTCTTCATGCCTGCAAACTGTTGTTATGCACGATTCACTGAATATAAGTGTTTCTTTTTTTATTGATTTGCTATACTAGAATGTAATTTATTTATTTCCACCTTATTCATACTTTTGCCGAATAAAAATAAACCAGTGCTTACAATCACTCTCATGTCCCATTTCTGCGTATAAGGTGTTGGGTGTTCCCCTCTAGCATGCATCTTCAGTTAGCTTGATTAGTTCTTCTGTTAACTTTCGTTTTTGCCTGAAACAAATATCTCACAAGTTATCTGGATCTTGTAGACTCTTCTCTATGAAATTGCAAATAACTACTCTGCAATTGCTACCCAAAAAAGTGGGTGTTCTGATACAGTCATGCGTAAATCTGCTGGTGGAAAACTCAGAGATTGCATAACTGTTGAGATGTTGAAAAATGCAGTGAAGCTATCCGAAGATCAATATGGATATGGCTTATTTCTCTTTTTCTTGTGCTTATGAAACTCCTTTTTATATTAGAACATGGATTTTAAGCTTGCTAACAAGATTGAAAAAACATGATATACAGAGAAATGAGATGCCTTTGAGAAATACAGGGGAAAAGTTCTTGTTAATTTCAATGTTGCATCAAAATGGTAATTAAAGTAATCTAGTTTATGTCTAGGCATTTTTCCCTTTGCTTCCTTGATCGCTGCAATCAGGTGCTTACTTAATTTTTATTCAAAAGTGTGTCAACTACTTCACTAATTAATGTTATATGAGTTATATAAGTGAGACTAACATCTAGTTACTTCTGCATAGTGAATACTATGTCAAATATTATGCTACTGGGTGCATTTACGTTTTATTGTACAATGATAATGTTAATTGCCATAAACTAGATGCAGTCGTTTCGGGGATAATTTCTGTTATTCTTATTAGTGTCTCTTTACACGTTCTTGCTAGCTCGAAAATTCCTTAAAGATGCCGTTCTATTTTAATTTACGTTGATCCTCATGCTTTCTTTTCTTGGATTCCAGACTAAAGAAGTTACTACTAGGTTCTTTAAATTTATTTAACTTAGTCTTTTTTCCGAAGAAAGCAATAATGAAAATTTGAGATTAGTGATCACAAAGTTTTGGACTATCTTAGTTGATGATGTTGATTGATGACGATATATCACAATATCTAAAACTAAATTTCCCAAAAAACATAAATTATCAAGAACTAGATGTGCACCTTATACTGTTGAATAAGAGAATTATAGCATTTGTATGTTTCCTCACTGTGAGATTGGTAAGGTAATTATAAGTATGCAATTTATTACCAGATGTATTTCCTACTCTTGCCTTCGATGTCGAATACTGTATTCGAGAGATTATGCACGTAACTCCTTTTGCACACAGTCTCTTTATACAAAAGAAACCACACATTTCTTTTGGTATGACAAAATATGGATTGTTTGATCTACGAGATTACTTTTGGAACATAAGCATGGTAAAGTTTTGACTAATTTTTTTGTTGAGTTTATTGCGCATCGAATTTGCTTAAATTTTTTTATGATAGAGTAGGAAAGTATTAAATGTATGCATTATTCGAAGAGAACTACGTTATCTACTGATGATGTGGATGCTGCACTTAACTTTAGAGGTTTAGATGTACATTTTCTATTTTATACGAGCCTACGTTTCTTGGAATCTTCAACAGTTTTCATGATTGAGTGTCGGATCCTCAAAAAGTAGTGCACTTTCGGATGAGTCAATTGGGGGCAGCAATACTTTTGCTTCAGGAGATCTGTTAAGGTTCCGGAGAGCAGTTGGACATAAGGATTTGGTCTACATTGAAGAGAAGGATGTGGAATTCAAAGATGTAAAGAATTTTGATTCATGAGGTATAGCAGATTTAATAGTGAATTTATTGAAGTGATGCTTATAGTAAGTTGTCGTTTTTCGTAGTTTAGGTAATCGGAACCTTTGCCGAATGCACTTCAAGATGTTGCTGTTGTTGCCCATTGGTTAGCTTAAGAAGGAGTACAACCGGCTATTTCTAAAAACTCTCTAAGTAGAAGAGAAGGCCCGGAACAAGGTTGACTGAGACTGCCAACTGCAAGAGAAGAGAGAAAGCACCTCAAGGTCCGTATCTGGGTGTAGTTTACTCTTGGTCATGCATAGTGTTTTTTCTTACTGATACCCATTCTCTTAGTTTGCTTCCTGCCTTGAATAATTTTCTTTTCCTCACAACTGCAACGAAATGAGGAGCATTCTTGTAGTATTAGTTCTAGTTAAAATTTGTATTTAATTTCAATATTCCAAACATACAGATTAATTTCTCACTGTCTAACCTATCCCATCTGTTAATAGAAGTACCGAGTATAAGGAGGATGGAGTTCCTGTTTATATTAATGTACCTGTTAGGAATGTTCTATTGTATGAACATCAGGTATATTTGTACGAAAATGTTACTATCCTTTTTGCCCATATTTATCCTTATGCATAATTATTTTTTTGTAGCTCTGTTATGAAAAAATTAAAGATCTTACTGCGAATAGATCTAATCCCCTTCTCTTTAAAGAAGCTCTACGAAGCATAGCAACTGGCTCAGGTATTCATCCAGTAGTACCTAACTTTACATATTTTGTTTCTAATGAGGTAATTGTAGTCAATTTAAGCCCAGTTGATGTAACAATTGAGGGTGATAATTTGAACAATGTTCCTCTTGTTTTCGCTTTGATGCACATGTTCATATTGAACCATATGTGTGTCTATTGTTGATGCCTTTGTCGACTATGATGAAGAAAGCATCTGAAATGTGCTTGGTTACTGAGAAAAAGAATTCTGATATGATGAATTACCATGTGAACCTTTACTATATCCCAACCTGATCAAGATTAGTTCATCTATATAAAGTAAAGAAAAGAATCTTTTTGTAACTAGTTTAACTAATTATTTTCTATCTAATCCTCTAATTTCTATTATTTATATAATGACCCTCAGCTTACTATGTCATAACATCTTTAATAAACCCCCTCAAGTTTGTAGGAGTGAACAAATTCAATACTCCAAACTTGGATAATAAATACTCATCTTGAAACTTGCTATGAGCTTTAGTTAGTATATTAGACTCTTGCTCTTTGGTATGCAGATACTTAGTCTGAATTAGACCATTCTGAATTTTCTCCCCTATGAAATGTCTGTCAAATTCTATATGCTTAGTTCTTTCAAGTAATACTGGATTAGCAGCAATTTGTGTAGCTGACTTGCTATCACCATAATTGATAGTTGGGGTTACAACATCAGCTCTAAGTTCCTTTAATAGTTTTGTTATCCACACTACTTCAGCTACAACACTTGCCATGCTTCTATACTCAGCTTCACCTGAACTTCTAGATAGAGTTCCTTGTTTCTTGGATTTTCATGATATTAATGAATCTTCCAGCTTAACTATGAATCCAGTAACAGATCTTCTAGTATTTAAACAAGCCCCCCAATCTGAGTCACAGTGGACCTTTAACTGTTTGTTACTCTGGCTGGATAATAGTACACCTAGTCCTGCTTGTCCCTTTACATATTTGACCACCTTAAGAGCAGCATTGAGATGTGATTGTTTAGGTTGATGAAAGAACTGACTCATAGTTTGTGTAGCAAAACCAATGTCAGGACTGGTAACATTTAGATACAACAATTTTCCAAGTAATCTTCTTTTTACTGTTGGGTCCTCCAGTAATTTATGTTCCTTTCCTATCCCATTTATCTCATCATACTCCTTGGTAGTTAACAGTAAATAAGGAACAATAGGGGTAGAAGTTGGTTTAGCAGCTCCAAGTCCATCTTCAGAACTGATTTCAAGAGAGTATTTTTTTTGATGCATGACAATCCCTTCTTGTGATCTAGCAATTCGATTCCTAGGAAATTCTTGAGTTCTCCTAGGTCTTTCATCTTGAAAGTGTCTTGTAAAACTTCTCCGGTTTGTTGAATAAGACTAAAATCATTACCTGTAATAACTATATCATCAACATATACTAGAAAAACAACAAAAGATGTTTTTGTTTTCTTAATAAACAATAAATAATCTGCATGACTCTGAATAAATCCCAGTCTGATAAGTGTATCTGTAAGCATCACATTCCACTGTCTAGGGGCTTGTTTCAAACCATAGAGGGATTTAGTGAGCCTACACAATGCTTTCTCCCCCTTAGCAGTAAATCCCTCAGGAAGCTTAAAGCCTTGAGGTAGATTCATATAGACATCATCAAATAAGTTACGTTGAAGGAAAGCATTTGACACATCCATCTGATGAATATGCTAGTTTTCAACAGCAGCAAAAGCCAACGCACTTCTGACTGTAACTATCTTAACAACAAGGGAAAAAGTTTCTTTATAATCCTGTCCCTCTTTTTGGTTAAAACCCTTTGAAACTAATCGAGCTTTGAATCTTTCAACCTCCCCTGAAGCTTGATATTTGATTTTAAAAATCCACCGACAACCAATAGCCTTTTTGTGTGGAGGTAAGGGTACCACTTTCCAAGTCTGATGAGTTTCCAAGGCTAAGATTTCAGCCTGCATGGCTTCAACCCATATGGGATCCTTGAAGTCCTCCTCAAAGGTAACATGTTAAACCTCATGACCAAAAGAAGAGAGAAAAGCCTGATAGGACTGACACAAATGATTATAGCCAAGATATTTGTCAATAGAATATAGAGGTCTGATAGGAGTGAGATGAGCAGAAGCAACATAACCTTGCATCTATAAAGGAGTTTTGGTACTCCTCTGTGATCTCCTAACCTTAGAAACTTGAGAACTAGCATTAGGTAACTCTTCAAAGGAAGTTCAGGAGATTCAACCATAGTAGATGGAGATACAAAATGTGATGAATTTAATGTAACATTAACAAAAGGAAACAAGTTCCAATCAGTGGAAGAAGAAACTGTAAAGGCAAATGTGGATTCCCTAAATTTCACATCTCTGCTAACGAAGAACTGGTTTTCCTTAATGTTGTAGAGAAAATACCCTTTAGTAGTTGGACTATATCCAATGTGAATGGCAACAACACTTCTTGGTTAAAACTTATCATTTATGTACATATTCTTTGCAAAACACAGACAACCTCAAACTCTCAAATGTTGTAGAGTAGGTTTGGTTTTATGAAATGCTTCATGAGGAAATTTACCGTGTAACACAGGAGTAGGCAACAAATTTATGATGTAAGCAGCTTTAAGCATGCAATGACTCCAAAATCTAATAGGAATATACCATTGAAATCTGATTGCTCTAGCCACTTCAAGAATATGTTTCTGTTTTCTCTCTGCAATACCATTTTCCTGAGGTGTATGAATGCATCTTCTATGATGAATGATACCTAATCTTGTAAATTGTTTGTGACATTCAGCATTTGCAAACTCGGATCCATTGTTAGTTCTGTCTATTTTAACTACAACATCGAAATGTGTTTTGACAAGAATGAAAATGTTTTTCAGGACAGCACAAACATCACTCTTCATTCTGATTAAAACAAACATAATATTCTGGTACAATCATCAACTATAGTAACAAAGAATTTATGTCCATTATAGGTAGGGGTGTTAAAGGGACCCCAAACATCAATATGAAGTAGTTAAAAAGAAGAAGTAGAAACTGTAGTACTATTGGGATATGGTAATCTATGTTGTTTTGCCAAAGGACAAATGATACAATTACGAAGATCTTTAGTACATTTACTAGGTGAAAGAACTAACAGATGTGCCAGAATAGTGGAAGAAGTGTGTCCTAGCCTTTGATGCCGCAGTAAAGCTTGTGAATCTGTGGAATGAGTATCTCCATGAGCTAAATGTGATGAACATTGTGCATTTGTGTTGAGAGGAGAGGAGTTGTTAGGCAGAACATAAAGACCATCATATTCTCTACCAATCACCTTAACCTGCCCATTGGAGATGTCCTGAAGAGTAATAAAATTAGGAAAGAAGCGCACAACACATTTAAGATCCTTAGTAATTTGTGATACTGATAGTAAATTGAATTTAAATTCAGTAATAAGGAAAACAGTTCTTAGTGTTTTTTTAGGAGTTATATTACAGGAACCTATATGTGTGATTTGATTTGTTTCACCATTGGGCAATTGAACATTTCTACGTTTATCACTAGGAAGAGGATGTTTATGAGTAAAAATATTATAGTTTGGAGTCATATGGTTGGTTGCACCAGAGTCTATTATCCAACCAGTATTGGCTGAACATATAGTGAGAGCAGTTTCATTACCTGATGAGGCACCTGTTGAAGAGCAATATTCCTGGGCCATAGTAGAACTGAAATGTGAGGTAGATGCTACTTCAAAATTTCCCTGCTGCACGTTAGTCTGTCAAAGCATGTGTAAGATCTGATTATATTTTTCATGCAACATAGTCATGCCTTTTTGACATTCAACATGTTTAGTATTTGTAGATCCTCTTCCATTTCCTTGATTTCTTGAATTCACATTTCTGTTAACATTTATATCACCATCACTGACTGCATTGTGAGCATTAATATTTTGCCTCCTGTCATTATTAAACCTTCCTCTCCCCTTATATGTATTGTAAGGATTCTTCTTCTTTTTTTCAAATCCTGGGGAAAACCATGAAGTTGATAGCAAATTGCTTGTGTATGACCTGTTCTTTTTTTTTTTTACAGTAACCACAGAATGCATTGGGATGATAGCCAGAATTGTTGTAAGGACTTGATCCAGGTACCATAGCATTAGTATTGTTTCCACTAGTGAACATGGAACTTAATTAAGAAAAATTAGCACTACTGAAGATTTGAGAAATGGTTCTCTGAATTTCTCTCTCAATTAAGAGTGAATATGTTTTGTTCAATGAAGGTAGAGGTACTATCATGAATATATGTCCCCTAACTTGTTCATATGAGTCATTCAGACCAATAAGAAACTGATGTAACTTATGATTGTGTACAAATTTCACAAATTCTCTTGAATTTACACACTCACAACTTGGAACAGGAGTTAGACTATCATATTCTACCCACAGTTCACGTAGCATAGAGAAATATGTTGAGATTGAACTAGTACCTTGAGTTACAATACAAATTTCCTTGTGTAGTTAGAAGAAACGAGATCCATCAACTTTATCATATCGTTCAGCCAGATCTTTCCATACAGATGCAACATTTTTGGAATAAACAATACCTCCAAGTAATTCTTTTGAAACACAATTCATGATCCATGATAATACAATTACCTTGCAGCGTTCCCACAAATTCACCAGATTTGGACCATATGCCTCCTTTTTACATGAACCATCGATGAACCCCAACTTATTACGACCTGTAATAGCAATCTTAATGCTCGACTCCCCTTCGAAAAATTATCGGCCCCAGTCAATTGAATTTAACTTAGCAGTACACTAGAATTGTCAATGGTGTTTAGAAAAAGAGGATGATTATGACGTAACTTTTTAGCCAACTTGTTATCAACAGTCCCCGTATCTTCTTATGTTGCATATACAGATGAATCACTGATTTGAACAACCATTTACAGTCGCCGGAGCTCTATACCATGTCGACTATGAAGAAGAAAGCATTTGAAATGTTCTTAGATACAGAGAAAAAGAATCCCGATATGATAAATTACCATGTGAACCTTTTCTATATCCCAAACTGATCAAGATTAGTTCATTTATATGCAGTAAAAAAAAGAATCTTTTTGTAACTACTTTAACTAATTATTTTCTATCTGATCCTCTAATTTCTATTATTTACATAATGACCCTCAGCTTACTATGTAATACCATCTTTAAAAATCTTGGTGTCGAATTCTTCTTATTTTGAAAAGTAGGTTTAGGATAACATATAAAATTTATTGTTGATGATTGGATTGGTTAAACTTTATTGTTTTTCAAATCACATAAAAATGACGGTGGAAAAGGGGAGTACATTTCTATTTAAAAAAGAGTGGGTTTAATTGAATTAGTTAATTTATTTAATGTTAATAAGTTGTGTTAGGTTAATTTGTTCATTAATGAAGTGTATTTGCGTATAGGATAACTTGGCTTTGACTTCAACCATGCAGCTTCAATTTTTTGTGATGTCTAATTTTCTGTGGCTGATCTGATAATTTACTTCTCCATGCTACTTTTTGTTTTCGTTTTTAAAAATAATTGAGTTATTCTACCGAGTTTATGTCTAGCTTCACCAGTTGATGCCATCTATTATGACATGCCTTGTCTCAAGAAGGTTGGGAAACATATTATCTGACAATCATTGGGATCTTAGGGACTTCTTGGCAACATTTGTTGCTTCAATATGCAAGAGGTAAGGAAATTTTCATAATCCTACTTTAGTTTTTTCGAAAGATGGGAGAAACAATTAGAAGAATTACGAAAATAAGAATCTATGAGAAGTGGCGAGTATGTAAGTGTTTTTTGTTATGGTATTTCCATATAAATCAGCGAGTATGTAAGTGTTTATTCTATCTTTTATAGAAATTACAGGTTTTGACATCTTCATTCTAGTGTTAATGTTCTTGAATTTTTAATTCGTTTCCATTCTAGTTATGAAAGTGTTGAATTTGTACTTTGTTTTTCTTTTGGTTTCTCTTCTATGTATATCTTTGTTAATTTAGAGGACTTCTTTTATGTAATCACACACCTTTTATAATAAGTATGGTGTAGTACGTCTAGGGTGTACTCCTGGGTCGTGACATGTGTTTAGGGTTAACTAACGCTCTGGCGGCGTTTATGGACTTTATTAATAGTGTGTTTAGACAATACCTCGACATGTTTGTGATTGTGTTTATCGATGAAATTTTGATCTACGATAGGATTGAGGTCATATTGATCATTGGAGGATCGTATTGCAAGTCCTTAATGACCAACAACTTTTTGCAAATTTTAGCAAGTGTGAATTTCGGTTAAGGTCTGTAGCTTTTCTTAGTGATATTGTCTCAAGCAAGGGTTTTGAGATACATTCTAAGAAGAAGATGTGGTAAACACTTGGATTAGACTTTGAACTCCTTCGTACATAAGAAATATCTTAGGTTTGGCTGGTTACTATGGAGGGTTTGTTGAAGGTTTCTATTCAATTTCCTCTCCTTCGATGGGTTTGACTTAAAAAAAGGCCAACTTCATATTGTCTGAAGCTTGTGAGAAGTGTTTGCAAGAGTTTAATGATAGACTTACTTTCAGTCTGATGTTGACCTTACCAGAAGAAAATTATGCTTTTTTTGTTTATTGTGATGCCTTGAGAATTCATCAAAGATGTTTGCTAATGCAAAATGAAAAAGTTATTGCCTATGCCTCAAACGAAATTGAAATCCATGACTAAATTATCTACTCACGATCTTTTGTTAACATTGGTCATATTTTTCTAATGATTTGGACACATTATTTGTAGGAATTTCATGCTGGGGTATTTACCAACCACAAGTGATTTCATATCTATTTAATCAAAAGGATTTGAATCATCTCCAAAGAAGGTGCGTTGAGTTATTGAAATATTATGATATGAGAGTCCTTTATCACCCCGGTAAAGCTAATGTTGTAGGTGATGCTCTTAGTCGTCTCTCTATGAGTAATGTTTATCATATTGAAGATGAAAGAAAGAGTTGATTCAAGATTTTCATAGATTGGATCGATTAGGTGTTTAACTAATGCACTCGAACAAAGGTGGTGTTATGGTTCAACATAGTTCTAAATGGTCTTTTGTAGAGGATGTAAAATCCTAGAAAGGTATTGATCCAATTTCAGTAGAGTAAAAAAAGGGGTACTTAAGAAATCCGCTGTCACATTATCCCGGGGATGGGTGGGTGGGGGGTAAATAAATAAAAAGGTCGCTTATGTGTCCCAAATGTGGAGGGATTGAGGAAACATAATTTTGCAAAAGCTCATAGTTTGCGGTATTCCATTCATGAGTAAGCCAGCAAGATGTACTATAAAATTTGATATGTCTATTAGTGGAATGAAATGAAAAAGGGAGATTGAGTGATTTGTTTGTAAGTGTACAATTTGCCAACATGTAGCGAGTGAGCATCAAGAATCTAGGCCAAGATACTAGAATTCCTACTTGGAAGTAGGAACACTTGAATACGCACTTAATTGTAGGTTTTCCTCGTAGCCGCTGACAACATGACTCTTTCTAGGTTATAGAATATTGGATGGTGAAATTCATTCATTTCATTCTATTCAAGGCTTTCATTAAGCGGAGGACTAAGCCAATATGTACTCAAGAGAAATTGTTAGGCTACATAGATTTCATTTGTGGATTATACCAAAAGTTGCTTGGCACTAAGGTTAAGCTTAGTATAGATTTTCATCCCTAAACTTATAGTTTGAGTTCATTGCTTGAGACCACAAGATCACCTTTCTGACACCAAAATATTGTCCAACAGGACGGGCAGTGGGTCAAAGTACGGTCCATCAACTAAATTGTCGCTGGCAGTTGTTAGTCAAACTTAAGGGGCATTAACGTGTTTTCCAAATAAATTAGTTCCTATAATTTGTCATTTTTCCTATGTTTAGGGCCCATATATGTAAGTTTTTTAACCCCCAATTCACATCATTTATTTCATTCTTCCAATTCTCAAAAGAACACCAAATTGTTCTCTCAAATATTCTCTCTTAGAACTTTTAAGAAGAAGAAGAAGAATGAGTATTCAACATAGGGTGTCAAGATAATGTTCAAATTTCTTCATTAAATAATAGAATTTAGACTCATGGATTCCTTTCATTCATGTAGTTCCCAAACCGCCTATTTCAAAGGGTAGAATTCACCAATTGAGTAAAGTTTTCTCTAAATTTATCATGGGTTCTTATTATTCATTTAAATGATTTAATTATGGTTTTGTATGAATGAAATTTTGAGTTCTAATGCTTTTATAATGATTTCCCCTATATACACATGTGATCTATGTGTTTTCAAGTTATGAACTATATGTTGTGGTATTTTGATCTTCATAGTGGATTTTCATGAAATTTATCATGTATTACTATTTTTAAATGCATTTATGCTGAAATCCATATCTAAATCACGTTTTCGAAGATTTGATTATTGAAATTCGGTTTTGACCTCAAAGAGGTTAATTATGGACTTATGCACTGTTTTATGAAATCTGTGCAAATGTTTCAAGGGTGCTTTGAGATTAAAGTACCAATTATGAGGTTTTGTTGTGAATTAATTTCTCTCTAAAACACATGCTAGCATGATGTGAAATATTTTTTCACATACAATTGATTCATATGTTTAAAATCTTTCTCACCTCTTCAATTCAAACACTAAGAGTTATGTTAATTAAACTAGCCTTAATTGGTAGGCTTATGGCAACATTTCATAGTAATCAAGTCAAGTATGAAATGACTATTCTGTGAAGATTTATTCTTCACAATGAGAGGATGTTGATTATGAGACGGAATCTCTCACATAGTGGATTATGCATTTCCAAAGTAATCTAAGATTATAAAAGCGTTCACGTAGTGGAAGTTGGATTTATACTAGAAATCTTCTTGTCCCAAAAGTATATGCCCTCTAAGGTTGATTATCTAGTAGGGGATTTGATTGATTATCAATCTTTGGTGGGTCCTCATGCTTTAAAGGCAAACTTTATTGTTTTCTTTTTCTTTCATTTATATTCTCTTTTGTATTCGATTTATGGACTAGACCCTATTTCATTCAATTGTATTAGACATCTATGTTGAGACGAGTGGTAATATTTCATTTTTCATTTTAAATAAATGATTTTTACAGACTATTCTTGTACTCTTTAAATTATATATCTAATGTAATGAGAGAAATGTAGCTTTTATTGAGTCCATTAGGTTTCTATGTGCGATGCTACGTATAGGAGTGTAACAATCGAAAAGTACCCCCAATCATCACTGGCGTATAGGTTATGCGTACAGAATGTAAAATTTTTTATAATAGAAGTTCAAACTTCATTTTCATAAAAAAATTTGTTGGAATCCAATATTAGTGTCATATATACAACATCTACTACTAAGAATACAACATAAATTTTTAAAATAGGGTCCTTAGCCCTTTAGGCACAATATTCTTATAGAAAGAAAGTACACAAAGAAGACTACTAAGTCAATTAAATCAATAAGAATTCACAGGGTGGCATAAATAAATCATTAATCCTTGAATCTTTGAGGACCTACCACAAGTCTTGTAGATAAGAAGTCCAAGCTTTCTTCAAGAATATAGAAACCAACCACCTAGCCAGAATCTATACTCATAATAGAAAAAGAAAGAAGGGGATTAGTACAATTTATGCACCTAAGTATAGAGAAATTAAGAAAAACCTTTAAAACATGAGAAAATGACATTTTCATGAAAAGTACGCATTTTTGAGGTTTTTGAAAACATTTTACATCATCAACAAAATACATAAATCAACAGCCCCAAAATGTGCATACTACAGAGAAGTATGACTTTAGCACTTCCTAAGGTCTACTCGTTCAATATAAGGTTAGAATCCCTTAATACCAAATTTACTAATCATCCCCTAGTAACAACCACAGCCACACACCTTACCGTTACATTCCACCACATACCACAAGCATAGTCGAAACACATACATTATGCACCACATTTGAATATAGAGATAATTCCACCCAAACCACTATACATTCAACATACATGCTTTAATATCATTTCATAACTATAAGGAACTGCCCAGAATTCCCTTCTAATCTTACTAGTGCCATGTACAAATGATGCCGCATAGCTCCACTTCTACTTAGTAAACCTATTAGGATATCATAGACTAGTTCATACTTCATTATTTGGAGAAGATCAACAATAATAGACACAAACAATGAGAGCTTACATGAAATCCAATGTCAAAAAGCCCAACACTGAAAAAGGGTGTTCCACTTCCAAGGTAGAACCTACTTACTAGCTACTATGTGGATCCACTAGTTAAGTACTACAGAGGCACGTAGTTAAGGGATAGAGATATTGCTTCTAGATTCTCTACCTCTTACATTAATGTAGGAGTCCCCATCTCATGAGTATATCTAGGATTATCCAGCGTCTTGCACTAATGGAAAGGCATTTTTCTTCATTGGTCATATCCTCTCGGTGTTGAGTATAATCTCCCAATTTACTAGCATTAGTCTCTTTAATTGTATCTGTATGTGTGAAGAAGTATTCCCTCTCCATCAAAAACAATTCGACAAGAATCTCTTAGATTCACTAGATGATAATACATTTTCAACGTAAAATTAACATACGTAGGTGAGTAGTACTTTCACAATATTAATCATAGTGTTTTCATGAGGACTATACATTCAATGAACTCATCACCTAAGTATCATTCTACACGATTCGTGCAACATAATATATAAGGTTCAAGAAAGTGGAGACCATCCACCAATATCTTACTTGCATCCTTTCACAAGCCATGTAACTTAGAAGCAAATCAAATAGTTCATCTACCACACTATCCATATATATGTACAAACCTTTGGATTTAGCCCTTTTTCATGTTCAAAAGTAAATTATCATAATTACACCTAACAACATCACAATAGGTATGAAAACACAATTCTACAAATAGGTAATCATTATTACAATTAAAAATGTACATATCGACTCAATTTATTCAACAATATTCATGAAGTTAGGTCAGAGGGTAAACATGGGTTCTTGGGAGATTCTTAAAGTAAAACTAATAAATTATTGCAAACACACTCATAATATAAGTCAAATATTGTAATGAAAATGATTTTTGAGTGAACCCATTGCTAGATCACAAGCCCTAATTTTTTTTAATCATATCAATTTCGAAAATAGAAGTTTTGAAGGACTTCATCGAGAATGTAATAGGTGAATCAGCATCCACATACCTTGTTTGATGTTAGTACACAAGTTTGAAGTGGAAAAGGGTGTGTATTCAGTACCCATGCTTGAGTTCTTCCTTTTTGTTCAATGGTGGGTTAGAGAGAGAATTTTGTGAGAGATGAAAAGTGGGTTTTTATTTTATGCTTGGAGATATATGGTGGAAGACTTTTATTTATTGCTTTAATACTCTTTATATACCTAACTAACTAAAAATAATCATTTTAAGTGTAAATTAAGTGATTCGATAATTACCTAACTATCCCTAATTAAGTCGTATTTGAGGAAGTAAGTAGTGCCCATTGACGAGTTTCCGTTTATTGAGCGTTGTTGCATTGACAGAACGTACAGGGCCCTCATAAATTGGGATAGAGTCTGGTTTTTGGGGTTTACGTTTGAGGAGACTAAGTATTGACTCATGAATCCCATTGATGGGGTGTGAGTCCATTAACAAACCATCAATGGTCCTTGTGAACCAAGCTATTTTTTGTATACTTTTTGGAGACTCTCTAGGGTCCTCTCATGGACCCTTGGGAGGGTCCTAGGCTTTTCGTACCTTGACGTTTAGGTATTGAGACCTTAGTTAAGGGTTGAGAAATTAGTTTAGGACCTTTACCTAACATATAGATTTCCTTAGGCTGTGAGACGATGGTTTGGGATCTAGTATAAGTCATTAGGCATATGTGGTGTTACACTATCTCAACCTTGGGAACATTCATCACCGAAAGTCTAGCAAAGAACCAAACCAATTTTGAAACTCCATATCAATAGAGTACATAACCTAAAAATTGAAAAAATGTGCACTAATCGAAAATGCCCTATTCTTTACTTGAGCCACACTTATAGTATAAAATTTCAATCAACCGACAAAATGGCCAAAACAACTAAAGTTGGTAGGAAATACATATACAAACTCAATATGCAATCACTCATTATGTTATATAAATATAAGAGGAACTAACTTCTCCAACATCATTTATGATCATAACAACAATTTAGAGCAAAAGTGTGATCTCCTCACACATCTTCACATGTTCACCTCATGAACAAAAATGCAACCATAATACTACATGCAATTCAACCAGAGAAACATGAGCATCCTTAAAACTTAATATATATATATACTAGTACATGAATTTTCACAAGAACACGCAACACATAGGAAAAATTATGAAATTTTACACATGTGACACATGACTCCTGAAAATACTAAGTTAAGAAAGAACTTTTTACCTTATGTTTTAATAGGAGTAGAATGAAAAAGATGAGGATAATGGGACATCATATTGACCTCTGCCTCCCAAGTTGCACTTTGTACAAGATGGTTCGTCCATATAACTGTAACAGAAACTACTTCCT
The DNA here is from genome assembly GCA_034621305.1 of Solanum pimpinellifolium. Lineage (NCBI taxonomy): Eukaryota > Viridiplantae > Streptophyta > Magnoliopsida > Solanales > Solanaceae > Solanum > Solanum pimpinellifolium. The sequence continues at coordinate 34,679,374 of CM067873.1, read as the reverse complement.
TATTTCTCTACCTCTTCAGTTGTCGGTCTAAAATATCAACGAGGACCTATTCATAGGAAAGGCTAGCATCAACTCCTAAACATTCTAGAGGAAGAATAGACACCGGATCGCCTATACACTTTTTTTTTATCATAAATACATGGAACACCTGATGCACCTGAGCCAACTCAATAGGTAACTTCAATTGGTAAGCAACACTTCTAATATGTTTGAAAGACTCATATGGCCCCACATATCGGGGTCAAAATTTCCATTTCTTCACAATCATCACCCCTTTCATGGGTGATATCTTCAAATATACTAAGTCACCTACAATAAAATGAAGGTTTGTCGTTCTATCGTCAGCATATGAATTTTTCCGACTTTTGGAAGTGTTCACTATATCCCTTATGATAAAGAAATTCTCCACGGTCTCATAAACTACTTCGAGACCTATTAGATAAAGCTCACCAAAGTAAAACCACCAAATCTTAGATCAAGATCTTCTTTTATAAATAACGTCAAATGGAGCCATGTCAATACTTGAGTTGTAGTTGTTTCTGTAGGCAAATTCAATAAATGGTGAATGGTCGTCCCAATTATCTTTGAAGTCAATGACACATTTCCTCAACATGTATTCTAGGATTTGAATGGTTCATTCTTCCAAACCATCTATTTTGCGGATGAAATATGAAATTAAGTTTCACAATATTACCAAGTCCACTTTGGAATGGCTTCAAAAAATTAGAAGTAAATTGAGTACCCCTATCCGATATGATAGATAAGGAAACCCCATGCATTCTCACAATCTCTTTAAGGTACAATTTAGCATATTCTTCCATCAAAAAAGTAGTCTTCACATCAATAAATTGGGCCAACTTGGTCATCCCACTAATATAACCCAAACTGAATCATATTGCTTTCGGGGGCGAGGCGAACCCACAACATACTCCATATTGACATCTTCCCACATTCAAGTGGGTATTTCTATATCTTGAGTCAAGCCTCCCGACCATTGATGTTCTTCCTTGTGTTGTGGACGATTTTGATATTTGGTAACAAACTCCGCTATGTCTCTTTTTAAATAATTCGACCAATAGACCTACTGCAAGTCACGGTGCATCATGGTGGCACCCGGAGGAATGATATATCACAAAGAATGGTATTCTTCCAAAATTTTCCTTCATAGGTAGTCCACATTCTGTACGCATAAAACCTAACTTGATACCTAGTGCCCCATATCCCCCTTGGCAGAAAGCTTCAACGGATTTCCTAAGTACGGAGACTTTCAACTCCATTAATATGGGATTGAGGTATTTCTTGGGTTTTACATCAGCCACTAAAGAAGACTCGATGTTAGGTTGGAATATCACAGCTCTATTGAGAGAATCTACTAGATGGAATCCCAACCGGGCAATCCTCTGCACATCAAGAACTAACTCCTTTTTGTTATATTCTCCATGAGCAACACTACTCATGGACATGTGACTCAATATATCCATGAAAACATTGGTTTTACCGGGATGGTAGAGGAATTTCATATGTTAGTTTTTTCAAAATCTATAAACATCTTGATTGTCGGAGGCTTAACTTTTTTTTAATGAACATATATTGAACAATTTAGTGATCCACGAACACATCCACATAAACTTCATATAGATAGTGCCTCCATATTTTAAAAAAATACCACAATTTCTAGTTCAAAATAATAAGTCAGGTAGTTCTTATCATGTACCTTGAGTGTCCTTGAGGTATAAGCTATAACCTTACCATGTTACATTAGAACACAACCCAAACATACTCGGGAACCAATAAAATATCTCACAAACCCTTCGGCTCGCTCCGCCAATGTCAATACAAGAGCGGAGGTAAGCTTGTCTTTAAACAATTAAAAATTCTTCTAACATGCCTCACACCATTAAAAATTATCCTTATTTGAGTGAAGGACGTTAATGAAGATGCGATGGTTGAAAATCACGCAATAAACCTCTTATAGTACACGGCCTAACCCAAAAAACTTTGGATGTTGGTAGACTCTAAGGTCTAGGTAAACATTTGACGACTTCCATTTTTTTGGATCGACCTTTACCCCTTTACTAGAGATAATGTGACCACGAAAAGCAACTTATCTCAACAAAAATGCGCACTTGCTATACTTTGCAAAGAGTTGATGTTTCTTGAAGACTTGAAATAGTATCCTCAAATGAACCATGTGTTCATATTCGTTCTTGGAATATACCATTATATTGTGTAAAAAGACGATTACAAATGAATTAAGATAATTTCAGAGCACCCTATTCATAAGTTCTACGAAAGTCGCAAGGGCATTAGTTAGACCAAAAGACATGTCCGGGAACTTATATTGACTGTATGTTGTACGAAAATCCATTTTATAAATGTCAACTCCTCTAAATCTAAATTGGTGATACCACAACCTCAAGTCAATTTTAAAAAATACCTCGCCCCTTGGAGTTATTCAAACAAACCAACGATCCTAGGGAGTTGATACTTATTCTCGATTGTTACATTGTTCAATTACTGTTAGTCAATACACATATGAATACACATGTTTATTCTTCACAAACATTACCGGAGAACCCCGTAGAGATATGGTTGGTTGAATAAAAATTCTATCTAGAAAATCTTTGAGTTGACCTTAATTCCCCTAACTCAGACGAGTCAATCCAGTAAAGAGGGATTGAAATAGGTTGAGTATGTGGAAATAAGTCAATTCCAACATCTATTTCTCGTTTGGGAGAAATTTCGAGTAAGTCATCAAGAATGACATTCGGAAAGTCCTTCACCACGGGAACTGACTCTAATAGAGGAGTCTCGGACTCAAGATCCTTGGCCTCACAGTATGATATAGACAACCCTTTGAGATATTCCTACAAGATTTTAGACATGAAATGATTCGGCCTGTAGGGATTAGGTTTCCCCCATTTCATTAAAAAATGGGCTCATTTTGAAATTTAAACATTACTACAGAAGTTTTACAATCAATAGAAGGAAAACAAACATGTAACCAATCCATCTACACAATGACGTCACAGTCCAACATATCAAGTTCTACCAAATCAACTAATGTGACTTTATTTGATAATAAGATAGGACAACCCCGATAAACTCTTTTAACTACCACGGAGTCACTCGGGGTAGACATGGAAAAAGGTTTTTAAAGGATTTCGGGGAGCACAATGAATTTTGTATCCACCAAAGAAGTCACAAAATATGAGGTTGAATAGGGGTCTAATAATGCATAAATATCTATTGTAAATACTTGTAATATATCGGTAACATCATCCAGAGATCTCTCTTAATTAATCCTTTTTAGAGGGCATAGAAGCGATTCTTCTTGGGAGTATCGAAGTTTGGAGCATTAGCTGGATATCGGGTACCTTATCTCCCTTTGGCTGCACGGATTAGACAATCTTTCAATTCATTGCCATTTTACTCACACCCATACCAAACTCCCATACCGGCAAGAAACTTCAAATCATGCTTTTTACCACACATGGCACAACTAGTTCTATCACCAAAAGGACCTCTTCTATTGCCTCATTAAGGCTTATTAGTAGACATCTTCCCTTGATTTGTCCTAGGATAATTGGAGGGACATATACTAGGAGACCTCTTTTGAACCTTTGTTTGTCTTATAATTCAAACCTAGCATTTGAAAAGTTTCCCTCATTGGGCCTTCACTTTTTTAACTCTCTACCAACTTGCTTATGCTTTTGTTCATCAATTTTTTCTTCATGAAACATAAGACGACACTTCTACGCATGGAGTTAGCATAGCCGAACTACATTCATTCACCACAACATTAGACATTCCCAGAACAAATTTATTGATCTTTGACATATAGTCCACCTTCATAGTAGGAGTATGCTTGGATAGTTGAGTGCACTTAAGGCTATACTCTTTCACACTCATACCTCCTCTAAAAAGCTTAATGAGTCTTACATTTTCCACTCCCTTGATTTCAAGGGTAAAACCTATCAAGGAATCCATTTTGAATGTTGCCTAAGTAACCGGATGTAACATTCCACAAAACATACTCGTCTAGTGATGAGACTATTAAGTTTTAAGAATAGGCATTGGGAATAAATAGGCATCCCAATGCCCAATATTTATTAATATTGGTCATAGTATAAAATACTATCTTAAATGGTGTTAACCAAATTTCTAAGTATTAATGAGATATGAGACATACATGTGTCAAGTCTATGCACCATATCACATGACCAATTAAAATAAGCATGTAGATTTAACAGTGCCCAAGGATATAGCGAGTGTCACGACCCAAATCGGACCACGACTGGCACCCACACTTACCCTCCTGTGTGAGCGAACCAACCAAATCTAAACCTTAACATTTCAATATAATATCAACAAAAGTAATGCGGAAGACTTAAACTTATTAATAAAATCAATAACTATTATTATCCCTAAAATCTGGAAGTCATCATCACAAGAACATCTATGATCAAATTACTAAACTAAGAGTATTCTAAAAACTAAACAAGTAAAAGCTAGTCCATGCCGGAACTTCAAGGCATCAAGACATGAGGAAGAAGATCGAGTCCAAGGTAGAAGCATTAGCTCACCCTGAAGATCCGATGTAGTGAAGACTGGCTAGAGTTACTGTTGAGTCGAAGATGACGGCACGTTTGCTGCACTCTACAATTAAACAAGAAGAAAACATAAAAGTAGGGGTCAGTACAAAACACGGGTACTTAGTAGATATCATCGGCCAACTCAAAATAGAAATCAATATATACCAAGTAATATCATAAAATCAACTATGATACTCAACATGTAGCAACAACAACAACTATATCATTAACAATTACCGTCAAGTTCACACATGAGGACTCAAGTCTCAATACCATACTCATTTGGGAATCATGTTCATTAGATTGAGTATATTAACATCTTTCAAGATTCATTATCTTTATTTCTCTTGTGTCGGTACGTGACACTCCGCTCCGTCAATATTCATTAATCCTCTTGTGTCGGTACGTGACACTCCGATCCCCTAAATCTACGTGTCGGTTCGTGACACCCGATCCCCTAAATCTACGGTCGATTTGTGACACCCGATCCCCTAATACTACGTGTCGGTTCATGATACCCGATCCCTTAAATCTACGTGTCGGTTCGTGACACCCGATCCCCTAATACTACGTGTCGATTCGTGACACCCGATCCCCTAATTCTACGTGTCGGTTCGTGACACACGATCCCCTAATACTACGTGTCGGTTCGTGACACCCGATCTCCTAATTCTACGTGTCGGTTCGTGAGACCTGATCCCCTAATACTACGTGTCGGTTCGTGACACCCGATCCCCTAATACTACGTGTCAGTTCGTGACACCCGATCCCCTAATTCTACGTGTCGGTTCGTGACACCCGATCCCCTAATTCTTCTTCTATCAATTCATCAAGCCTTCTTTCTTACCAAGGCATCATCAATCCCATTATTTTAGTTCATCACGCCTTCTTTTATACTAAGGCCTCATTATTAACAAAGAGATTAGGATTTTGCAAGATTTCGAATTCAATAACTTCATCATGCTTATATAATCACAATTATATAATTACATTCATGCAAGCATACAATTAAGCACATAGCGGGGTTTACAATATTATCAATACATATAATTCGCTATTAAGAGTTTACTACAAATATCGTAAGAGAAACCATAACCTACATCTACCGAAAATTAGTGATAAGGCAAGCAATTTCCCCAAGCTTTGTTCTTCATTTTCTCTCTTCCTCGTTCAACTTTCTCTCTCTTTCTCTTGTTCTTTCTATTTTCTTTATTCAAACCCTCTTTCTTTTACCCTAATTAGTATATAATTAAGAATAAAAGATGTCAATAATAATCCACTAATTAACTCAAGGTTACCTCTTTTATCCCCCAAGAAATTGAGTTATTAATATAAACCCACGAAATATATAATTATAGCAAGAAATAGTCCAAAACGCCTCTTTAAAACTTAACCAGAAATCCGACTCCAACTGGGATTACGCAACCTGTGACGGGCCGTCGTGCCTGCGATGGTACGTCCTGCTGCTCCGTCATAGAGTTCAGAGACTGAAATTCTCTGAAGAGTCTGTGACGGTCCGTCACGCCTGTGACGGTCCGTCCTGCACTTTCGTCACTAAGTTCAGAGAGTCGATTTCAGTACCCATATTTCAGAATTTCTAAGTGTATTGAAACGAGACCCCTCGACGGTCTGTCGTGCCCATGACGATCCATCGTGGGTTCCGTCATCTCAGCCTGTTTTTCCAGAAATAAAATCTGCTGCTCAAAACAACTAAACGGGTCGTTAGAGTGAGGATCCTTAGGGCAATAAGTAATCGTTCCAAAAGAACCATCAAGAATAGATAGTTACGAAAGTACAAGAAACACATGTGAAAAACCGGCCAAGAGAGGGACCACCCTAACCTTATTCGGTTAGTGTAGTTAGGGGACAAGAGAGCACAAGGGTCCACTAACGTGGGACCTAACACTCTAACGAACTCTTGACTATAAATAACTAACCTAGCTAGCTAACAAACCTAGGACAAACAAAAATAAACTATCTATTGCACCCGACAACCTAAGACATAATTGGGTGACACTAACCTAATAACTAGTTCAATAGACAACCTAGTGCCTAACCTAAGATGGTCCAAAATGGTTAGTTATGGTCGTAATGACTTAGGGGTACATTAGTAACTACCTTAGGTCCCTTAATTAATTACATTATCAATTTAATTAATTAATTAAAAATCATTATGTATGCCGAATCACTTTGGAAAATTTCAGATTTGACTAAGTCAAATGCTTTCTTATTTTTAGTCAAATTAGGAGGGGCATTTTAGTAATTAACTAATTTATTTATTTAATTAACTTAATTATACTAAGTTGAATTAGTCAAGATCAGTTCCTAAGTCATAGACTCACGTTAAAACACTAGAAAATTAATGACTCAAAATTGTACGCAATCGTGAGAAAAATAATGAGCAAAACGTAGAAAAGTTCTCTTAGGATATCTAAAGGTAGTCTTATAGGTTTTCATGCAAGGTGATCTTCGTAGATTCAATTCTATATAAGGTATGGGTTTTATCTCCTGGAATACTCTCTAAGAGACCTTTCAAACGTTTTGAATTTATGAACTTCGAAACTAGGGTTATTCGCCAACTATATTGTTGAACGTCCACCTCCATGTTGTCCTTGTTTTATATTCTATAAGTATTTTAGATGTAATCTTGAACATGTTGTTTGTTTTTGGTGCTAACTGATTATTAAGTATGGTTCTTGATTTGTTCATGACTAATGAGGCCTATGTATTTGATTCATATGATTAGGTTATTAGTTATATGAAGTAAAGAATGATGTAATGCTTAGTTTTGTTTCGAGAATATGAAGTTCGATTAAAAGTCGACTATGAAGTTTAGTTACTATTAAATGTTAAAGTGTCGAATTGTGTATTTTTAATAGATCACTATAGCACTTGCATGAAACTAATTTATTTGGTTGGTGACAACATAATGAAAATTGTTTAAGTAAAGTTTGGTTCTGTGCCAATAAAATTGGGTAACAATACTTTGTCAAAAAAGTTGAATGGAATTAACATACATTTTTTAAAGATATGATGAAAAAAATGGCTAATGAATAATTTACACAAAATTAAGCACGAGCAATGTAACTTTGACTTCATAAACAAGGGTATGCCAATCATTGGGACAAGTCCCAACATACCTTTTCCAAATAAACTATAAACATAGTAACTATATGGAACAAAGTTCTTAACATTTATAAAGAATGGTATAAAGCGACAAAAAGACATGAAACTAGTTAAGGTGAGTAATAACGGAATTAAAAGTCCTTGAAGTATCAAAGTGATCAGAATGGGGTGTTAATGGAAGTGAGACAAGTGTCACTTACACCTACACAATAATGATAAAGATACTTACGTAAAAGGATTTTAATAATTGTGAGACAAGTATCATTAACACCAAGATGATAATGTAAGGTTAAATTCACATTTCATCAAGTATAGAAAAGGATGACCGATTATCCAAAGAGTTAAGTAAACATCATAACTAGAAGCAAGCTTCCATAATATTTTAGTTAACTCTAAAAGTTGTAAGGAAAATGAATTTGAGTAAAGCAGCGATAGTCTGTCAATGAGCTTGTGCCAGCACATGTAAGTCTCTTGAGATGAGGCTACCACCAAGGTGTATAAGTAGTCTCCTCATGTCTCCTAGTCTTTGAACTATTTGGCCAGCATAGGAACTAGCTAGTGGATTCCACCTAAGAGAGCTAGGTATGATGCGGTTTCCCTTTGGCTTGTGAAACTACCCCATTCTTGTGTGTGATAGACAATGAATTTCATGTTTAGCTCACATAATCTATGTAGGTTAAATGCTCAAAGAAAGTATTCGGTTCACTTTACCGTGAACCACCTTTTTTCAGGACACTGAACTTGTGTTTCACTTAAGGCGGTGAACCACCTCTTTTCAGTGTGGGACACACACTGGGTTTCATATTTAGCTCAAATGATCTAGTTTCACATTTGCCGGTGAACCACCTATTTTTTGTGTGGGGCGTACATTGGATTTCATTTTAGCTCGCATGATCTTAATGCTAAAGATTTCTTTACGAACGTAAGAAAGGAAGAATAATAAATGTAATTTCAAAGTGAGGTGAGAAATTAAGAGCTTAATTATGTCAAATCATATGTGGTTGATAAGAACGGATTCTTAATAGGTTATTGTCTTGTGACAAATAAAGATATATGCTCCAATATCTTCAAATTATACAAATGATCAAATAATGGGCATAGCCAAATAAAAATTGTCTTATAATGACTTATTATATTATGAAAATTAAGGGGAATAAAACATAATGTCAAATAAATGTCCCATGATCTCCATAATATGAAAATGATGAAATAAGTGGCCTAGCCAATAAAGATTGGCTTATATAGATATCATGCCCATTTAACAAGAATACAAAGAGTAACTTGTAGTAAGGGTAGCCAAATCATTTCCCTAGTCTTTTGGATCACTTACTTGATCCATTTTAGGTATGGGACTACAATGAATCATTGCACTTGTAAGTAAAACATAAGATTAAAGAGATCTTTGAACTACACAACAAAAAGAAAAAAACTACTGAAAAATAAACTAAGTATAAAAAGAAGAGCTCTCGGTTTTGGAGGAGTAAATTAAAATTTTTTTGCTCAAGTTGTTCTAAAATTATGTTCATGATTCTAAGGTGTTATGTTCATATAGAAAATGAGTTTCGTGGTTTAAATGTAATAAAATATGTAATATTCATAACATAATTCACATATAACGAATGTAGAAAGTCTAGTTACTTCACTTTCCTGAAATTTCATGTTGTTGGACTATATCCCATGTGAATGGAAACAACACTTCTTGGTTAAAACTTATCATGTATGTACATACTCTTTGCAAAACACAGACAACCTAAAACTCTCAAATATTGTAGAGTAGGTTTGGTTTTATGAAATACATCATGAGGAGATTTACCGTGCAACACAGGAGTAGGCAACAAATTTATGATGTAAGCAGCTTTAAGTATGCAATGACCCCAAAATCTAATAGGAATATACCCTTGAAATCTGATTGCTCTAGCCACTTCAAGAATATGTTTATGTTTTCTCTCTGCAATACCATTTTGTTTAGGTGTATGAATGCATCTTCTATGATGAATGATACCTAAGCTTGTAAATAGTTTGTGATACTCAGCATTTGCAAACTCGGATATATTGTCAGTTCTGTCTATTTTAACTGCGACATCGAACTGTGTTTTGACAAGAATGAAAATGTTTTTCAGGACAGCACAAACATCACTCTTCATTCTGAGTAAAATAAACATAATATTCTGGTACAATCATCAACTATAGTAACAAAGAATTTATGTCCATTATAGGTAGGGGTGTTAAAGGGACCCCAAACATCAATGTGAAGTAGTTAAAAAGAAGAAGTAGAAACTGTAGTACTATTGGGATGTGGTAATCTATGTTGTTTTGCCAAAGGACAAATGATACAATTACGAAGATCTTTAGAACATTTACTAGGTGAAAGAGCTAACACATGAGCCAGAACAGTGGAAGAAGTGTGTCCTAGCCTTTGATGCTGCAGTAAAGCTTGTGAATATGTGGAATGAGTATCTCCATGATCTAAATGTGATGAACATGTGCATTTGTGTTGAGAGGAGAGGAGTTGTTAGGCAGAACATAAAGACCATCATATTCTCTACCAATCACCTTCACCTGCCCATTGGAGAGATCTTGAAGAGTAATAAAATTAGGAAAGAAGCGCACAACACATTTAAGATCCTTAGTATTTTGTGATATTGATAGTAAATTGAATTTAAATTCAGGAATAAGGAAAAAAGTTCTTAGTGTGTTTGGAGGAGTTATATTACAGGAACCTATATGTGTGATTTGATTGTTTCACCATTGGGCAATTGAACATTTCTAGGTTTATCACTAGGAAGAGGATGTTTATGAGTAAGAATATCATAGTTTGGAGTCATATGATTTGTTGCACCAGAGTCTATTATCCAACCAGTATTGGCTGAACATACAGTGAGAGCAGTTTCATTACTTGTTGAGGCACCTGTTGAAGAGCAATTGTCCTGGGCCATATTAGCACTGAAATGTGATGTAGATGCTACTTTATAATTTCCCTACTGCACATTAGTCTGTCCAAGCATGTGTAAGATCTGGTTATATTTTTCATGCAACATAGTCATTCCTTTTTTACATTAAACATGTTTAGAATTTGTAGATCCTCTTCCATTTCCATGATTTCTTGAATTCACATCTCTGTTAACATCTATATCACCATCAGTGACTGCATTGTGAGCAGTAATATTTTGCCTCCTGTTATTATTAAACCTTCCTCTCCCATAATACTCATTATTAGACCTTCCTCTCCCCTGATATGTATTGTTAGGATTCTTCTTTTTTCTTTCAAATCCTGGGGGAAAACCATGAAGTTGATAGAATATTGCTTGTGTATGACCTGTTCATTTTTTTACAGTAACCACAGAATGCATTGGGATCATAGCAAGAATTGTTGTAAGGCCTTGATCTAGGTACCATAGCATTAGTATTGTTTTTAGTAGTGAACATGGCACTCAATTCAGAACAATTAGCACTACTGAAGATTTGAGAAATGGTTCTCTTAATTCTCTCTCAATTAAGAGTGAATATGTTTTGTTCAATGAAGGTAGAGGTACTATCATCAATATTTGTCCCCTAACTTGTTTATATGAGTCATTCAGACCCATAAGAAACTGAAGTAACTTATGATAGTGTACAAATTTCACAAATTCTCTTGAATTTACACACTCACAACTTTGAATAGGAGTTAGACTATCATATTCTACCCAGAGTTCACGTAACATAGAGAAATATGTTGAGATTTAACTAGTAACTTGACTTACAGTAGTAATTCGTTGTGTAGTTGGAATAAACGAGATCCATAAACTTTATCATATCGTTCAGCCAGATCTTTCCATACAGATGCAACATTTTGGAATAAACAATACCTCCAAGTAATTCTTTTAAAACACAATTCATGATCCATGATAATACAATTGCCTTGCAGCATTCCCACAAATTCACATGATTTGGACCATATGCCTCCTTTTTACATGAACCATCGATGAACCCCAACTTATTACGACCTATAATAGCAATCTTAATGCTCGAATCCCCTTCGAGAAATTATCGGCCCCAGTCAATTGAATTTAACTTAGCAGTACACTAGAATTGTCAATGGTGTTTAGAAAAAGAGGATGATTATGACGTCAAGTAGAAATGACTATTCTGTGAAGATTTATTCTTCACAATGAGAGGATGTTGAATATTAGACGGAATCTCTAACATAGTGGATTCTGCATTTCCAAAGTAATCTAAGATGATAAAAGCGTTCACGTAGTGGAAGTTGGATTTATACTAGAAATCTTCTTGTCCAAAAAGTATATGCCCTCTAAGGTTGATTATTTAGTAGGGGATTTAATTGATTATCAATCTTTGGTGGGTCCTCATGCTTTAAAGGCAGACTTTATTGTTTTCACCTTCTTTCATTTATATTCTCTTCTGTATTCGATTTATGGACTAGACCCAATTTCATTCAATTGTATTAGATATCTACGTTGAGACGAGTGGTAATATTTCATTTTTCGTTTTAAATAAATGATTTTTACAGACTATTCTTTTACTCTATCAATTATATATCTAATGTTATGAGAGCAATGTGGCTTTTATGGAGTCCATTAGGTTTCTATATGCCATGCTACGTATAGGAGTGTAACAATCGAAAAGTACCCCCAATCATCACGAGCGTATTCGACCTTGATGAGGTCTTATACAAGACCTTAGCAAAACTCGAAATAATGTGAATGTAAATTTTTTTACAATAGAAGTTCAAACTTCATTTTCATAAAAAAAATAGTAGGAATCTAATATTAGTGTCATACATACAACATCTACTACTAAGAATACAACATAAATTTTTCAAATAGGGTCCTTAGCCCTTTAGACACAATATTCTTATAGAAAGAAAGCACACAAGGAAGACTACTAAGTCAATTAAATCAATAAGAATTCACATGGTGGCATAAATAAATCATTAGTCCTTCGATCTTTGAGGACCTATCACAAGGCTTGTAGATAAGAAGTCCAAGCTTTCTTCAAGAATATAGAAGCCAACCACCTAGCCAGAACCTATACTCATAATAGAAAAAGAAAGAAAGGGGTTAGTACAATTTATGCACCAAAGTATAGAGAAATTCAGAAAAACCTTTAAAACATGAGGAAATGACATTTTCATGAAAAGTACGCATTTTTGAGGTTTTTGAAAACATTTTACATCATCAACAAAATACATAAATCAACAGCCCTAAAATGTGCATACTACAACAAAAGTATGACTTTAGCACTTCCTAAGGTCTACTCGTACAATATAAGATTAGAATTTCATAATACAAAATTTACCAATCATCCCCTAGTAACAAACATAGCCACACACCTTACCGTTACATTTCACCACATACCACAAGCATAGTCGAAGCACATACATCATGCACCACATTTGAATATAGTGATAATTCCTCCCAAACCATTATACATTCAACATACATGCTTTAATATCATTTCATAACTATAAGGAACTACCCTGAATTCCCTTCTAAGCTTACTAGTGCCATGTACAAGTGATGTCGCATAGCTCCACTTCTACATAGTAAACCAATTAGGATATCATAGACTAGTTCATACTTCATTATTTGGGGAAGATCAACCATAATCGACACAAACCATGAGATCTTACATGAAAGCTGATGTCAAAAAGCCCAACACTGAAAAAGGGTGTTCCACTTCCAGGGTAGAACCTACTTACTAGCTACTTTGTGGATCCACTAGCTAAGTCCTACAGAGGCACGTAGTTAAGGGATAGAGATATTGCTTCTAGATTCTCTACCTCTTACATTAATGATGGAGTCCCCATCTCATGAGTATCTCTAGGATGATCCAGCGTCTTGCACTAATGGAAAGGTATTTTTTTTATTGGTCATATCCTCTCGGTGTTGAGTATAATCTCCCAATTTACTACCATTAGTCTCTTTAATTGTATCTGTATGTGTGAAGAAGTATTCCCTCTCCATCAAAAACAATTAGACAAGAATCTCTTAGATTCATTAGATGATAATACATTTTCAACCTAAAATTAACATACGTATCTGAGTAGTACTTTCACAATATCAATCATAGTGTTTTCATGAGTACTATACTTTCAATGAACATATCACCTAAGTATCATTCAACACGATTCGTGCAACATATTAGATTAGGTTCAAGAAAGTGGAGACCATCCAACAATATCTTACTTGCATCCTTTCACAAGCCATGTAACTTAGAAGCAAATCAATTAGTTCATCTACCACATTATCCATATATATGTACAAACCCTTGGATTTAGCCCTTTTTCATGCTCAAAAGTAAATTATCATAAATACACCAAACAACATCACAATAGGCATGAAAACACAATTCTACAACTAGGTAATAATCATTACAATTAAAAATGTATATATCGACTCAATTCATTTAACAATATTCATGAAGTTAGGTCAGAGGGTGAACATGGGTTCTTGGGATATTTTTAAAGTACAACTCATCTATTATTCCAAACACACTCATAATATAAGTCAAATATTGTAATGAAAATGATTTTTGAGTGAACCCATTGCTAGATCACAAGCCCTAATTTTTTTCATCATATCAATTTCGAAAATAGAAGTTTTGAAGGACTTCATGGAGAAACTAATAGGTGAATTAGCATCCACATACCTTGTTTGATCTTAGTACACAAGTTTGAAGTGGAAAAGGGTTTGTATTCAGTACCCATGCGTCAGTTCTTCCTTTTTCTTCAATGGTGGGTTAGAGAGAGAATTTTGTGATAGAGGAAAAGTGGGTTTTTATTTTATGCTTGGAGATATATGGTGGAAGACTTTTATTTATTGCTTTAATAATCTTTATATACCTAAGTAACTAAAAATAATCATTTTAAGTGTAAATTAAGTGATTCGATAATTACCTCACTATCCCTAATTAAGCCGTATTTTAGGAAGTGAGTAGTTCCCATTGACGAGTTTCCGTTTACTGAGTGTCGTTGAATTGATAGAACGTACTGGGCCCTCATCAATTAGGATAGAGTCTGGTTTTTGGAGTTTATGTTTGAGGAGACTAAGTATTGACTCATGAATCCCATTGATGGGGTGTGAGTCCTTTAATAAACCATCAATGGTCCTTGTGAACCAAGCTATTTTTTGTATACTTTTTGGACACTCCCTAGGGTCCTCTCATGGACCCTTGGGAGGGTCGTAGGATTTTCGTACCTTGACGTTTAGGTATTGAGACCTTAGTTAAGGGTTGAGAAATTAGTATAGGACCTTTACCTAACATTTAGATTTCCTTAGGCTGTGAGACGATTGTTTGGGATCTAGTATATGTCATTAGGCATATGTGGTGTTACACTATCTCAACCTTGGGAACATTCATCCCCGAAAGTCCAACAAAGAACCAAACTAAGTTTGAAACTCCATATCAATAGCGTACATAACCTAAACATTGAAAAATGTGCACTAATCGAAAATGCCCTATTCTTTACTTGAGCCACACTTATAGTATAAAATTTCATTCAACCCACAACATGGCCAAAGCAACTAAAGTAGGTAGGAAATACATATACAAACTCAATATGCAATCACTCATTAACTAACATAAATATAAGAGGAACTAACTTCTCCAACATCATTTATGATCATAACAACAATTTACAGCAAAAGTATGATCTCCTCACACATCTTCACATGTTCACCTCATGAACCAAAATGCAACCATAATACTACATGCAATTCAACCAGAGAATCATGAGCATCCTTAAAACTTTATATATAGATACTAGTACATGAATTTTCACAAGAACACGCATCATATAGGAAAAATCATGAAATTTTACACATGAGACACATGACTCCTGAAAATACTAAGTTAAGAAAGAACTTGTTACCTCAAGTTTAATAGGAGTAGAAGGAAAAAGATGAGGATAATGGGACATCATATTGACCTCTGCCTCCCAAGTAGAACTTTGTACAAGATGGTTTCTCCTTATAACTGTAACGGAAACTACTTCCTTATTTCTCTACCTCTTCAGTTGTCGGTCTAAAATATCAAGTAGGTCCTATTCATAGGAATGGCTAGCATCAACTCCTAAACATCCTAGAGGAAGAATGGACACCGGATCGCCTATACACTTTTTTTTTATCATAAATACATGGATTACCTGATGCACCTGAGCCAACTCAATAGGTAACATAAATTGGTAAGCAACACTTCTAATATGTTTCAAAATCTCATATGGCCACACATATCGGGGTCAAAATTTCCATTTCTTCACAATCATCACCCCTTTCATGGGTGATATCTTCAAATATACTAAGTCACCTACAATAAAATGAAGGTTCGTCGTTCTATCGTCAGCATATGAATTTTTATGACTTTTGGAAGTGTTCACTGTATCCCTTATGATTAAGAAATTCTCCACGGTCTCATAAACTACTTCAAGACCTATTAGATAAAGCTCACCTAAGTAAAACCACCCAATCATAGATCAAGATCTTCTTTTATTAATAACCTCAAATGGAGCTATGTCAATACTTGAGTGGTAGTTGTTTCTGTAGGCAAATTCAATAAATGGTGAATGGTCGTCCCAATTATATTTCAAGTCAATGACACATTTACTCAACATGTCTTCTAGGATTTGAATGGTTCATTCTTCCAAACAATCTATTTTGCGGATGAAATATGATATTAAGTTTTACATTATTACCAAGTCCACTTTGGAATGGCTTCAAAAAAGCAGAAGTAAATTGAGTACCCCTATCCGATATGATAGATAAGGAAACCCCATGCATACTCACAATCTCTTTAACATACAATTAGCATATTATTCCATCGAAAAAGTAGTCTTCACATGAATAAATTGGGCCAACTTGGTAATCCCTCTAATATAACCCAAACTGAATCATATTGCTTTCGGGGGCGAGGTGAACCCACAACATATTCCATATTGACATCTTCCCACTTTCAAGTGGGTATTTCTATATCTTGAGTCAAGCCTCCAAACCATTGATATTCTTTCTTGTCTTGTTGACAATTTGGATATTTGGTAACAAACTCCGCTATTTCTCTTTTTAGATAATTCAACCAATAGACCTCCTGCAAGTCACGGTGAATCTTGGTGGCACCCGGAGGAATGATATATCACAAAGCATGGTATTGTTCTAAAATTTTCCTTCTAAAGTAGTCCACATTCTGTACGCATAGCCTACCTTGATACCTAGTGCCCCATATCCCCCTTGGCAGAAAGTTTAACGGATTTCCTAAGTACGGAGACTTTTAACTCCATCAATATGGGATAGAGGTATTTCTTGGGTTTTACATTAACCACCGAAGAAGAATCAAAGTTAGGTTGGAATATCACACCTCTATTGAGAGAATCTACTAGATAGAATCCCAACCGGGCGATCCTATACACATCAAGAACTAACTCCTTTTTGTTATCTTCTCCAAGAGCAACACTACCCATGGACATGTGACTCAATGTATCCATGAAAACATTGGTTTCACCGGGATGGTAGAGGACATTCATATCTTAGTTTTTTCAAAATCTCTAAACATCTTCAGTGCCGGAGGTTTAATTTTTTTTGAATGAACATATATTGAACAATTTAGTGATCGACGAACACATCCACATAAACTTCATATAGATAGTTCCTCCATATTTTAAAATAAAATACCACAACTTCTAGTTCAAGATAATAAGTCGGGTAGTTTTCATCATGTACCTTGAGTTGCCTTGAGGTATAAGCTATAACCTTACCATGTTACATTACAACACAACCCAAACATACTCGGGAACCAATAAAATATTTCACAAATCCTTCGGCTCCCTCCGGCAATGACAATACAAGAGCGGAGGTAAGCTTGTCTTTTAACAATTAAAAATTCTTTTAACATGCCTCACACCATTAAAACTTATCCTTCATTTGAGTGAAGGACGTTAATGAAGATGCGATGGTTGAAAATCACTCAATAAACCTCGTATAGTACCCGGCCTAACCCAAAAAAACTTTGGATGTTGGTAGACTCTAAGGTGTAGGTAAACATTTGACGACTTCCATTTTTTTGGATCGACATTTACTCCTTTACTAGAGATAATGTGACCAAGAAAAGCAACTTATCTCAACAAAAATGCGCACTTGTTATATTTTGCAAATAGTTGATGTTTCTTGAAGACTTGAAATAGTATCCTCAAATGACCCATTTGTTCATATTCGTTCTTGGAATATACCATGGTATTGTGTAAAAAGACGATTACAAATGAATTAAGATAATTTCAGAGCACCCTATTCATAAGTTCTACGAAAGTCGCCAGGGCATTAGTTAGACCAAAAGACATGTCCGGGAACTTATAATGACTGTATGTTGTTCCACAATCCATTTAATAAATGTCAACTCCTCTAAATCTAAATTGGTGATACAACAACCTCAAGTCAATTTTAAAAAAGTACCTCGCCCCTTGGAGTTATTCAAACAAACCAACGATCCTAGGGAGTTGATACTTATTCTCTATTGTTACATTGTTCAATTACTTGTAGTCAATACACATACGAATACACATGTTAATTCTTCACAAACAGTACCGGATTACCCCATAGTGTTATGGTTGGTTGAATAAAAATTCTATCTAGAAAACCCTTGAGTTGAACCTTAATTCCCCTAACTCAGACAAGGCAATCAAGTATGAAGGGATTGAAATAGGTTGAGTATCTGAAAAATAAATCAATTCCAACATTTATTTCTCATTTTGGAGGAATTCCGAGCTAGTCATCAAGAATGACATTTGGAAAGTCCTTCACTACGGGGACTGACTCTAACAAAGGAGTCTCGGACTCAAGATCCTTGGCCTCACAGTATGATATAGACAACCCTTTGAGATATTCTTACAAGCTTTTATACATGAAATGATTCGGACTCTAGGTATTAGGTTTCCCCCATTTCATTCAAAAATGGGCTCATTTTGAAATTTAAACACTACTACACAAGTTTTAAAATCAATAGAAGAAAAACAAGCATGTAACTAATCCATCTACACAATGACGTCAAAGTTCAACATATCAAGTTCTACCATATCAAC
This sequence comes from Solanum pimpinellifolium, assembly GCA_034621305.1. Classification (NCBI taxonomy): domain Eukaryota; kingdom Viridiplantae; phylum Streptophyta; class Magnoliopsida; order Solanales; family Solanaceae; genus Solanum; species Solanum pimpinellifolium. The sequence continues at coordinate 34,660,594 of CM067873.1, read as the reverse complement.
TAATGTGACTTTATTTGATAATAAGACAGGACAGCCCCGATAAACTCTTTTAACTACCACGGAGTCACTCGGGGTAGACATGGAAAAAGGTTTTTAAAGGATTTCGGGGAGAAAAATGAATTTTTTATCCACCAAAGAAGTTACAAAATATGATGTTGAACAAGGGTCTAATAATGCATAAATATCTATTGTAAATACTTGTAACATATAGGTAACATCATCCATATATCTCCCTTAATAAATCCTTTTTAAAGGGCATAGAAGTGATTCTTCTTGGGAGCATCAAAGTTTGGAGCAATAGTTAGATATCGAGTACCTTATCTCCCTTTGGCTGCACGAATTAGACAATCTTTCAATTCGTGGCCATTTTTCTCACACCCATACAAAACTCCCATACCGGAAAAAAACTTCCAATCATGCTTTTCACCACACATTGCACAACTAGTTCTTTCAGCAAAAGGACCACTTCTATTGCCTCATTAGGCTTATTAGTAGACATCTTCCCTTGATTTGTCCTAGGATAACTGGAGGGACATATACTAGAAGACCTCTTTTGAACCTTTGTTTGTCTTATAATTCAAACCTAGCATTTGAAAAGTTTCCCTCATCGGGCCTTCACTTTTTTAACTCTCTACAAACTTGCTTATGCTTTTGTTCCTCAATTTGTTCTTCATGAAACATAAGACAACACTTCTATGCATGGAGTTAGCATAGCCGAACTACATTCATTCACCACAACATTGGATATTCCCATAACAAATTTTTTGATCTTTGACATATAGTCCACATTCATAGTAGGAGTATGCTTGGATAGTTGAGTTCACTTAAGGCTATACTCTTTTACACTCATACCTCCACTAAAAAGCATAATGAGTCTTGCATTTTCCGCTTCCTTGATTTCAAGGGTAAAACCTATAAAGGAAGCCATTTTTATTGTTGCCTAAGTAACCGGATGTAACATTCCACAAAACATACTCGTCTAGTGATGAGACTATTAAGTTTTAAGAATAGGCATTGGGAATAAATAGGCATCCCAATGCCCAATATTTTTTAATATTGGTCATAGTAGAAAATACTATCTTAAATGGTGTTAACCAAATTTCTAGGTATTAATGAGATATGAGACATATATGTGTCAACTCTATGCACCATATCACATGACAAATTAAAATGGGCATGTAGATTTAACAGTGCCCAAGGATATAGTGAGGATCCTTGGGACAATAGGTAAACATTCCAAATGAACCATCAAGAATAGATAGTTACGAAAGTACAAGAAACACATGTGAAAAACCGGCCAAGAGAGGGACCACCCTAACCGAATTCGATTAGGGTAGTTAGGGGACCAGTGATCACAAGGGTCCACCGACGTGGGGCCTAACACTCTAACAAACTCTAGACTATAAATAACTGACCTAGCTAGCTAACAAACCTAGGACAAACAAAAATAAACTATCTAGTGCACCCGACAACCTAAGACTTAATTGGGTGACACTAACCTAATAACTAGTTCAAGACACAACTTAGTGCCTAACCTAGGATCGTCCAAAATGGTTAGTTATGGTCCTAATGACTTAGGGGTTCATTAGTAACTACGTTAGGTCCCTTAATTAGTTACTTTATCAATTTAATTAATTAATTAAAAATCATTATGTATGCCGAATCACTTAGGAAAATTTCAGATTTGACTATGTCAAATGCTCTCTTATTTTTAGTCAACTTAGGAGGGGCATTTTATTAATTAAATAATTTATTTATTTTATTAACTTAATTATACTAAGTTGAATGAGTCAAGATCAGTTCCCAAGTCTTAGACTCACGTTAAAACACTAGAAAATTAATGACTCAAAATTGTACGCAATCGTGAGAAAAATAATGAGCAAAACGTAGAAAAGTTCTCTTAGGAGATTTTAAGGTATTCTTATAGGTTTTCGTGCAAAGTGATCTTCGTAGATTAAATTCTACATAAGGTATGGGTTTTATCTCCTTGAATTCTATCTCTAAGAGTCCTTTCAAAGGTTTTGAATTCATGAACTTCGAAACTAGGGTTATTCCACATCCATGTTGTCCTTGTTTTATATTCTATAACTATTATACATGTAATCTTGATCATGTTGTTTGTTTGTGGTGCTAACTGATTATTAATTATAGGTTCTTGATCTGTTCATGACTAATGAGGCCTATGTATTTGATTTATATGATTAGGTTATTAGTTATATGATGTAAAGAATGATGTAATGCTTAGTTTTGTTTCGAGAATATGAAGTTTGATTAAAAGTCGACTATGAAGTTTAATTACTATTAAATGTTAAAGTGTCGAATTGTGTATGTTGAAGAGATCACTACAGTACTTGGATGAAACTAATTGATTTGGTTGGTTACAACATAATGAAAATTGTTTAAGTAAAGTTTGGTTCTGCGCCAATAAAATTGGGTAACAATACTTTGTCCAAAAAGTTGAATGGAATTAACTTACAATGTTTTTTCGAAGATAGGATAAAAAAAATGGCTAATGAATAATTTTAACCGAATTAAGCACGAGCAATGTAACTTTGACTTCATAAACAAGGGTATGTCTATCATTTGGACAAGTCCCAACATACTCTTTCCAAATAAACTATAAACATAGTAATTATATGGAACAATGTTCTTAACATTTATAAAGAATGGTATAAGTTACAAAAAGACATGAAACTAGTTAAGGTGAGTAATAACAGAATTAAAAGTCTTTGAATTATCAAAGTGATCAGAATGGGGTGTTAAAGGAAGTGAGACAAGTCTCACTTACACCAACACAATTATTCTAAAGATACTTACATAAAAGGTTTTTAATAATCGTGAGACAAGTATCATTAACACCAAGATGATAATGTAAGGTTAAATTCACATTTCATCAAGTATAGAAAAGGATGAGCGATTATCCAAAGAGTTAAGTAAACATCATAACTAGAAGCAAGCTTCCATAATATTTAAGTTAACTCTAAAAGTTGTAAGGAAAATAAATTTGAGTAAAGCAGCGATAGACTGGCAATGAGCTTGTGCCAGCACATGTAAGTCTCTTTAGATGAGGCTACCACCAAGGTGTATAAGTAGTCTCTGCATGTCTCCTAGTCTTTGAACTATTTGGCCAGCATTGGAACTAGCTGGTGGATTCCACCTAAGAGAGCTAGGTATGATGCGGTTTCCCTTTGGCTGGTGAAACCACCCCTTTGTTGTGTGTGATAGAAACTGGATTTCATGTTTATCTCACATAATCTATGTAGGTTAAATGCTCAAAGAAAGTATTCGGTTCACTTTACCGTGAACCACCTTTTTTCAGTGTTGGGAAGAAACTAAACTTGGTTTCACTTAAGGCGGTGAACCACCTCTTTTCAGTGTGGGGCACACACTGTGTTTCATATTTAGCTCACATGATCTAGGTTCACTTTGACCGGTGAACCACCTCTTTTTTGTGTGAGGCGGACATTGGATTTAATTTTAGCTCGCATGATCTTAATGCTAAAGATTTCTTTACGAACGTAAGAAAGGAAGAAGAATAAATGTAATTTCAAAGTGAGCTGAGAAATTAAGAGCTTAAGTATGTCAAATCATATGTGGTTGATAAGAATGGAGTTTTAATACGTTAATGTCTTGTGACAAATCAAGATATATGCTCCAATATCTTCACATTATACAAATGATCAAATAATGGGCATAGCCAAATAAAAATTATCTTATAATGACTTATTATATTATGAAATTAAGGGGAATAAAACGTAATGTCAAATCAATGTTCCATGATCTCCATAATATGAAAATTATGAAATAAGTGGCCTAGCCAATAAAGATTGGCTTATATAGATAGTATGCCCAATCTAAATAAAATATAAAGAGTAACTTGTAGTAAGAGTAGCCAAATCATTTCCCTAGTCTTTTGGATCACTTACTTGATTCATTGTAGGTATGGGACTACAATAAATCATTGCACTTGTAAATAAAACATATTATTAAAGAGATGTTTGAACTACACAACAAAAAGAATAAAAATACTGAAAAATAAACTAAGTATAAAAAGAAAAGCTCTCGGGTTTGGAGGAGTAAATTCAATTGTTTTTGCTCAAGTTGTTCTAAAGTTATGTTCATGATTCTAAGGTGTTATGTTTATATAGAAAATGAGCTTCGTGGTTTAAATGTATTAAAATATGTCATATTCATACCATAATTCACATATAACGAATGTAGAAAGTCTAGTTACTTCACTTTCCTGAAATTTCATGTTTTTATGGGAATAACTTTACTTGATCACGCATAGTCGTTACATGTATATGTGCATATACCCATACTTTATACACGTGTGCACTAAGCCTATACTATTACCATTTAATTGGCGCAGGTCAAAGAGCAAATTGAAGACTCATTAAAATGGTTTGGAATAGCGATCTCCAGACTTTGGTTGGTCCTCTTGCGTTATAGGATGCTATATCTATCATTATATCTTAGTAATTTAGACATATGTAATGGATGTTTTCCCTAGCATTTCATTTATGACTTTTATTCAAAGCTTTGTATTAAGGTCGTTTCACAAAGTATTAAGATATATTGATTTATTCATTGAATACCTTAATCGATTGTAGACAATTGTTTGATTTGAGGTCATTAGATTATTATTCTATATCGTAATCATATGGAGTCTATTTGTATTTCACTATATTTTAAAAGTTCTAAATTTTTTTGAAATTTAACTATATGAATTTGATAGAAATCTACGAAGAGGCTTGTGTACGACCTCTGAGAGGTTAACAATATTGGTTGCATTCATATTCCAGATCCAGGTGCGATAAACTTGGTATCAGAGCATGAGGTTAAATAATCTAGGAACTAAAGTTCAAAACAACCACGTTACGTTGTTTCTAACTTATGGTTGTGAAGTGCGCCACAATAATGACTTACAGACTAAGTGACAATAAGAATCCTCCCTTCTTCTATTCTTTATCATGTTGTGTATAGCTTTGACATTTTATATCATTATATCATCTAATTCCCTTCTTGTGTGTCCGTGTAGAAAAATGAACAAAAGGAGAAACACAGACAGGAAAATTGGAGAACCAATTGCTGGGGGAAACCAAGCTCCTCCTCAAACCCCAGCTGTTGGAGTGCAAGTGCCTGTCAACCCAGCTGCGTTGACGCACTAGTTCAGATGGCCCAAGACATCACTACTCAGGAACATGATATCATAACCTATGTCACTAGAGAGGGTGCTCCTAGGAAGAACCCACATTCTAGCACCATGGCTAGAAGACCGAGGAACTTCACTAGGATAAATAATCCAATCTATTAAGGGTCCAAGTCCAATTAGAATCCCCAAGAGTTTGTGGATGAGGTGCATAAGATTATCTCTGCTATGGATGTTAATGAAGAGTAAATGGCTGAGTTTGCTGCTTACCAACTCAAATATGTAGCTTAGGTGTGACAGAAGATGTGTCGACATAACTGAGCACAAGGAGAAGTTCCCATTACTTGGACGTTCTTAAGACTGCATTCCTAGAGAGGTTCTTTCCCAGAGAACAGAGAGAGGCTAAGATTGAGTAGTTCATCAACTTACGACAGGGAAATATGTTAGTTAGGTAATACTCCTTGATGTATGTTAAGCTATCCAAATATGCTTCTTCTCTTGTGTACAATAGCAGGGATGAGATGAGCAGGTTTGTGACTGCTGTGTCGGAGGATTTTTTAGGAGGAATGTAGGGCAGCCATGTTTCATGATAACATTGACCTTGGTTTGTTGATGGTACATGCACAGTGGGTCGAGGTGAGTCATTTGAGAAAGAGAGACCGAGAGACCAAGAAATCTAGGTCCTCAAATCAATTTGGTTCGAGTAATGGTAATAATTCATTTGGAGTTTGGGATAGGCTCAAGTTCAAGAAGGGCTACAAACACTCAGGTAATCCTAATCAATCTAAGAACACTAATGCCAAGGAGGGAAATGATTCAAATGCCCAGCATGATAGAAAGTCGTGTAATAAGGTGAGTGCCTGGTAGGTACTAATATCTTCTATGGGTGCGGCAAAAGTGAGTATATGGTCAATGACTATTCAAAGATGAGGAATCACGCCAGGACAGATGCTCAGCCTCGTCCTAATACTACTGCTGCAGCCAAAGCTCTCAAGAGGAACATATTCTGTACTTTGAAAGGTAGAGAGAGCAAGAGAAGTTAGCTGATGTGGTCATTGGTATGTTGCATGTATTCTCTTTTCTTGTGTATGCCTAGATCTAGGATCCACTTTGTCATTTGTTACTCCTTTAGTAGCTAGTAAATTTGACTTGCTTCATGAGATCTTACATGAACCATTTCTAGTTAGTACTCCCATAGGAACAATGTTAGGTCGGAAAGAATATATAGACATTGCCCAATCGTTGTTCTCTATAAAGTTACTCATGCTGATCTAATAGAATAATAATGCTTGATTTTGTGATAATTTTGCGTATAGATTGGTCTCATAAATTCTATTCTACCATAGACTATCGAAACACGACAGTTAGGTTTAAGTTGACAAATGAATTAAAGTTGAAATGGAAAGGATGTGGTTCAAATCCAACAAGCCAAACAGTTTCTAATCTGAAAGTCAACAAGATTTTATGTAAGGGGTAAGGAGTTGATGAGAACCTTTCTCATGATGAGGTTCCAGTTGAAATAAAAGATCACAAAGTGAAGTGGATGAGGAACAAGAAGGTTACTACCGTGAAGGTATTATTGAGGAACTACCTTGTTGAGGGAGCAATATGGGAGGCCGAGGGCGATATGATATCCCACTACCCTTACTTGTTCTGTTCTGGAGGTTAGATATACTCTTTCTAAGTTTGGTTTTTTTCTTATGATACTCTGTGTTATTATTGTATTAGTCGATTTGATGTTTTAAGTTCATAATAGTGTGTATTACACTTGCACTATATGAGTTAAAATGTGTTCAGGCTTGCATTCATGATACTGTTTCTGTATAGCGTGGACATGACTTTTGTATTGCATGAGTTGTGATGTGCATTATGTTAAGTGTGATTCATAAGGTAGTTCCTGAATCTCAAATATAAATCTTCAGATAAGCTTGAGTAACATGCATCATCGAGAGAAGTGTGAATCATAAATTCTCTAAGAATAAAGTTTCAAGTATGTTAATGTGTTTATGACATTACCCTCTTTGATTTAAAATGATATGTAGTGTAATTCGGGGAGGAATATTACTAATGGGGGATTATGTAACATTCCAGAAAATGTACTCATCTGGTGATAAGCCTACTAAGTTCTAAGAATAGGTATTGCGGGTAAATGGAAATATTGGGCATAGTAGATAATATTTGCTTAAAGGGTGTTAACAAAATTTCTAACTATTAATGAGCTTGTTTAAGAAATGTACCTGCAATAAATACCCTAAGCAAAAAACATATGTTGAATAGTATTTGCATAATAAATTTGATGCATCCATGTATCAAGCCTAGGCACCATAGCACATAACAAATTAATATGGGCATGTAGATTAAGAAGTGCCCAAGGACATAGTGAGGATACTTGGGACAATAAGTAAACATTCTAAATGAACCATCAAAAATAGGTAGTTAGGAAAGTATAGGCAACACATGTGCAAGCACATGTGAAAAACCGCCAAAGAGGGGGACCACCCAAACAAAATTCGGTTAGGGTATTTAGGGGGAAGGCATGCGCACGGGTCCACCCATGTGTGGAATAAATCTCTAACCAACTCTAGACTCTAACTAACTGACCTAACTAGCTAAATAACCTAGGACAAAAAAAAACTAAACTATCTAATGCACCTTACAACTTAAGTCTCAAGAGACAACCTAGTACCTAAACTAGGATGATCCAAAAGGGTTAGTCATGGTCCTAATGACTTAGAGGTACTTTAGTAACTACCATAGGTCCCTTAATTAATTAAGTTATAAATTTAATTAATTAATTAAAAATTACTATATTGGCCGAATCACTTAGGAAAATTACAGATTGACTAAGTCAAATGCTATCCTATTTTTAGTCAACTTAGGAGGGGAGTTTTTGTAATTAATAATTAATTTATTTGATTAAATTAATTATCCCAAGTTGAAGTAGTCAAGATAAGTTCCTAAGACTTATACTCATGTTAAAACCCTATAAATTTCACGACTAAAAACCATAAGAAATTATGAGATAATCTTTGAGCAAAACGTAGAAAAACAGAAAAGTTCTCTTAGGCGCAAGGTTTTCATGCAAGGTGATCTTCGAAGGTTCAATTCTACATAAGTTATGGATTTTCTATCCTGGAATTATTTCTCCAAGAGATCTTTCAAACATTCTGAATTCATCAATTTCGAAACTAGGGTTGTTTCCCATTAATATTGGTGAACGTTCACCTCCCTAGCTATCCTTGTTTTCGATTCAATAATTATATACATGTTGTCTTGAACATTTTGTTGGTATGTGGTGCTAACTTATCATTAAGTGTAGGTTCTTGATTTGTTAATGACTAATGAAGCCTTTATACTTGATTAAATATATTTAGGTTACTAGTTATATGAAGTAAAGAATGATATAATGCTTCGTTTTGTTTCGAGAATATGAAGTTTGAATAAATTTCGACTATGAAGTTTAGTTATTATTAAATGTTTAAGTGTCGACTTGTGTATGTTGAGGAGATCACTATAGTACATTCATGAAACGAATTGATTTGGTTGGTGATAAAATAATTAAAATGGTTTAAGTAAAGTTTGTTTATGCCAATAATATTGGCCAACAATACTTTGTCCAAAAAGTTTAATAGAATTTGCTTACAATATTGTTTCAACGATATGATGAAAAAAATGGCTAATGAGTAATGTAAACGAAATTAAGCATGACCAATGTATCTTTGAGTTCATAACCAAGGGTATGTCAATCATTGGCACAAGTCCCAAGATACTCTTTCTTAATGAACTATAAACATAGTAACAATATGGAACAAAGTTCTTCACTTTTATAAAGAATAGTATAAGGCTAACAAAAGACATGAAATGATTTAAGGTGAGTCATAACATAATTAAATGTCTTTGAATTTTGCAAGTGTCCAAAATGGGGTGTTAAAGGAAGCGAGAAAAGTCTAACTTACACCCAGACAATTATGCTAAGGATACTCATATAAAAGGGTGTTAATAATCGTGAGACAAGAATCATTAACACCAAGATGATAATGTAATATTAAATTTACATTTAATCAAGTAAATAAAGGTATGAGCGGTTATCAAAAGAGTTATGTAAGCCTCATTACTCCAAGCAAGCTTCCATAGTTTTTGCGTCTACTCTAAAATATGTAATTAAAAAGAAGTTGAGCAAAGCACCGATAGACTGGAAATGAGCTTGTGATAGCACCTGTAAGCCTTATGATATGAGTCTACCACCAAGATGGATAAGTTGTCTCCATTTGTAACCTACTATCCAAACTACGTTGCAAGCATAGGAACAAGCCGGTGGATTCCACCTAAGAGATCTAGGTATGATGCGGTTTCACTTTAGCCTATTAAACCACACCTTTTAAGTGTGGGGCAGACACTAAATTTCATGTTTAGCTCATATGATATATATATTTCAATTCTCAAAGAATGTATTCGGTTCACTTTAGCCGTGAACCACCTCTTTTTCAGTGTGGGGAAGACACTAATCTTGGTTTCACTTTAGCCGGTAACCACCCCTTTTTTATTGTAGGGTAGAAACTAGAGTTCATGTTTATCTCACAAGATCTAGGTTCACTTTGAGCGGTGAACCACCCCTTTTCGGTGTGGGGCAGACACTGGATTTCATATTAGCTCGCATGATCTAGATGCTAATGATTTCTTGAAGATTGTAAGAAAGGAAGAAGAAAAAATGTAATTTCAAAGTGAGCTAAGAGTGTAAGATATTAAGTACATCAAATCATCAGTGCTTGATAAGAATGAAGTTTTAGCAGGTTACTATCTTGTACCAAATCAAGATATTTTCTCTAATATCTTCACACTATGAAAATGATCAAATAATGGGCATAGCCAAATTAAAATTGGCTTATAATGACTTCTTATATTATGCCAATAAAGGGGAGTAAAACATAATGACAAAGCAATGTACCACAATCTCCATAATAAGAAAATGATGAAATAATTGGCCTAGCGAATAAAGATTGGCTTATAAAGGTTTCTTGCCCAATCTAACAAGAATGGAAAGAGTAACTTGTGGTGAGGGTAGCCAAATCATTTCCTTATTCTTATGGATCAGTGACTTGATTAATTGTAGATATGGGACTACAATGAATCATTGCACTTGTACGTAAAACATAATATTAAAGAGATCTTTGAACTACACAACAAAAAGAAGAAAAAGACTGAAAAATAAACTAAGTATAAAAAGAAGAGCTCTCATGTTTGGAGGGGTAGATTCCACAATTTTCTCTCGAGTTGTTCTAAGATTATGTTAATGATTCTAAGGTCTTATATTCATATAGAAAATGAGTTATGTGCTTAGAGTTCATTAAAATATATCACATTCAAACCTTAATTCACAAATAACGAATTTAGAAAATCTAGTGACTTCAGTTTCCAAAAATAAAATATTGTTATAGAAAAAGCTTTCCTTTATAATGCATATTATTTACGTGTATATGTGCATACACCTATACATAGTACAAGTGTGTACTAAGCCTATACTATTACCACTTTATAGGCGCAGGTCAGAGAGCAAATTGAAGACTCATTGAAAAGGTTTGGATTAGCGATCTCTAGACTTTTGTAGGTCCTCTTGAGTTCGAGGATGATACACCTTTCATTTTAGCTTAGTACTTTAGGCATATCTAGTGGATGTTGTCCCTAGCGTTTCATTTCAGACTCTTATTCAAAGCTTTTTATTAAGGTCGTTTGACAAACTATTACGATATTTTGATTTCTTCATTGAATTGCCTAATCAATTGTAGATCGTTGTTAAATTTGAGCTCATTGGATTATTCTATATAGTAATCATCTGAAGTCTATATATACTTCACTATGTTTTAAAAGTTTTAAATTTTCTGCAAATTTAACTATATGATTGTGATGAAAGCTAAGAAGAGGCTTGTTTGCGACCTCTGAGAGGTTAATGACGCCGGTTATATTCGGATTCTAGAATCCGGGTGTGACACCGGACCTTCTCTAATAGTCGTGTACTCTTTCCATTGCTCATAAAAAACTAGAGGCCACATCTTTAAATTTATAGACGACTAGTTCCGCCTTTTCATTGGAAAACACTAATAAGAGGCTAAAGTACACATTTTTATTATTATTTACCTTACATTTATTATTTATGTTTTTCCGTTTTGAGAATAAATTTTAGCGATTATGCTAAATTATGTATTATATTTTTAGAATTAATTTGATGAAAAAATGAAGAATTTTGGAGCTAAAACGAATGAAAAATCAAAGGTTGAAGAAGAACATCAAACAAGGAACTTAATTGATATATATATATATATATATATATATATATATATATATATGGAAAGGTGTATGAAATAAAATTGATTTAAAATTTTGTTGCCACGCGTCAATCATTGAAAGGGCTCTTAATTTAAAAGCAGAGGCAACAATATTTTTGAGATGCAGAAATAATTTACGGAAATCAATTCCTTTTCAGTTTTGATTTCCTAATTTGTTTGGACTCAATTATTTTATTTAGGTTTTTCTTTATCTATAAATAGGAAATATAAATTATAAAGGGGAGGCCAAGAACCGAAATACAACACACAATATAAATTTTCTTTTAGCTTCGAATCTTTATAAGAGCCGCCGTGGAGGCCGGAGAATTGTGGTTTATTCTTTCTTCTCCTTTATTATTTATTTATATTAGTAATTAATAAAATATTTTTTATCTTTTTTTCTTACCTTTTTATAATTAACACAGGCATATTTATTTTAATAAATATTGATTGTGTTTTGAGGTAATGAGTACCTAAGCAACACAACTAGCTTTGTGGGAACCATGGACGATTAACAAAGTATAAATACTAATTAAGTAATTCTCAAATTGGTTATTGAATGTTTTGATAATTCTGTCACTTAAAAGTATTTTTAGCGAGTGCACGCGTTAGAACTAGCCTTAGTGCTACTTTCCCGACCAAGGAGGTAGTTAATAAGAAAATAATTATCAATGTAGATTTAGTGGGATACTATCTAATAGTCTAGTGTCTATTATGGAAAGAAAAATCGTAAAATTGATAGTGTTGTGTTGCGATGTTAAATTAAGCGCTTATTGGGAGACAACCCAATTAGTAGTGTTACTTTTTTAATTTTATTTTTATTTATTTTATTTTATTTTTTTAGTATCACTTTTTTATCTTGTTTTTGCATATTAGGGGAAGTATTAGTACCCAACAAAAAAAAGGAAAAGGAGCACGTTTGAGCTTAAGTGTTGGGTGACGACCCTTGATATAAATTTAAAGAACGTGCTACTAGCTAGGCCTAAAGGCCTCAGGACGTTTTGGCAAACCTTATTTTATAATTTATTTAATGCATTGGATACATAACATCTTTTTAAGTTTGTGGTGGAGGAATGAGTTCCTAGTTTTAACTGTTTTATTGAGTTTATTTTTTAGAATGGGTTCCTTGGCTTTTGTTGTCTGTTCTTTTTCCTGAGGATAGTCCCTTTGAACCGAGGGTCCTTTATTTATTTATTTTAGGAATAATTTTTTTAATTAATATTTTTGGAGAGAAAAGAAAAAACCCTTTTGAGTTATGTGATACTTATTTGATCCTAATTTTAAGTAGTACTTTCTTCTGATACTTGATTACTAGTGAAATTGCAAACCTTTTGACATCTAGGTTCATGGTTGAAACTTTGTATATAGCTTATTTTAATTTATAGTTTGTTAGGATCTTGTATTTCATAGAACTTGAATTGATACATCATGATTGATACTTGTGTCATGTGTGGAAAGATTTGCTTTATTCCATGTTTTGCATCTTAGTCTAGAATTTACCCTGCATGTTATTGAACCAAAATAAGAAAAGTGTTGCCTTGTGTAGGAGATGATAATAGGTTTTCTTTGACTTTTGTTATAAATTTTAGCCTTTTCAGATATTTTATAACTAGTTAGCCTCTTTGATATTGTAGCATTTTGTTGTTAGCCATATTTTCCCTTGACTATTTTGGTGAATCCTTACTTTTTTGCACCTTGCTTCTTTAAGCACCATAGGATAGAGTTATTTTAATTATCAATTCTGAGAAAAAATGGATGAATGAGTGAAAAAGTAATCAATGATGGCTACAAATTTCTTAAAATCCCTCTTTGAAAGATGTTGAAAAAATATTATTGGAATGTGAAATAAAAAAAAAGAAAAAATAAGTTACCTTGATGATGGCCCTGATCCTTCAAAGGAGATTGTGCACCTTAAATCATGTAAAATACTTAAGTCAATGGTGGCTATAATGAAGGGGGAAAAAAGTGAGAGAATAATGACTGAAACATTATTTTGATGATGGGAATTACATGTGAAATAGTTGTTGAAGAGAGGGCTGAAAATAAAGATAACAAAGCATGGGTAATAAAGGCTAATAATTGCAAAGTGTTTAAGGAAGTGGAATTCACTATTATATTTTTTTCCTACCCATCTCCCAGATTACATTACAACACGTTAAAGTCGTAGATGATTCAATTGAAGCTTGTTTAATTAGTGGATATGTACATAATGGGCAAGCATATGGTTCTTTGTGAATACATGTGAATTTTATTTGTAAGTGTGAGGGCTTTCTTGATATTAAGTACTTAATATATATTCAATCTTTTTAATTGAGCGTGTGGACAATTTTTTTTTGTGAGGGCACTTTTTTCATGATAGATAGATGATGTTATTAACTTTCTTTGATGAGAGTGGGTAAGCAAACAAAAATTCTATGAGTTCAAAGTTCTTCTTGAAGTTACGAGGTTAGAGGTTTATTATTTACTTGGATATCTTGAATAATCATTGAGAAGTCAACTGGTTATTTTAATTGGTATATGGCCTAATTTTTTCTTTTAATCAAAGTGATGACATTGCCAGTATAATTTTTTTAGATGAGCTTTAATGCTTGCTCGAGGACGAACAAAAGTGTGGGGTGTTGATGTGAGGCCAAAGCACACATTTTTATAATTATATACCTCATTTATTATATATATTTGTCCATTTTGAGGACAAATTTTATGGATTATACTAAATTGTGTATTTTATTTGTAGAATTAATTTTGATGAAAAACTAAAGAAGTTTGGAGCTAAAACGAATCAAAGATGAAAGTTTGAAGAAGGAAATAAAGCAGGAAACTTAATGGATTAAAGTAAATAAAATAATATGCATCCACACACACACACACATATATACATAGATACACACACACACACATGTGTGTGTGTGTGTGTGTGCGCGCACGTGTGTGTATCGAAAGGAGTCTGAAATCAAATTTATTGAAAGTTTTGTTGCCACATGTCAATCATTTAAAGGGAACTTAATTTAAAAGAGTAGGCAGCAATATATTCGATATACAAAAATAATTTACGAAAATCAATTCCTTTTCGATTTTGATTTCCTTATTTGTTTGGGCTCAATTATGTTTTTGTAGGGTTTTCTTTATCTTTAATTAGGACATATAAATTATTTTTTGGGGGAGGCCAAGAACCAAGATACAAGACATAGTATAAATTTTCTTCTAGCTTTGGACATTTGTAAGAGCCGTCGTGGAGGCCGGGGAATTGTGGTGTATTCTTTCTTCTCCATTATTATTTATTGATAATCATGGTTAATAAAAGAAACTTTAGCTATTGTTCTTATGTTTTTATGATTAACACATGAATATTTTTTTTAATAAATTTTAATTGTGTTTTGAGATAAATAGTAACTAAACTCTACAACTAGCTTTTTGGGAACTATGAAAGATTAACAAAGTATGAATAGTAATAAACCAATTATCAAATAGGTTATTACATGTATTGACATTACTTTCGCTCTAAAGTCTTTTTGACGATTCCACACGTTAGAACTCGCCTTGTTGCTACGTGCCAGACCAAGGCGGTTGTTAATAAGAAAAGAATTATCAACATAAATTTAGTGGGAAACTATCTAATAGTCTAGTGTCGATTGGTGCGAAGTAACAACTAAGCCTTACATCAATTATGATGTTTAATATGAAGTAAAGGTAAGGGTTAGTAAATTATAAACACGTAGTCGGACCAAGATACATGGTGAAATTCTCTAGATGCCGGACCAAGGATTTTGAGATACATAACTTATCACTTTGTATGCATAATGCTAGGGAAGATTTTCTATTACTAGGATTACCGCATTATGAGCTTATGGGGAACATTCCTTGTTATTTTATTAATTTGGATATAAATAAATACTTAGTTCAATGATATTTTTTGTTCTATTTATTTTTGTTTCAATTTAAAAACCTCCATTTTATATAAGTCCTATGTAGTGAAATATTTTCTTTTTATAATATTCTTCCACATTCTATGTGGGATTGACCCCGACTCATAGTTGGGTAAATATAGTGCACGCGATCATTTATATTTATTTTCAAAAATTATATTTGAACGTTATCAGACACAGCAATCGTATCTAGCACCTTGAATATTTCATCGATGAAACCTTGAGGGTCCTCCTCCAATTTTGAGACAAAAAAAGTAGGGGGATTAATCCTTGTAAAATCCCTTATTCTTGAAAAAGATGTGCTAGAATTTAGGTTCACTTGTACCATAGCATCCGGAGCACTAGAGTAGACAACAATTGAGTCAAACTATGGATGACAACCCTTATCTTAACATTGGACATAGTACCCTCTTCATTAGGGACTTAAGGGTCTTGAGGAGCTTGAGGGCGGACCACCTCATTCACATTCTCCTCCTCGGCCCTCCTAGAATTAGTCCGTTTGGTATTCATGGCCTATAATAACAAGAAAAGGGTTAGAACGAAAGTACCAAATTGAGTTAGCATTACGAGCAAGATAATAGAATATGAAGAAAGGAAGGTTCTAATCATCTCATACCCTCCAATTCATAATTGTGACGTGCTTCACATTAATGAAGAGAACTCTACTAGACGTGGTGTGTGACAAATCAATCCTAATATTATCCCAAAACCATGTGATTTTATTTAAAGTTTGTAACGACTGGAAAGTATCCCCTAGTCATTACCGGTGTATTCAACCTTGTTAAGGATTTATAAAATCCCTTAGCATATTCGTCATTGCATAATGAACTCAAAATAATGCTGAAATTAAATTTTTTTACAATATGAGTTGAAGCTTCATATTCATATACAAATAGTAGGAACATAGTTTTATCGTCACACATACATCCTCTAAGACAACGAATACGACATGAAGTCTTCGAATAGGGCCCGTAACCCTTTAGACACAATAGTCTTATAGAAAGAAATTACATAAGGAAGACTAATAAGTCTATTATATCAATAGAGATTCCATAGGGCAGTATAAAAAAAGATAGTCCTCAGATTGTTGAGACCTACCAGAAGTCTTGGAGACAAGAAGTCCAAGCTTTCTTCAAGAATGTATAAGACAACCACCAATCCGGAACCTATACTCATAATGGAAAAAGGAGAAAGTTGTTAGTACAATTTATGCATTAAGTAATGAGAAATGCACAAAAACCTTTAAAACATGATAAAATGACATTTTCATGAAGAGTATGCATTTATGAGGTTTTTGAAAGCATTTTACACCATCAACACAATACATAAAGCAACACCACCACAATGTCCATGCTACAATAAATACATGACTTTGGCACTTCCTAAGAAATACACGTGCAATATGAGTTTCGCATCCCATAATACAAAATTTACCAAGCATCCTCTAGAAACCACATTTCCCACACAACTTACCACCACGTTTCACCACATACCATAAGCATAAGTGAAACACATATCATTACCCACACTTGAATATAGATATATGTTTCACCCCAATCATTATTCATTCAACATACATTCTGTCATTTCATTTCATAGGTAGAGGGAACCACCCAGAGTGCCATTCTAAGCGTAGTAGTGCCATGTATAAGTGAAGCGTCATACCTCCACTTCTACTTAGTAAACCTAATAGGATATTATAGACTAATTCATTCTTCATTACTTACTTGATTATTTACGAAATATCAACCATAACCAATATAAACCATGGTGTTCCACTTGATGGGTAAAACCTATTTTGTAGCAACTATGTTGATCCACTAGCTAATTCCTACAGGGTAATGCAGTAAAGGGATAGATACATTTCTTCTTACGAAGGAGTACTCATGTCATAACTATCACTAGGGTTACCAACCTCTTGCATGAGCAGAAAGGTACTTACCTCATTTACCATATAATCTTGGTGCTTAGTATACTTTCCAAATTTACTACCATTAGTCTATTTAGTTTTATCTACATATGTGAAGAAGTAGTTCTACTCCATTCAATGGAATTAAACATAAATCTCTTAGATTATTAGGTGAGGATACACTTTCGACCTAGAATCAACATACGTATTTTAGTAGTGCTTTTACAATATTAATCATAGTGTTTTCATGAAGATTGTACTTTCAATGAACACACCACCTTAGTATCATTCTACAAGATTCGTGAAACAAAATAGGTAAGGATAAAGAAATTGAGGCCCATACAAAAATACCTTACTTACATCCATTCACAAGCCATTTAACTCACAAGCAAATCCAATATTCCTCTACCACATTCCCCACATATATACAAACCCTAGGATTTATCATTTTTTCATGGTCAAGAATCAAGCATGAAAATTACACCCAACAACATCATAATGATCATGAAAAAAGATTCTATAACTAGATAACCATCAATTACAATTCACAATGATCATATCTACTCAATTCTTTCAACAACATTAAAGAAGTTAGGGCATATGGTGCACATGGGTTATTGGGAGATTCTCACAATAGAAATTATCAGTTTTCACATTAAATTTATAATGTAACGATTTTTTTTGAGAACGTATGGCTTTATTTTAAAGCCCCAATTTTTGTTTCATCATATCCGTTTTGAAAATAGAAGTTTTGAAGGGCTTCATGGAGAAACTAATCTATGAATCAACATCCCTATATATTTTTTGATGTTAGTCCACGAGTTTGATGTTTCAAAAGTGTTAGTCTTGAGTACACTAGATTGATTTCTTCCTTGTTTTTCAATGGTAGGTTCGAGACAAAATTTTGTGGGAGAAGGAAAGTGGGTTTTTATTTTATAAGTAGAGTTATATGGTGGAAGACTTCTTTTATTGCTTAAATGCTCTTTAATATACCTAAATCACTAACTATGATCGTGTTTAAGTTTGAATTAAATGATTAGCTAATAAACTAACTATCCCTCATTACGACATGTTTGAGGCAGTGAGTAGTGCCCATTGAAGAGTCCCAGTTGATGGGGCGTCAATGCATTGATGGACCGTATTGTCCACTCATCAATTAGTACCTAGGATCGTTTACGGGGCTAAGTTGAGGAGACTAAGTATGGACTCAAGATTCCGATTGAAGGGGCATGAGTCCAATGACGAGCCCTCAATGGTCCTTGTAAACCAAGCTGATTTTCGTAAGCTTTGTGAACTCTCCCTGGGTCTTCTAATGGACCCTTGGAAGTGTCCTAGGCTTATTGTACCTTGATCTTTAGGTATTAAAATCTTAGTTTAGGACCATTAACTAACATTGAGGCTTCGTCGTGACGTTAGAGTATGGTTGAGGCTCTAGTGTAGGTCATTACAAATACGGGGTATTACATTATGTCACCGTTGGGAACATTCGTCCCCAAATTTCGACCAAGGAACCAAACTAAGTTATAAACTCCATATCAACAGCCCACACAGCCTAAACATTAAACAAATATGTGCAAAACTCTAAATTACATTATTCATTACTTAAGCCAAACTTAGAATATACAATTTCCATCATCTCTCAACACGACCAAAGCAACTCAAGTAGGAAGGAACTACTTCTATCAACTCCATATGCAAGCTCTCATTAACTCAGATAAATATAAGAGGAACTAACTTCTCCAACAGTATTTATGATCATCACAAAAATATAGTGCAAAAGTGTGATATCCTAACACATGTACACATGTTCACCTCATGAACCAATATAAAACAATCATACTACATGCAATTCATCATAAGAAACATGATCAACAAGAAAACTCATCATATATACTAAAACATGAATTTTAACAAGAAGATGCGACATATCGGGAAAATCATTAAATTCTACACTTGACAAACATCACTCCCAAAAAATGCTATGTTTAGAAGGAACATGTTACCTCAAATTTGAATAGGAGTAGAAGGAATAAGATAAGGATAACAAGACATCATATCGGTCTTGGCCTCCCAAGTAAAAGTTTCTACAAGACGGTTCCACCATAGAACCTTAACGAAAATGATTTCCTTATTTTTCAACCTCTTCACTTGCCGGTGTGAAATCTCATCCAGGACCTCTTCATTGGAAAGGTTAACATAAACTCCTAAAACTTCTAGAGCAAGGATAACAAACGGATGTCTTGTGCACTTTTTGATCACAGATTCATGGATCATCGGATACACCCGAGCCAACTCAATAGGTAACTCCAATGCATAGGAAACACTTCGGACATGTTTCAAAATCTCATATGGACCCAAACACCAGGGGTTAAGCTTATATTTCTTTCCAAGACTCATCACCCTTTTCATAAATTATATCTCAAAATTGACTAAGTCATCTATCATGAACTCAATTTCCAATTTCTATTGTCGGCATATGACTTTTTCAAACATTGCACCGTTTTTAATCTATCCTTTATGAGTCGGACTTCCTCCATGACCTCATAAAACCTATTAGAGCAAACTCACCTACCTCAAACAACCAAATATTAGATCTACATCTTCTACCATAAAGAGCCTAAAATGGACTCATGGAAATATTTTAGTGGTAGCTATTAATGTAGGAAAATTCAATTAATTGTATATTCTGATTCCAATTAGCTTTGGACTTAATGACACATTCTCTCTACATATATTCTAGGGTTTTGATGGTTCGTTCGGACAAACATTTTTTTGGGGGATGAATTGCAGTACTAAGTTTCACAATAGTAGAAAGTCAAGTTTGGAATACCTTCAAAAAAAGAGAAGAAAACTGAGAACCTTTGTTTGAGATGTTAAAAAGGGAACCCCATTCATTCTCACAATCTCCTTAGAACAATTTATAATTTTCTTCCGCCTAATATGTAGTCTTGAAGGGAATAAAATGAGCCGACTTGGTCATCCGATCAATAATAACCCAAATAAATTCATGTTGCTTTCGGGTGCGAGGCAAACACCATAACAAAATCCATATTGACATCACTCGACTTCCAAGTGGGTATTGATATATTTTGGTAAAGCCTCCCGGCCATTGATGTTCAGCCTTGACATGTTGACAATTTGGGCATTTGTCCAGAAACTCCACTATGTTCTTTTGCAAACCATTCCAACAATAAACCTCCCGCAAGTTGAAGTACATCATCGTGGCACCTTGATTAATGAAATATTGCGAAACATGGGCTTCTTAAAAAATTTGCTTTCTTAAGTCGTCCACATCCGATACGCACGACCTACTTTGATACTTAGTACTACATTTCCCCCTTGGGGGAAAGCTTCAACACATTTTCTAAGTACAGGGTCTTTCAACTACATCAATATGACATCAATGTGTTTCTTGGGTTTTACATTAACAACTAAAGAAGACTCGGAGTTAGGTTGGATCATCAAACCTCCATAAGGAGAATCTAATAGTTGGACCCCAACAAGGACAACCTATGCATGTCATAGACTGACTCCATTTTTCATCTTCTACATGATGAACAGTACCCATGGATATGCGACTAAATGCATCCGTGATAACATTGGCTTTGCCGGGATGATATAGGACACTCATATAATAGTCCTTCAAAAGCTCTAACCATCATAATTTTTGGAGGTTTGACTCTTTTTGGGTGAAAATATATTTAATACTTTTGTGATCGAAAAACACGTCTACATAAACTCCATATAGGTGTCTCAATATTTTCAAAGCAAATACATGGCCGCTGGGTCATGATCATGTGTCGGGAAATTCTTCTCCTATACCTTCAGTTTCCATGAGGAATAATCTATTACCTTACCTTGTTGCACGAGGAAATAAATGAAACCTAATCGAGAAGCGCCACAATAAATCACAAACTCTTTGGTGACCTTCGACAAGGTCAATACCAGAGCAGAGGTTAGCATGTATTTTCACAATGGAAAATTCTTCTCCCATGCCTCTTACAATTCAAACATAGAATTCTGTTGAGTCAAGGCCATTAATTGATATGTGATGGATGAAAATCCCTCAACAAACCTCCTCCAGTACCCGACAAAACCCAAAAAGCATCATATGTTGGTAGGATTCAAAGGTCTAGGCAAACTTTGGACCACTTCCATTTTTCTCGAATCAGCCTTTACCCCTTCACTAGAGAGAATGTGAAAAAGAAAAGGAACCCATCGCAACAAAAATTGCACATACTATTTTTGACAAAGAGTTGATTTTCTTGAGGACTTGCAATACTATCCTCAAATGACCCATTTGTTCATCCTCACTCTTGGGAAATTTGTTTAAGATCTTGAACAAACATATACTTCCTTAGGACATTAGGCTTTAGTTAGGCTCGAGTATAGGTCATTAGACATATAAGGCGTTACGAGGGGGTACCTGTGGGTCATGATTGCAAAGCCTGATTAAATTCGTCAACTGATTCTAACGCTGAAATTTTAGAAACGTATAAATGTAATTTTAAAAAGAAGAAAAGGGTTCACACATTGTTTGGTTCTGGTTTTTTATATTCACCATTCTAAATATTGTTTTTACATTTTTTGAGTAGATATTTTGGGTTTTTTTATCTTCTATTAGAGCATTTGGAGACTTGCGAATTTTCCTCCAATCTAATGGAAAGCATAATTTGTAATAATTTCTTGTTGTCTTATTATATTTTTATAAAATGTACATTCTTCGGGGTGTGATTATGTCATTCAATGTTTCAATAAACTTATGGGTTTTAATATTTATTGATTTTATTTTTGATTTAAAGTGGGATCGATTAATAGTTTTAATTTTAATTGATGATTTATAGTTTTAAACTCAATTGTTTATTATCTCTCTAAGCTTTCTTGAGAAAGGAGTATTAGGGTTTAAACTATTAGTTAATTATTGTAGTAATTATGTTGTTGTGGATTTAGCTTTAAAAAGTGGGTAAAAATGCAACCCTGCAAATCGGGCTTCAAAGTTATGTGTTGTTTGCCAAGGTCCAAAAGAACTCGTTTGATTTGTGATAGCTCATTGAGAAATTAATATCGCACCTTAATCATAAACTTTACATTGAGTTTCAACGACTTTTTGTAAATACTAATCACTCATTACAAAAATTTTATTTCATTTTATCACACTCCAAAAAAATCCTCTCAAGTTGTTTACTCCTGTTTATTTGCAATTGTTAATTGTTTACCCAAATCTCCCCATTTGACGTTTATATTTAACGTCTTTTCATTTACATTATTTTATGTGGAAATGTATACATCTACAAATGAATAGAATACCATTTTACTTCGTAAATGATTTCTTTACCATATCACTTTTTGTTGGATCGACCTCAATTCTTAGTTTGTTATAACTTGTTATACACCATGTACAATTGGTATCGTATGAAGTGTAGTTGAGATATAATGATAAACTCATCATCATTTAACCAAAATATCAATTCATCAGATTCAACAACCTAAAGTGTTCTTTATGTAGGCAACAATGGTTTACCTAATGTAATAGGCACCTCGACATCAATCTCTCTATCTAAAATAACAAAGCCGGCTAGATATATAACGTATGAACATTAATCAAAATATCATAGTGTATGTCAACGAGATGCTTAAAATATTAATCGACTATGAGAAGAGGTATTTTTGTGGACATAGGTTTGCCAAACCCAAGTTGATTGAAAATTTCATACGAAATCAAGTTAATATGTCACTCCCCTAACTTACACACTGGTTGAGATTTACACTCGAGAACCATTACTAGACTCAAGGAAACCCTTGGCATGACTTACTTACTTAGGGAAAGACATTTATGAAATAAGAAGAGAATTCTAATACAAAATAACTCAATAGTCTCAAAAATGAATCCTTCTTCTGGCTTACTTACTCAACGAAAGTATTTTATGTGTTGATTAGAGAATTGAAATACAATAACTCAATAGTATTAAAAAAACTTATATATTTCAAAAATAAAAATATAACTTAGCCAAAGTGGCTACTGAAATCTAAACATAAGACAATAATGAAATAATGAAAAATGAACTCACATCAAACTGTCTATAAAGCATCTAAATAACATGAGATGGATTTCTCAACATGACATACTACATCCTAATAATCTAAAAATACTATAAGCAAAAAAGAGGAGTCCTCTTGAGGTAATGATTTTCACAAACACACTCTGGAGCTTAACTAGATTTAATGATGCGCTGGATGTTGAGCATGGTTACTTGAATTTGCATCATCAAAAGGTGCAGGCAAAATTGCATAAACACATTGAATGTACGATTATGCGAGGGGAATTTAAAAACAAGACATAAGCATGAAAGGGATTTCATGAAAGTAGTTGAAGAACTTACCTAGGTCAACTCAACTGAACTCATTTCAAGTAGTAATGTAGATACAATACAAATAAATGTTTTTAAAACATGGATGTCAACTCGGTGTATTTAGATTAAATAATTCTCTGTGCAAAGATATAATATAACAGTGGAATATATATATAATGAATATAAATTCTGTAAACATTTATATAATCACTTTGGTGGGAGTTTCTCACCTATAACCATCACGTTATAGCCATGGTGATTATACGGTGTTTTTCCTCATGCTACCAAGGGTGTCCAATACCTTGTCGAGGGTATAGATCCTAACTAGTAAGTAGGTCCACTAGTTTATTCTAAAAAGCACTGAGGAATCATCTAAAAAGTATGACCCTTTTCTACCCATGATGGTTACATGGCTTGTGAGGGATGGGAGTTGTCTAAACTTTCCACCATATCAGGGCTCAATACAACTCAAAAAATATGATACTAGCTCGTATGCTTAAGAACATACTTCTTTTTGTGATTTATGATAGTTGCTAAAAAACATAGTTGAAGGGATATCATAGAAATCATAGTTTCCTTTGTTACTTAATTGTTAAAACATTTAATGTTATGTAGAAAATAGCTCAAAGTCTCTTTGGAAATCAAAATTTCCTTTTCTCGTTTAAACGTGAAGGCATTTTAAATCTATTTCATAACACATACTCCCCGTATAACTTCGAATTCAATTGACTCTCTTTACCTTTTACTCTTTCCTGAACTTGAACTTTAAGTCTTAAAACAAAGTTAAAACATTTGAAAAAATCTAAGAACTTTTCTTGACTTGAATCTTACTTCTTTTGACTTTGATCTTCACTTTCCCTTAATTTGACTATGGATTCAAGGATCATGATCTATTGTTATGGATGATTTCATATTTTTAGACGTACCTTAGAGTGTAGAAATCAACTAGGAAACATAGGTATGTTTCAAGGGAAATACTACAAAAAAAATGGAAAAAAGTAGAAGACCGGGCTTCCCTGGCACTATAACCCAAAAAAAACAGAGATAAAGTTGGGGCGCTGTGGATGGCTCAGCACTCGACATCAAAACATCAAAAGACTCTTTAAGGATCGCATTATTGCACGATGCCCACCACCCACACCTCATAACCCAGATTTATATGATATTCTTGCTTTAGTTTTCAACTCTAAACTTAATTTGGTGTTTTCATGAACACTGACATTCTACTACATGACCAAAATATGCAAGAATCTACAAAAAAAGACATCAAATTTCATAAATTAAAATCATGAACTCCTCCAAAACATCAATCATGAACCCAATAGAAACTTCAGTAAAATCAATCAAGACCTTAGTTTCAATGCTTTCAAGATCATAATTTTGCTGAATAAATTATGATTTGTGCGTGGGTGAACTAATATAATTCTATGTGATCTCACATACCTCATAGGGATCACCCCATGAGGATATCGACGATCTTAGCTTCAGGAACTTGACAATTTCGTTTCTTGTCCTTCTCTTTTCTCCCCTTCTTTTATCTTCATTAAATCACAAAATTAATATCATAAAAACGAAAACTGAATCCAATTAGTTTAAACCGCAATTAATTTAGGCTAAATACTAAACAAAACATACTTAAAAAAAATTCAAAATATTTAATTATTAAAAAAATGATGATTTTCAATTTTTAATCCTTTTTGGTTCATTCAAATAGAAACATGTTACAATACCCCCCCCCCCCCTCCCTTGGAAACATTCATTCTCAAATGATATTACTATACTAGGCTAAGGGCGTAACATCAAGCATATAATTCAAACACCAAACAAGCACCGTACAATAACAACATGCCAACTTATTACTAAAAATTCTAAGAAAGGGATTAGTAAGTTAGTCTGGAACATCTCTTGATTTGAAGAGATATGGATATGTATTTTTTTAATCATCCTCCGCTTCCTAAGTGGCTTCATAAACAACCTGATCTCTCCAAACAATATTGACTAATGCTACATCCTTTCTTCTCAACTTACTAATTTGGCAATCTAGAATCTGAATAGGAATTTCCTCATAAGATAAGATATCATTGATTCCAATATCTTCAGTAGTTATAACCAATGAAGGATCATCCATGGACTTCTTCAACATAGACATATGAAATATAGGATGAACCTTGAAAAACTCTTGGGGTAACTCCAACTCATACGCTACATTCCAAACCCTGTTGGATATTCTGTAAAGTCCTATATACCGGGACTAAGCATCCTCTACATACCAAATCTCAAAAGTCCATTAATAGGTAAAACCTTCAAGTGTACCGAAGCATCTTCTTCAAACTCTAGTTCCCTTCTCCTAAAAACAATATAGGATTTATGATGAATCTACACCGTTTCTAACCTCTCTTGAATAACTTTTACTTTCTCAATAGTTTGATAAAAAAAGATTTTATCCTATCAACCCAAATTCAACAACTTTTGAAAAATCAAATAGATGATCTTCATCTCATAAAATAGAGATCTTCATAAGGAGCCATTTGGATTCTATAGTTAACTATTGTTGTAAGAAAAATCAAAAAGAGGCGGGTGATTATACCAGTTACCTTTGAACTCAATTATACAATCCATCAATGTAACATCCCATAAAAATTACATGTCTAGTGAAGAGACCAATAGGTCTTTAAGAATGGGTATTGGGGGTACATAGGCATCCCAATGCCAAATATTGAGAAATATTTGGTATAGTATAGAAAATTTGCTATGGGGTATTAGCCAACTAATATATAATAACCAAAATATTAGGCATATTAGAAAATATTGACCTAAAGGGTGTTAGCAAATTTTATAGCATTAATGAGCTTGTTTAAGAAATGTACCTGCAATTAATACCCTAAGATAAAAACATATATTCTCTAGTATTTACACACAAAGTACTAGGAATCCAAGTGTCAAGCCTAGTACCATAGCACATGATCATGTAAATTAAGCAGTGCCCAAGGACATAGTGAGGGTCCTTGAGACAAT
Organism: Solanum pimpinellifolium; assembly: GCA_034621305.1. NCBI lineage: Eukaryota > Viridiplantae > Streptophyta > Magnoliopsida > Solanales > Solanaceae > Solanum > Solanum pimpinellifolium. Next base: position 34,633,925 of record CM067873.1, on the reverse strand, counting down.
AAGTAAACATTCCCAAATGAACCATAAATAATTTTTAGTTGGGCAAGTGAAACAATCCCATGTGCAAGACATGTTAAGAAGCTGCCAAAGGAGGGGACCACCCTAACCGAATTCAGTTAGGGTAGTTAGGGGGAAAAACTTGCTCAAGGGACCACTCCATGTGGGGCCTCCTCCATATTAATTCTAGACTCTAACCTACTCACATAAATGACTAAATAACATAGAACTAACCGAATTTGACAAATTAATGCATCCGACAACCTAGAACAAAAACCGGGTTGACACTAACCTAGTACTAGTTAAAGAGACAACCTAGCACCTAACCTAAGATGGTCCAAAAGGTTATTTATGGTCCTAAAGAGATTAGGGTTCTTTTGTAATTCTCCTAGGTTACCTAATTAATTAATTTATAAAATTAATTAATTAATTTAAAAGGGATAAAACCGAAAATATAAAGGAAATTTTCAGATATTTGTTAAGACAAGAAAGGGACAACCTAGTATCTAACCTAGGATGGTAGAAAGAGTTAGTGAAGATCCTTACTACTTAAGTGTACTTTATTAATTACCCTAGGATACTTAATTAATTAATTTAGCAACTTAATTGATTATTATAAAGGGGAAAAACAAAAATCACAAAGCAATATCCAGATTTCGATTAAAATAAGAAAAGACAACCTAGTACCTAACCTAGGATTTTTCAAAGGATTAGTTATGGTTATAAAGACATAAGGGTACTTTAATAATTACCCTAGGTAAATTAATTAATTTAATTATTAATTTAATTAATTAACTTAAATGGGTCAAATAGAAATTCATAAACTAACCTAGTACAACTCAACAAACATCCTAGAACATAACCTAGGATGGTCCAAAAGGGTTAATTTCTGTTCCAATTATTTAGGGGTACTTTAATAGTTAACATAGGTACCTTAATTAATTAAATTATCCATTTAATTAATTAATTTAAAGGTGAAAAATGGAATTCGTAGGTAAAATTTCTAATATTACAAAGTATTGTGTTTTGTTAGTTCTAGTCAATCTAGGAGGGGATTTTAAGTAATTAGTTAATTAATTTATTTACTTAAAATATTAAAACCCTATGTATAATGATTTAATATAAGTTCATCAATGTAAATATCACATCAAAATCATAGACAAAAAAGGACGCAAAAACAGTAAACAACGAACGCAAGAAAAAGGCAGAAAATTTATCAATTTCTCTAGGGTGATTTCAAGGTTTCTTCAAGGTTTAATTCAAGGTGATATTCTTAGATTAAGTTCTACATAAGGTATGCATTTATCTCCTGGAATTCTTTCTCCAAGAGAACTTTCTTTCCAACAATTCAAAGATCTTTAAAACTAGGGTTGTTCATGTGTTCTTGGCGAAATCATTTGTCCCTAGTATCCTTTTCGATTCCATGTTTAATAGGTTAGAGATAATGTTGTTGGTATGTTTTACTAGATGATATTATGTGTAATTTTCATGAATTATGAATGTCGATTAAACTGAAGTTGTGATAATATAAAGTTACATTCTTAAAACGTGAATCATGAATCAACGATGTGTTAGTTAAACCCGTAATTGTTTTAAGTGTTGATGTGTATGACGAATGTTGAATTGATATTATTGTGACATTATGAAGGTGTTAAATTCATCAAATATGAATATGATGCTTTCCAATATGTCTTAAAAACATTACCCTGAAGTCATGAACCAAGATTTGATAAGAGAATGATACTATGATAAGATGTGTCTGGAATTTTTATGTATGAAGATGATTATGGTTTGTTGTGTATACCTACTCTAAATGTGACTTGTTGATGATTTTATGTTCATTAAATTATCATATTATGCTTTTCAAGATGATTAAAAATATTATGCCTAAAGTTATGTTATAAGGTTGGCTAAAAAGATCTCCATTAAATCATAATTTGAGTGATTGTTTGGCTCATGCCAACAAAATGTCTAACAATACATTGTCCAAAAGGGATGCATGCAAATTGATATAATATTATGTTAAATGATTAAAAGGTTTTCTAGTGAACAATATACATAGCCAACCAAGCATGAAAGCACATAAAATTGGCCTATGCCTGCAAAGATGGTTATGTAATCTATACCTAAATGTTTATGACAATACTAATAATATGCCAATCTTGTATAGTAAGAGTATCAAATACATTATAAACACTTCTAAAGTAATTCAATGAATCCATAACCAAGGGCATGCTATCCATTGGTTCAACTCCCAACATGCTCTAAAAGAATGAAATATGAATATATGTACCTCATTGAATGAAGTGTTCATCGTCCATAAACAATGAAATGGAGCTATTAAACTCAAAAAAAGAAGTAACATGAGTTATTACATAATTAAAGGGGTCTAAATTATGTAATTGACCAATATGGAATGCTAAAGGATGGGAGACAAGTCTTACTTACACCTAAGCTACTATGTTAAAAGAAAACTGACGAATGAATGTGTTAGAACATGTGAGACTAGTCACATAAACACATAAAGATTATATGTAAGGAAAATTCACATTTAATCAATGTAAATTAAGGAGTATATGTAAGGATAATTCATGTTTCATCAATGTAAATTAAGGATGATATGTAAGGACAATTCACATTTCATCAATGTAAAGTAAGGATGTTATGTAAGGACAATTCACATTTCATCAATGTAAAGTAAAGATGACAAGTCATCAAAAGAGTAAGAAAATCTCAATCTAAATGGTTGTTTCAAACTGATTCTTAAAATAGATGGTTGGTACATTTATATTGAGCTTAGTATATGATGAATTCATGAAATAACTGTATGAAGTCTATGCATACTTCATACGTTTAAAAGTTTTAAATTTTCCGCTTAAATTAACCATATGAATGTGATGAATGCAAGATGAGGTTTATCTGCGACCTCTGAGAGGTCAACGACGCCGGTTGTGATTCAGATTCCAGAATCTGGGTCGTGATACTCAACATATCCTCTATGTATGAATAGTACACTATGTTTTCCAATATGAGTGAGAATGAAAAACAATACTCAAGTTAACCTTTAAACCCAAGCCTTTTTTGAATAACTTCCAAAATATTGCAGCAAAATGGATATCTCTATCTGAAAAAATGTAGACTAGAACCATGAAGTCTAACCACTTCTTGAATATACAACATGTCATAGTCCTCCGTTGAATAGGTAGTCATTATCGGCAAGGAGTGGGCTGATTTTTTTATTTTATTGACAATCACCGAAATAGAATCATGCAGTCTGCGAGGTCTTGGTAAACCTATAATCAAGTCCATATTGATCATTTTCCACTTCCATTTCAGATAATCTATATTCTGAGCCATACCCGTGGGCCTTTGGTTCTTTACTTTAACTAGTGGGATATTCTGACACTTGTCCACAAATTTTGCAATGCCATTCTTCATACACTTCACCAATACACCTCTCTCAAGTCGCAATAGATCTTTATGAAACGCGAATGAATAGAATATCTAGAGATATGATTTTCATCCATGGTCCTCACTTAGAGTTTGTACATCCTTATTATACACAACCACCTTTATATCTAAACACACCATCTCCTTCTTGTTTAAAAGCAAATACTTTATGCTTATGAATATTTTTCTCAATTCAATCACAGTAGGTTATAGGTCTTGTTTCTCTTATACTTCTAACAATAATGATAATTTAACCCCATTTATCACAGCCACTCCTCCTTTTGTGTAATCAATTAGGCAAACTTGTCACCGTGCAAGTCTATGCATATCTTTTACTAGTTCTTCCTTATCTTTTTTATATTGGGTAGTACTACCCATCGACAACCTGCTCAAATCATCAACGACAACATTAGCCTTATGAGAGTGATAAAGAATACTCATAACATAGTCCATGGGAAATTTAACCACGTCCTTTGTATGAGATTTAACTATTTCGGAGTAAGAACACACTGGAGACTCTTTTGCTCGGTGAACACATTTACATGAATACTATAATTATAATGGTGCCATATTGTTTAAGAAAATACTACGACACCTAACTTCAAATCACGGTATGTGTAGTTCCTCTCATCAACCTTAAACTATATCAAGGCATAAGCTCTGACTTTGCAATTCTGCATTAATGGTAAACCCAAACAAATTCTGGACTAATGACATTAAACAACAGAGCCTTTTGTAGAGTCTGATATGGTAAATATTTTGGCACTAGTCAACTTCTTTTTCAATTACTAGAAGCTTTTTCACTAGATTCAAATCATTGAAACATAAATATCTTTTGAGTTAACTTGGTCAATGGGGATGAAATAGAAGAGAACACTCCACAAACCTTCTATAATAGCAATAAACAACAATAGTAGTAAGAGACATGGGTCTATACCATTTTGTACTTCCTCTATTTTTTGCGTATCAAGTTTAATCCCCTCTCAAGACACAATGTGGCCTAAGAACACCACAGACTTAAGCAAAAGCTTACATTTTGAGAACCTAGAATAAAACTTTCTACTTTTTAGAGTCTAGGGAACAATTCTAAGATGGATAGAGTAATCTTATTCATTCCTAAAATAGATTAGAATGTCATCAATGAAGACAATAACAAACATATATGAATAAGGCTTGAATACTCTACTCATAAGGTCCATCAATTCTGTAGGTGCATTGGTGAAACCAAAGAACATACCTAAGAATCATATTGACAATGATGGATCATAAATGTTTTCACTAACAACTCATAACGACCATAATGGGACCTGAATAATGTCTTTGGAATTTTATATTCCCTTAACCTCATTTGATGTAGCCTAATATGAGATCTATCATGGAGAAACAAGTAGCACCTTGCAAATGATCGAAAGATCATAAATCTCAGAATAGGATACTTACTCCTGAAGGTAAGCTTGTTCAATTGGCAATACACTCTAGACATGCTAAGGGAACAATACTCCTTTCTCAAAAATAACAATGGATCCCCCAAAGGTGAGAGACTTTGTTGAATAACGGCCCTTGATGGTAAACTTATTCAACTACTCTTTAAGCTCTTTCAAATCTATTGTGTCCATTCTATATAGAGAAATAGATATTGGACGAGTGTGGGGAAGAATGTCCATACAAAAGACTATATCTCTCTCATGTGGGACTTTGGGAAAATTATCAGGAAAGACTTTCGGAAATTCTATAACTACTAAAACTAACTGAATTATATGTTTCTCAACATTAAAGTGATAAACTCGGACTATGTGATAGACACACCCCTTAGCAAGGAACTTCCTTGCCATAACGTATGAAATGAAACGACCGTTAGGTACTATTGAACTACTTTCCACTCTAAGAGTGGCTTTTTTGGAAACATGAACTTGAAAACTTGAGTTCTATAATAAACTCAGGCATAAATGGCATGAAGCCAGTCTATACAAAGAATGACATCAAAATCTACCATGTCTAACTCAACTAAATCAGCTATGACACTCTTGTGATCGACAATAATGTAACAATCACAATAGACTCTCTCTGGTAGAATAACTTCACCAACATGTCCTGAAACACTGAAAGGATTCCTAAATTACTCAAGAAGAAAATTAAAATTCATCGCATCATATGTAGTTACAAAGGATAAACTCGCTCCTAGGTCTAGAAAAGCATGAGCATTAAAGTACTTGGATTATAACAGTGACAACATCTGGGGAGTTCTCTATCTCTACATTACTACATATAGCATATGCGCGGTTTTCCCCTCCACCAATATCTGAAGTAGCTCCTCTTGGTGCATCCGTGTCTGGTGGAGCATTTGAATAAGACTTGACTCTTTGCCCCTACTACCAATACGCGGCTTGTTCTTTGTCATGAATAGAGAGCATTCCGAAGTCCTAACTAGTATATTAGACCTAAAAGAGGTCTTATGCAAGACCTTAGCACTAATCATTGTATTTGATATGTAATAAAAGCGGAAAAAATTAAAAACGTTTCAATGGAAGTTGAACTTCTTATTCATATATGAAAATAGAAACTAACTTGTCTCATAATACAATCAATACATAGGAATAAAAAAACTTATACTTAAGCATTACATCAATACTAAATGTTATAATGTGAAATTACAATATAGTCTTGCTATAATGAAAGTGAGCTAGAATCAAAAGCATTCCATCCTGGGACTTCAGGACACACCAACATAGTAATAGAATTCTGGACTTGAAGCACCTCAATGGCCCAAATGTACACTTATGAAGAAATACGGAAGAAATAAGGGTTAGTACAAACAACATGTGCTAATTATGAAAACTATTCAAGTACCACATTTGAAATATGTATAAAGGGACATTTGGTTAAAAACATTCTATGAATACGTAATAGAACTTATACCACAAAACAAGACATATCCATGATTAATACTAACATAATAATGAGACACAAATCAACTATTCATACCGTTCGAAAGGAATCTTGTGAAAGTGAACACAAAAGACTTCTTGAAAATCCTTCATTACGGGGATTGACTCTAAAGGAGGAGCCTCGGACTAAAGGTTCTTGACCTACATATGATAGACAAACCCCATAGAAAATATTTTACATGCTTTTATACACAAATAATTTGACATCTAGGGATTGAACTTCCCCCTTTCCATTCCAAAATGGGTTCATTAGGAAACTCAAACATGACTACAGTTATTCTACAATCAATAGAAGAACAACAAGAATGTAACCAATAATTCCCCAATATGACGTCAAAGTCTAACCTATCATTTTTTACCAAACCAACCAATGTGACTCTATTGGACAATGAGATGGAAAAAGACCTATAAACTCTTTTAGAAATAGCGGAGTCAAATATTAGGGTAGAAACCAAAAAGGGTTCTTCTAAGACATTGGGATGTACATTAAATTTCATGGCCACTAAAGGAGTTACAAAATATAAAGTGTTACTAGGGTCATGCAATGCATAAACATTAATTCTAAATACTTGCAACATACAGGTAACAACATCTGGATAACTCTCTTCATCACCTCGGGATTGGAGATAGAGCGTGTCCTCTTAGGAACATTAGAGTTAGGACTATTTTCTTGTACTTGATTATTCTCCCTCACTTGAGTCTTTTTCATGTGATAATCTCTCACCATGTGACCACTCTTTCCTCAATCAGAAAAATTAACTGTACAAATTAGACATTGAGCCATATGTTTTTTGCCACACTTTGAACATGTGTTGTTGAACATATATCATCAAACGGTAAATGTCCATATTATTATGAAACATTACCGCACGACACTCTTCCAAAAGATAATTGAACACACCCATCACAGAATGAATCATTTTATCCATGGGATTTCAAACCAAAGATGATGCATACTTAGACAACTTAATGAACATCAAAGAGTACTCCTTAAAATTTACATCCTTGATTATTGTTGATGAATTTTTCAACTTTTGCATCTCTTTTCTCTCTTGAGACGAGCATATAATGAAATGGCTTCCTAAGAATTTTTAACTTATGGGACAGGTCTGAAAGGACTATTGTCCATCCATTAGGTGTACATTGTTTTATCCACATGCTTGAGTTCATGTGCGGGTAATTTGACCTTCTTATTAAAGGTAACACCCAGAGCAAACAATATTTTATCGACCAAATTAAGAATGTATTAAGGATCCTCATTAACCTTAGACCCAAAGAACATTCGAGGATTCATCCTAGTTAAGTCCATCAAACATGAAACCATGGTATTAGCATTATTATTCATAAGGAGTTCAACTTCCTGATTATCTTGTGCCACATATCTTGAGTATCAATGACTTGATTCAAGTTTGGAAAAGCCAACCTTTATCTCCTCATCCTTCAAGATCAGAGGATTGACCAGAGCTTTATTACCCAGAGGAACATTTTTTCGTCAGGAGTAGCTTGGTTTCTTTGGGGAGGAACTCTCGCATTAGCAATCTCTTCTTAATCCCCTTACATCCTTGTAGTAATAGCCTATATACACAATAAAGTATTAGAATTAAAGGACATGTAAAGTTAAGACTCCTAAGCACAACTAAATAATACATAAAGGAGTGAAAAATTGTAAGCATCACATAGCCTCTAATTCATAAGTGTGTCGCACTTCAAACCCATGAATAAAATTCCCATAGATGTGGTTTATGAGTCATTAATGTAATTATCATTCATAACCTTGTACTCTAATACCATGTTTTACAAAAGCCGATAGCACCCCCTAGTCGTAACTGACGTATTCAACCTTGGATAGGTATTATACAAGCCCTTAGTATTCCTCATTTCATATGATATTGACTAAAAGCTCAAAATTTAAAAATATTTCAATGAAAGTCCAACTTCTTATACATATATAAAAATACAAACTAACTTGTCTCATATTACCCTCTAGACATATGAGTATGAAAATTGGGATTTAGCGCTTGTATGAACGCAGAATCTTATAGTAAAAAATTACAATATTCAATAAGAAAAGTGTGCTAGAAACAAACGCTTTTCGTCCTCAGACTTGAGGAATCACCAACTTTGAATTCGCAATCACTGTTTCTTACTGAATGAACTAGAAAAACCTCATGGCCCGCACCTCGAAGTATGTAGAAAATTGAATATATATGGGTTAGAAAAAACTACAAGTACTAAGTATGGAAAATATGCAAGTAAAACATTTGAAATATGAGACAAGAGACATTTTTTTAAAATCGTGTTATATTCAAGTTCAAAACCATTATTAACTTTCCAAGATAATATAATTGAACCCATACTTTAAAAGAAGGTATATAAAAGATCATGTGTAACTGCATAATCAACAATAGTGCAATAATTTATACTTTAGATCATTTAAAAAATATGTTATAAGACCCCAGTCATAAACCCTTTTCAAGTCTACTATTGCAACGTACATATAAATTCCAATACATATACATTAAACTATCAAAAAAAGTCACAAGCATAGTAACCTATCTCATTTTTCATCATAACAAGTTAAACAAACTATAACATCATTCATAAGTAATTTTGCATTGAGGACTCACCCTAGAATTCACTTTATTATCTTCATTCATTCATTAAGAATTTGATAACGTTGTCATAACTTACATAGGACATGTGAGGAATATAGAATTCGGTGTCAACTACTCACACTAAAAATAGGGTGTCCTAATTACAAAGGTAGGGCATTACATTCATGATAAACTCTAGGTGGATCCTCTAGCAAAGATTCCTATGGGGTTACATATGTAAGGAATTAGGAGGCTGTTTCTTGAAAACCTCTTTTGTCTTGTTAGTCAGAGAATCTAGCGAGAGTGGAGGGCATTTGAGTTTTAAATGTGGGGGAGTTTCTTTTGATTCAGAATAGGCGTAAAATGAACTAAAGTCAATGTATACTCAACCCGTGAAATACCCAAAACACCACTCACTTAGTTTGACTTTTAAATAAAAAGTCGAACTTGACTCTCACATAAGAGCTCATCCAATACTCAAGAGCCTTGAAGGACACCACGAGTTGTATTGTAGCTCGAGAAGGGTGAGGTATTATCCTTCCCAAACATAGCCATCTCCTAAAATTCCTAAGTAATCTTCAATATCAACCCCCTAGCCCATGTGGTTCACCAAGACCCGTTCATTCGCTTGTGGTATATTGGGCAACAGCTACTCCAAAACGCCCCAAAGTTCCCATGGCTAAGGGAACTCCAAGGCCATCTTCACAAATCGTGGACTGGTCCACGAGTCATGGTCCCGCTCGTGAATGTTGGGGCAGTGTCTTTGACACTTGGATCCCTTCTCCCATGGCCAAAGAAACTCCATGAGTCTTCCACCTGCTTGTGGTCTTCTCCTTAAGTCGTGGTCTTTCCCATGTATTGTGAGGCAATAGCCTCTCTATTGGGGTAGTATTTTCTCTTAGCCTTGGCTTGCCCCTTAAGCTTCACACTCTTCCTATGGCATTGCCATCGTTAAAATCAAATTTGATACATATATCCGTGTAATTATCTTTTTTATCAAGCCTTGAATTATTACCTTTAAACTACCATACTAGCATTAGCACCACACTAGTTTAGGTTATTAGTTTATCGGTTGTCATGGTCGTTTTTAAATCTTTAGGAATTATTCTTTTCAATCTAAGTTAGTTACATTAATATAGGGCCAAATTTTTTTTTATCCTTTTTAACTTATTAAAATTTTTTACAATTGTATCTTAAGTCGTGAAATTTCAGAGGTGTAACATTGTTTATGCTCTCTCGCTTTAAATGACCATTCAAGCTACATTTCATGCAACTAGTGGAGTTATCACGACACATCATGGAGTTGATCCTACGACAATTAACACACTCAGGAGTCTTACTACTACTTTGTGCCATACGACCTTGACAATACGCAGGTTTTGCTCAAAATTTTTGAAAATTGTACTTTGTTTTTGGTGTAGGTACAATAGAAGATGATGGAGAAGGTCCCTTATTACATTGTAGGAAAGATGACTGGTTGACATTACTCTTCTACTTCCCAGATTCATTCACTGTCTAAGCTATTTTTTTTATAAACTCTTATCTATACCTCAGCTTCTCTTGCTCAACCTACTTACCAGAGAACATCAACCTTATTATATCCATGTAACCTATTAGTATGATGCCTTATATTCCTTCCTTGAAAAATGAGACATCCCAGTAAAAAATAAATTTATCTCTACCTCATGTCAGCAACCATCTAAGGAACATACCACAAATGTTGCTTGAACCTTAGACTATACTGGTGAATGATAAAAAATCCTTCTTGGTTTTGAGAAATTATCGTACCATAGGAGCTTTCAATTCTTGGGAGATGAAAGGATCCATGAAGGCCTCCTCAAAACAAAACTAACTCTTAGGTGGTGCACCCTTAGATCGGTTCATCTTCCATTGGACGAACCATATCACAGCGACACCCTCCATTTGGTATGTAGTTAGATACACCCTCTCTTTATCAGCAACATGCATGATTTTGAAAACATTCAGAAGCATTAAACATAATTCTTTTTAACCTCAGTAACACTAGAACTTTTGAAACATGGAGTATTAATACTTAAGAACTAACGAATCCTTGATGTGTCACCTACTTCCTCTCTATTCCCTCTTCCCAACATGGTTTGTCACAACTTTTCTAAACATGTGGATAGCTTCATCAAATTTTGGCATTTGTCACGTCTCAATGGGATTTCACTTCCGGTGCACTAGATACCCTTGGTTTATGTGGTTTGACATTTCTTCTAGATGGATGACCTTGGAAATCTTTTTGTGGAGGCATTATTTGACAACACACGGAAGCACAAGTTAGAAGAACCTTTTTAAATACCAAACCTAATGCATGAAATAAGTGTGAAAGAAGAGAGAAATTTTTTTCAAGTATTGCAACCTCCTAATTATGGATGAGGCACGCTTCACACCGATAACTAGGAATCTACAAATTCAAATTGATAGACTCCTTACGAATGTTGAAATTTGTGCTTAGCTACCATGTTGGTCACACCCTAAAACTAAACTATGGGTGGGTGGGAATGACCGTTGAGAACCATTGCTATCCCTAACCGAACCCTTGGCCTAGCTTACTTACTCATCAAAAGTTTTTTAAACATTATGAACAGACCCCAAATAAAACATAAATCAACACTCTCAAAAATAAACTCATAATGTTTCATAAATAAACATTTAACATAGCAAAACTGCCAACCCAAATATAAACACAAGACAATAACTAGATTATGACAAACGAACTAAGATTTGAATGACTATGAATACTCTAAAAATATAGATGAATGTCGGGACAAGATTAAGTAAGGTTCTATACCGATAGAAAGTCATATGATATATATAGTTCACCTACTATATATGCCGAATTAATATAATGTCCTATTAAAGACATTATTGAAACATAACAACAGGTCATTTGCCGAATCACAGTACTCTAAATGTCTTTTACCTAATAGTACAATTTCCACTTAGGGATTACAATAATGTCTTGAAAAAAAGAGGGAAACTAATGTATTTACACTATAGCTAGTCACATTGATAGAATCAGAAAAGGCATAATCCTTGGATCTTGATGGCATACCCACACTTGGAGAAATGATCCAAGCCTTCGTTGCAAATTGGTCACTAACCCTTGAACAATTGGAACCTAAAATATTCGTGAAAAAGGGAAAAATAGGGATTTGTACATCACTTGTACTAAGTATGGAAACACATGCTCCCAGAATATATAAATGATGCTAAAAGGGACATTCGTTCAATACCGTGCTAAGTTAATTTGAAAAGTCTTATGCACAATCAAGAATACATATAAGAAAATAACAACATATTCTTTAATACTATAGAATATTCGACACAAGACAAACAACATCAAGTATAACCAAGTAAACATGTTTAATAGCATATTCGAACCAACATCAAAAAAATCTTATAAATATAAAGCTAGTAAGTAGAAACCTTTCTTGAGTTGAATATCTTACGTAAAAAAATAAAATTTTCTTGATAATGGCTATGATAAAAATTGTAGACCACTTTTATTGTAAAATCTGTTAGTGGAATTGTTAATTGAAATACAAATTTAAGACACAATATTTGAATATGACATCCCTCTTTTATTGACCTAATAAAGTTCAAATAGAAAATTGTTATTATGGGTTTGATGTTGTTGCTAAAATTTGTTGGTTGATAAAATATGTGTATGAAATTTTATCCATATTTGAAAAAATTTCTAAATTGTGCAAAATATCAAACTCTCAAGCCTTCAAAAAATCAAGGGACGTCTACTAGTTAAATTTTAATAGTTTTCGGTCGTCAAGGTATTTCTTGGACACTAAAGCTATAATACTTGTAGATCAATTTTATTATGTTAGTCTTGGCCTGTAAACATCATTTTAATTATCATAAGATAGATGAGTCTCTTGTCTACATTAATAAGACTTTTGAAATAGATACTGAATTCTTGAGTGTCGGCCACATCCAGGGTGTAGGCTAAGGGCATGGAACATGCATATTATGAGAACTACAAAATCGTGAATTTGTAATTTTTTTATAAAATTTATTTCATGATATTCAACTCACGTACATTTCATCAAATAGTTATAAAATATGATGCTTACAGAGGGACTTATATCCTATGAGGGTATATAGTTCATGCACGATTATGGTATACTGAACCTTACACAAACTCAACGCTAAGTCTTAAAAACACAGTGACAAGTGATTATCTATAAGTGCAATGACCAAAAAAAGACCCATAACATTACTCAACTAAGCATACAAAATAAAGGATCACAAACAATGCCTAACATCACATAACACAACGTCAATAGTAATGATCATCATATATAGCAATATAAACCAATAACAAGTTCATACCTGAAAGTAACATCATATAGGATCATTAACGTTTAAAGTAAACATATGCATAACATATACTTTGTAAGATGTAAGAACAACCGTCTAGGACGTCCCAAAAGAACAACTACTGCATAGTATAGGTACACTCCAAAAGTCTAAGACCTAATGTAGAGCCTCACATGTTGGTCTAAGGTCGGTATCACTTTTCTAAGACCTAAAATAATATTTACAAGTCCTTTAGGAAGTTTTTACATGAAGACGTCAAGAAACGTCCATGGTGTCCAGATAATTGTGAAAGAGGTGCTAGTGTTTCTTAGGGTTCTACAACGTGTGGTAGTGGGGAACGACCGAAACTTTATCACTCATAGGGACTTGATTGTGTTAGAGAGGAGCTTGGTTGTCATGAGCCCCCTTTCACGACCCGCAAGTACACTCTAGAAGTTAGATTATCCTTGTGTTGTCAAACGACAAATGAGTCTACAAGAATTCTCATCTAAGCCTCTTGTATCATTCTTTGCATAATAAACATACTAAAATATGAAAGAATTTTAAAATTTCTTCACACACGAAGAACTCTTTCATAAACTTTAGACAAGCGGAAGATTTCCATTTAAAACATTAAATCTTTACAATATCAACTTGAACCATCTAAACATTAAAGTATAAAATAGTTAGGACTAACCCCATACAAGACATTACAATAATGACTATGACATAAGGTACATGTGGATATTGTCCACGAATCGATAAGGACTCACCAATACTTAGAAAATTATCCATCCTCCGTGGAACATCAAGACTTCCAATTCCCTACACATTAGTCAAAAAAGGGCAAAAAGGGGTTAGAACATTAGATGTACTAACTATGGAAGCCATGCAATAACCATGAAAAAGGGACATTTATAAAGTAACATGTTTTGCATGAATTTCGATTAATAAATTGTAGTATAAGCATAAGATCAACATTTAACAACTTAGAAACACATAAGAAATCATATAAGAAAAGAGTCACATTTTAGAAAATATTACACTGAACTTACTTCACTGTATAGTGAACACAATTCACTGTCACAGTGAAGTTCATTCACTTTACTTTAGACATCTTCTAGCATGTAATTATCCCACATAAAGTTATCCAAGACTCACTTAAGCAACCAAAAGAGAAACCACCCATACAACCTCCCTAAGCATGCGTAAATGATCCTCAAGACTACTTATGATGAGTCACAAACACACATTCAAGAGATCAAACATATCAACATATAGATAGTATGATATTTCCTCATCATAGTATATCAAAAGACTTACTTAAGTAGATCAACAAGATAATGTCCATGATTCACCTATTAAAGACAACCTAAATAATCCTGAAGGCTTCCTATGTTTGGATCAGGTCCACATAAACAATAATCTTCCCTAACTACAATAATTCTTAAGACTTATCTAGAAAAGATAAGAAGTGACCATTCATATGCCTCATCATGCCTTAACTAAACAACCCTTAACTACTCTAGATAAGCACTTATTAATTTTAACATTCTTTCTTAACTTAAGTTATTACATTCAATAGTTCATTTGAGACTCATTCTTCACATAAAGGACATTCAAGTAATGGTGTTAGACAAGTCCTAGGGACTCTAACTAACATTTTCAAAGCCTATAGTGTAATGTCTAGATAGCGTCCCATACCACTACCTAAATTTCATAGAACTTCTTTAATGATATCAAGTATCCAACATGATGAGAATAGGCAATAAACGACATAGACCATGACAGCTAGACATGGAATCCTGAGTTATAACCTACTTCGATGAGGGTGTTCTACTTTCCAAGGGTAGAACCAATACACATCCTATGTAGGCACATGGTTACGGAATATGAATGGATTTTATTTACTCTAGTCTCATTCTCAAGTAGAGCTACTTCTCATAACATAATCACTTTGTTCTAGCCTTGGTTCTCATAGAGTAATTAACATTAAAGGATCACATGAAGAGTTTCCTTATCTAGTTCGTAACCTATTCACATTCACCCTACCAAAGAGTTCCACTAGGGTTACCTTTCAATGGCAAATAAGATAGCTCATTATGAATTTCCTAAGGATGATATAATGTCGTTCCAGCGATTTAACCCTAAGTCGACAATTAGTTTACATGAAGGATACCATTACGACTCTCAACGCCAACATTCATAACATAACCTTTTCTACGTACATTGCCTTTTTAAGATCTTCTAAGGTCTCACATATCATTCATTCATACATCAAAATTGTGCACTATGCCTACCTAGTAAAGACAACTCATATTCACATATCATTCATTCATGTATCAAGTAAGGGACACAAGTCTATCGAAACAAGACACAAATATTCTTTACTTTATCACATACAACATATCATTCTTTTAAGAACTTATAAATTACCCCTATCATCTTTATGTAATACTATACATTACTATATAATAATCAATATAACCATCATAACTCATATAGTCAAGTAGGAACAATCATGTATCAACATCTAAGAGTACATATATAAGAACATAGTCATATTCCACATGATCTCCTAACAAACATAGATAGACTTATACCTTCACATTACTTAACACGTAGATAGATATGCTCATACTTTACATAAATAAACTAACTAAATCATAATAATACTTCAAGTAGAGTTGACAAGGCCGTGATCATCATATTGCAGAAAGTAACACAGATAATTCCACATTAATTCAAATAGCACTGCCACCATAAGTGGACCATACCAATCACAAAATAATTTAAATCTAATTAAGATAAAAATAAAGGAATTAGGGCAGCATACCCCACTCTATCATACCACTTCAAATCCAAAGCTAATTCATCCAATTTGATACCATAAGGCCCTTACCCATGACCATAAACATCAATTAAAAAGATTAAACATAATACTCAATGAGTCTATGTTAATTTAATATATATTTATCAATATAAGACCAATTAGACATATATTGAATAGAATTCTTGCATTATTCATTAGCCCATGGTAAACTACATTATAATCATAAGCATGAAGTCAATATCAATTCAAAAGGCTTAATAGTCAAAAGATCTATGAATATTCAATATTAAATTGATCAATTTGTAACAACCTATAATCCAATTAACTATAATCTATTAATAAATCAAAAGCCATAACAATCTACACATGAATTTATAAATATCAATGTATGATCACATAACCCATATTTTAGTCAAATTGAGAGATTAGTAAAAGTCAAGGGTTCTTGGATAATTTCGTTGGAAAACATCAACTAAACATCAATAGCATCATATCTTAGCGTTTGAGAACCATTTATGCACGAACCCAAGACATAGAGTAGAAATTGGAATTTTCATATTTTTGAAATCTTGAAAATCATCTTTTAAATTAGATCTAAGGTGATAGCAAGCATTAGATGAAGAAATCCCATACCTTATTTAAAGAACACAATGATAATTGAAGAAGAAACTCCATTGAAGACCCATCTTCAAGCTCCATTTTTACTTTGAACTTTCAATGAGGTTTTCGGAGAAACTTTTGGAGGGAATATGCTAATGACTTACATACTCTTAAAATACCCATAAACACTCAAAACAAAATTCCAAAGACTTAAAGGGCCGTGGTGTGAATTTACAACTTCACCCCTTAACTTAACAAAAAGCTGACATGAAAACACATAACCCATTGACGCCATCATCGACGGTTGGTGGTCTCACCCATGCCCCATCAATGAGGTCTCATGGGTTGCACCTGCAACTCCCTAACCTTCCATCCTTTAGGATCAGTCGAAGCACCCAAAGACGGGCCTTCTCCTGGCCGACCGGATGATGTTTGGGTCATCGATTAGCATTGTCTGGCAGTGTTTAGTTCTAAGTTGGGTTATACTTTAGGGTCCCTTTTTGGTCCTATGTCGAGTCGTACCCGGACATTTCCAACCCAAACATGATTGTATATGAGTTTAGGACCTACCACATGAGTTTCATCCAAAACGAATAGGTAAAACTGAATGAAACATACATAGACCCACAAGGTCATCTCAAGGCAAGCCTTCCGATTGTCATGGACGTTCTTGGACGTTTGACCTCAAAACTTCATGAAACTTGACACCCTGCCTATGTACACTATAATGAATATTTTAAGAACCTTATAAACTCATGTATTACATATCAACACATAAGACCACATATGAGGCACATAGGCCACTTAGTCGTCGAACGTCTTGGTCGTCCCTTGACGTTTGACTTCTAATGCACCTAAAATCTTAGACACTACCTTAAACTCACAATATAACCCATTTTACGATCTTAGACCGTCACGAAAACCATGTTAGGATCTAACTTCACCTATGTCATTTTCAGGGTCTTACAATCTCCCCCACTTCGACAACACTCGTCCTCGAATGACACTTGCCACTCTCCAAACACTTGCATATATAGAGATTAAATGGAAACTCATGACCATATTATATAGCACATAACGAAGAAAAAAAATCAATTTTACAAAATCAAGAGATTTACAGTACAACATGAAACTTGAAGGCATTAGATAACTCATCATGCTACAAAACTAACATGGTTCTTTCAAAATAACAAAAACACATTTTATATTCAATATCATACTCATATAAATAAGTTCTAACCACATTAAAACAAATTTAGACTAAAGATTCAATTAGTCAAAATTTAAAAATCTTCACAGTTAACTGCCAGTGATATTTAATGAATTTGTGCAACATTTCAAAAATGCAAATCTTAGACAATTCATGATATGAACATGCTAGTATGCAAGGTAACATCATATAAACACATATTACAACATAATCATGGCTTCACAATCTAACAATACACCACTTAAGAAATTTCCTTACAAATGCTCAACAAATATTTCTTATATAACCACTTAGGCATGCTCAACCTTAAACTATATGAAACAATTAGCAACCTAAGCTAGATGCACATGAATCATGAGGAAGATACCATGTATGAAAACTCATTTTGTCGTTCAACAAAACTTTAATCAAAACATGCATATCATAGGGAGAATGTTTGGAACTCACTTTCCACAAAAGACTCCTAAAATTTCAAGTTACCAAGAACTCTTTGTTTTAGTCTTGTATAAACACATAAAGAAAATTTAAGGGTACTTCTCTCTCAACAACCGTACTCTTCACCATACTCCTTCACTTAGGAGAAACCCATTCTAAGGTCCACATAATGTAAAGTACAGGGGAACTCCCTCAAGGAACCCTAAACTATACTAACACTTTCTTTCAAAGGTATATTGTTAGAAATGTGAAAAAGTGGTCTTTAAGATAGTTTGAAGTTTCTAATACCCTAATCCTCGGAAGGGGAGGTGATGATATTTGAAAGAATAAAGGTGAATTATCCTAGTAAGGGGGATGTAGTGGTTAGAGGATGATACCACTTAACTACCCTTCAAAATGTAACCAATCCATTTTAAGGTCAAAACCACCTTCTACCACACCTCATCTAACAATTCACATCTCACCTTTTCTCTCCCTAAACCCAAACTTCATAAATTCAACCAAAAGGGACCAACACATAATGAAACAAGAGAAAGACACGATACACAAAGATCTTAGGAACGATTAGATTAATGAACAAGTGAAACTTTTCCTAGCACCCAATAACGTCCTATTTATAATGTGGCGTGTTTCATATTATAAACAAGACTCTACTATATGTGGTTCATAAGACAACTAAGACACTCTCTAAGACTTAAGCTCTGATACAAACTACGTCATGACCCGCAAGTACAGCGTAGAAGTTAGAGCATATTTGTATCGTCACATGGAAAAATAAGACTTCAAGAAGTCTCATCTAAGCCTCTCCTATCATTCATTTCATAATAAACATACTAAAATAGGTAATAATTTAAAACTCTCTTCATATACGAAGAACCCTTTCATAAACATTATACAAGCGGAAGACTTTAATCTAAAGCATTAAATATTTACAACATCTACTTGAACCATCTAAACTTAAGGTATACAATACTTGGGTTTAATACCATACAAGACAATACAATAATTACTATAACATAAGGGACATGTGGATATTATCCTCGAATCAATGAGGACTCACTATCATTTTCAAGCCTTAAAACCTATCCATCCTCCATGGAACTTCAACACTTCCAATTCCCTGAACTTTAGTTAAAAAGGGAAAAGAATTGATTAGCACATAAGATGTACTAAGTATGTAAGCCATGCAAAAACCATTTTAGATTAAAACATCATACTATAGGAATAACAAAAACATTTAACAACTTAGAAACACACAAGAAATCATTTAAGAAAAAATTCACATTTTGGAAAACATTACAGTGAATTCATTTCATTGTACAGCAAACTTAATTCATTGTTAGAGTATATTTCCTTGACTTCACTTTAGACATTTTCTAGCATGTAATTATCCCACATAAAGCTATCCCAAGACTGACTAAAGAAAAACAAAGATAGAACATCTATACAACCTCCCTAATCATGCCTAAATGATCCTCAAGACTACTTATGATGAGTCACATACACACTTTCAAGGTATTAAGCATATTAATACATTGTTAATATGACATTTCCTCATCAAAGGCTATCAAAAGACTTACTTAAGAATATAATGAAGATAACATTCATGATTGACCTCTTCAAGACTACTTAAATAATACGTAAGGCTTCCTAATTTTTTTATCATGTCCACATAAACATGCATCTTCCCTAACTAAAGTCATTCTTAAGATTTATCTAGGAAAGATAAGAAGTGGACATTCTAATGACCCCTTTATACCTTAACTAGACAACCCTTAACTACTCTAGATAAGTACTTATTCATTTAACATACTTTCTTAACTTGTAATTACTTTCATTAGTTCATTAAAGACTCATTCATCACCTAATGGACATCCCAGTAATGGTCTTAGACAAGACCTAGGGACTCCAACTAACACCTCCAAAGCCTATTGTGCAATGTCTAGATAGCGTCACATACCACTACTCTAAACTTCATAGAACTTCTCTAATGCTATTAAGTATCAAACATGATGAGCATAGGTAATGACCGACATAGACCATGATAGCTGACATGGAATTCGGAGTTCTAACCTACTCCGATGAGGGTGTCCCACTTTCAAAATGTAGAACTAGGATACATCCGTGTAGGAACATGGTTCAGGAATATGAAGGCCTTTTATGCACTATAGTCTCATTCTCAAATAGAGTTACATTTTACTCCAGTCTAACTCTCAAGTAGAACTACTTCCCATAAAATAATCTTCCGGTGCTAGCCTTGGTTCTCATAGAGTATTTGAAATCAAAGGATTACATAAAAAGGTTCCTTATTTTGTTTATAACCCAATCACATTCACCATACCAAAGAGGTACACTAGGGCTACCTTTCAATGGCGACTAAGATAGCTCATTAAGACTTTCATAAGGATGATATGATGTTGTTTAAGCCAATCAACCCTAAGTCGACCATTCCTTTACATGAAGGACACCATTACGACTAAACTTTAACATTCACAACATAACATTTATCACGTACATGACCTTCTAAACATCCTCTAAGCTATCACATATTTTTTATTCATACATGAAAATGGTGAACTAATCCTACCTAGTCGATACATATCATATTCATATATCAATCATATATGTATCAAGTAAGGGACACAAGTCTACCAAAACAAGACACAACATTTTTTATTTTATCACATATAGCATATCATTCTTTTAAGAACATAGGAACGACCCTTATCATGTTTATGTCATCCTATAAATTACTGTATCATCATCAATCTAACAATCAGAACACATATAGTCAAGTAGGAACAATCATGTATAAACATATAAGACTACACATATACGAACATAGTCATAGTCCACATGATCTCCTAATATACATAGATAGAACACATACATTCACATTACTTCACATGTAGATAGATATTCTCATACTTCATATAAATCATCTACATAAATCATTATAATACTTCAAGAAGTACCAACAAGACCATGAACATCATATTACTTAAAGTAATGCTGACACGGCCACATTGATTCACATAGCACCACCACCATAATTGACAATACTAATCACGACATAATTGAAATCTAATTAACATAAAAATAAAGGAAGTAGGGCAGGATACCTCCACTCCATCTTACCACTTCAAATCCTACGCTTATTCATCCAATTTCATAACATAAGGCCTTTACCCATGGCCGTGAACATCAATTCAACATATAAACAATAATACTCAATGAATCTAAGTCAATTCACTATAGATTTGTCAATATAAGACAAATTAGACACTAATTGAATACAATTCTTACATTATTCATTAGCCCATTGAAAACTACATTATAATCATAAACATTAAGTTAATATCAATTCAATAGGCTTAATAGCCAAAAGATCTAAGAATGTTCAATATTAAATTGATCAATTTGAAACAGCCTATAATCAAATTAACTATACTCTATTCATAACTTACACATGAATTCATCAATTTCAAACCACGATAACATAACTCATATTTTAGGGTTCATGGAGAATTTCATTGGAAAACATCAATTAAACATCAACAACATCATATCGTAGCGTTTGAAAACCATTTATGCAAGAATCCAAGACTTAGAGTAGAAATTGGACTTTTCATCTTTTTGAAATCTTTGAAAATCATCTTTGTAATTGGATCTAAGGTGATAGAAAGCCTTAGATGAAGAACTACCATACCTTATTTGAATAACGCAATGATAATTGAAGATGAAACTACATTGAAGATCCATCTTAAATCTCTATTTTCACTTTGAACTCTCAAGGAGGTTTTTGAAGAAATATTTGGAGGGAATATGTTTTTATGTAGTTAGAGTATAATGACCTGTATAATCTTAAGATACCCATAAAAACTCAAAAAAATCGTCAAAAGACTTATATGGTCTTGGGGGTGAATTTACAACTACACCACTCAACTTAATAGAAAGCTGGCACGAAAACACACAGCCCATTGACACTAGCATCGTCGGTTCGTGGTCTCACCCACGCCCCGTCAATGGGGTCTCGTGGGTTGAACCTAAAACTCCCCAACCTTCCATCCTTCAGGCTACATTAACGCCACCGAACGACGGGCCGTCTCCTAGTCGACCGACCGTCGCCTAATCAATTGACCGTTGTTTCGGTCGTCGATTGGCACTGCCTGGCAGTGTTAATTTCTATGTTGATTTCCTCCTTTAGGCTCCCTTTTAGTTACTATATGGAGTTGTACCCAAACATTTCCAACCCAAACATATTAGTTTTCCTACTACATGAATTTTATCCAAAAGGAACAAGTAAAACTCGACGAAAAATACAGACACATAACGTCATCTCAAGGCAAGCCTTTCGAACGTCATGGACGTTTCTGGATTTTTGACTTCGAAACCTCACTATACTTTATATCCTTACTATATACAATATAATAAATCATTTAAGTTATAACATCAGTAATTACATATCAACAAATAAAACCACATGTGAAGCACATAGGTGACTATGTCGTTGAACATCCTCGTCGTCCCTTGACGTTTGACTTCCAATGCACCTAAACTCTTAGAAACCGCCTCAAATCCACATGATAAACCATATTAAGAACCTTAGAACATCACTAAAACCATGTTAAGATATTGCTTCACCTAAGTCATTTTCTTGGTCTTACTGCCCAGCATTTGTAATCTCTTTCTCGGCCTTTTGTGCCTTTACCCTTCGATTATTCATACCTATAATAACAACAACATGTTTAGGTCAAAGAAAATATTATAAGACTCTATAGGAAATTAATTTATGTATCAATATGTTAACATTTATCTTTTATATGATATGTTCCAACCAACCCAAATAAGTACTCATAACATTTGTATTCTTTTATGGTTATAAACTTAGGGATAAGTGTGCTAATTTCTTCAAATGAGATATGTATGGTTGTTCCTATCAGGATCTCTCTTTTAGATCAAAGGATTAGTAAGTTTCTAAAGGGTAAGGTTTATAAGGAAAAAAATGATTGGTTAGTCCTAAGTTGTCATTAGTCAGGTTGTACATAATGGGATAGATTTAAAGGTATTTTTTAGATAGGAAGCATATGAGAACGAAACTTTAATTCCATGGGCCAAATATTTAGGTAGAGATTCTCATTAGAAAGAGATGGTATATGTAAAGTTCCCTAAAAATAGGAGTAGGGTGATATGAATATGCTATAGAGGAGTGAGATAGATGGTTATGAAAGAGTAATTGCTAAGTGTATGAGGCAAGAAAATGATATCAATTATTCAACCATAATGAGTTATAATGGCGCACCTGGGAACAACTTGGTGAACCTTTGTTTGATAGCGAATATTGATTCAAGTCTTGATTTTTGGTCTTGATAACAACAAGAAAGAAAGAGGTTAATATACTTAGATATAAGATACATGGGCCCTGTTCATCCACACCATCAATACAAAAGAGAAGTAGAGAATTATACATATGCATAGACTTCCCTCAAATTGAATAAAGATATTACTTGATTCATTAAATATTATATGCCTGCAGTAAATCATCTGTCCTAGTCTAGTTAAGGGCGAGGAAAAGTTTATCATGTGCTAGTTATTCTTTTTTGCTATCTTGTATGTGAAAAGATTCGGAGCACCCACGCTTTTTTTAAAAAAATGTATTAGCATGGCCAGAACTATCTAGTTAATCCCAAAGGGGATAACTCTAAGATTTTATGAATCATGATATAACTTTATGTGTACCTTACATTTGCATGTCATTAGAGTTCATGTTTTATTGTGTGTTCAAGCTTTACTATTTATTTTCTATTTCGACCATCAAGGTTTAGCAGGCATTGTGCATGATTTAACACAGGTAGTTATGAAGGCGAAGTTGACCTCGGCCCCCTACTACTTGAGGATCTTTCTTTTCTATCTTAATTGTTGTATATATATTGAGCAAGAGGGTAGCAAAATTCGAATAGCATAACACCTATAAGAATTTTTAGGAGACTGGAGACAGTAGATGGGAAAGTTGATTTTATATTTGACATGGGTAAAGAATATGAGCAGAACTGTCCACCTGTGACTTAATACTTAAGAAAGTGTGTTTGCATTATTATGGTAGAGTGTCTCTATAGGATATCTCGTAACTTTCAAATATTGTTTTTTATATAATTATACATGGTGCATGCTCTATTACTCATCTATTTGTATGTCATTTGCCCTTTATGCATTACCTTCAAACAATTTACCCAGTGTCATAAAATGCGTGTATGTAAGTGTTATCCACTTTAGAGAAACATTTTTTCTGTGGTATATTTTTGTAAGACTTTCCTACATATATTATTTATTGTACTTCTTACTACCCACATGTCATTTGTTTATATTGTGTGGGTACTACAAGCTAATAGATGATATTGTATGGGACAAATTAGTGCTCGTGGGTTATATGAATCACAAATCGCTTGTTCAAAAGTCATTTTTATCAACATGCCTCGTAGCTATTTGGTTTATCATTACAGATCTTATAAATTTTATAGCTATGTGTCATGTCCTCATCTAGTCAATTTCCTACATGTCTTGTAGTTCATTCGTTCACATGCTACCCTATAGTTTATATGCGTGTGTACACCACATATTTCCATCGTTTAATAATTCCTGTATATTATGCCCTCTCTTTTGTTCTAGTTTGCATGTGTGTCATACCCAATGTGCCTCTTTTATCTATATACTATGTGACTCTGTGGTTATTGACATGGGTTTTGAAAATTATGAGAAAATGTTTCTTTTATCATTATGTAGTTCAGATTTTTACTGGAAAAGGTTTGGAATATATTTAATTTAATCTCAAAAATAGATAAATAACTTAGCATATTCAAAGGTGTGGCATACAACTTTAGAGATTATATTAACAACCTTGCGTTTTTATAAGACTCACCTCTAAAAAGCGTTATAAGATAAAAGAGAAGGGATAGTAGTTCCCAGATAGGTTCGACCTTTGGTTTTATGTGTTTGTTAGACATACGAAAAATAGGGATATACTAAACTTCACCCAAAGCTAAAGTCAAATGTGTAATCTCCACTGATGTTTTTTGGAAGTAATAAGATATAACATAATATACTAGAGAATAGAATATGATAGGAGTCCTAAGTACCCCTCCAATCTTCAAAATGAGGATTTGATATCATGTGGTTCCCCTTATATGATCATAATCCCTCAAGCATTTGCTCATTTGATATGTCATTTACATGTCATGTGATTAGGTATATTAAAGTAATTATTTGTATGAGTTCTACTTGTGTATATTCGGTATCACAAGGTCTAGAAAGGGATCAAATTTGTCATACTATTATTTTATGAACCTATATATATTGAGATTTCATGCTAGACTTGTCTATACGTGTCGTATTTATAATGGGAACTCTCGCAAATCTTCATGATACTCTAAGTTTAACCAAACTATCAGCTTAAACCATCATTTGAAGATGAATGATCAAAGAGGGAAAGGATGTAACACCCTCAATTCTACTTGAACTAATCTCTTTATAGGATATTTAAAAATTTCCCTGTGGTATATTTATGGACTCAGTTTCCTTTGCAACTAGTGACTATACAATAAATTTAAAGTCAATTGTATGTATGTATTAATATTACCCTATGATGTTTAAATCGATGGAAGTATTTGAACTAGAGATCATAAGGTTTTATTTGAGTCAAAGTTTAAAGTGACATAAAGTTTATATGTTTTAAGTTATGTTAAAGTTATTAAATTCTACAAATGGAATAAAATATTGAGGTTCTTACTTAATTTCTCTAAAATTAGTAGGTCACAAGTAAGTGATTACCTACTTTTACTTATTGACCAGCCAAATCACCATGTAGACTCATCACCTAATTTATCTTATTGACCAGCCCAAACGACCAAGTAGGTGCATCACCTACGAAGAATCTTTTGACCATGTTATTGGGCCTAGTACACAACACTTACTTGCATAAATCTGGCCGGCCCAAGTTTATTAGAAGAGTATGTGGAAAAGGACAACAAAGGCCCAATCTTTCCAAGACAATGAGAAATAATATGCATAGAAAACTATATGCATCACCTACTTAAATGTGTGGCCTTAATTAAAGACACATGTTTATTGCAAATGAAGTACAAGAAAGGTGGCAAAAGTCCAAATGTTCTTAAGAATAGAAAGGCCCAAGTGAATAGTCAAAGTAGGTGGATCACCTACTCGACAAATTATGGTCCAAAATAAGTTAGAAAGTCGGCCAAAGCAGGTCCATTTAAAAGGGTTTGATATCAGATTTTTCCAGCCATTTTTACTTTGACTAAAAAATATGATCTCTGGAGCTTCCTTTCTTCTAGCTTTTAGCTTCATACAATACTATTAGTGTTCTTGAATATTAGGCAGTTGAAGCTATTGGAAGGTATAATTTAAGATAAGTTAAGGAGGACAACCTTTACCTTGAATAATCCATGTCTTAGCAAGTGGTAGTTCTGTCCAGGAAGGTAACCTACTGCAGTATTCTCCCTTTTATGCTTGAGTTAATTATGAAACCTAGTATGTGTTAGTGAATTGGAAATTATTACTTTTACATGGTGTAATATTGGGGAGGATGTTCTGGTGATTGATACATGTTGGGACAACCATGGAGGGGAGTCATCTTGAGATTCATTTATGATCTTTTTTGAGCACTTCAAAAGTAATGTTAGCTCTTCAACTACTGGTGATCAGCAACAATGATTCGTATTACATTTGTTACATTATTATGGTTAAGAATTGTTTAAATGTTATGAAGAGGGATGTGAATTTATAGTGGGGAAGTTATGAAAATGTTAAAGGACTTTAATATTGTAAGGAATTCTTGGCAGTACCTGATACGAAGGTTGTACAATATATTGATGCGATTTAAGAAAAAGGGAAGAAGGGTTACATTTACTAGATAAATTGGATTCTTACATTGATTGATTAGCTATTAATGCTATTCTTACAGCCTGTTTTATTATAGACTAGTAATCTAAAGGGATGATGTTTAAGTCATATGTTTTGAATTGTATATCAATGTGTGCAAGGCCATTTGATTTCCTATTTCTTTGGCATGAATTAAACACTTTTATTACAAAACCTAAATTTTATAAGTTCCATTGGTAGTGACTAATCCATAGTTGCACTTCCTACTCCCTAGAGCATTAAAGTGAGTACTCAAGTATGAGTTTGTAACAAAATGTACGTTCTTACTCTACCAATTATTAGCATGTAATGGTTAAACTTGTTTCATCATCAAAGTACCCCTGGAACAATGTTACCTTATATAAATCAAAATTATCCTAGATTACACATGGTGCATATATTTACATATTGGACACAGAATCTGCCTATATCATGTCAACTTGCTTCAAGTATCTTTATATATGCAATCTTGTTACATGTTCATATTTTCCCTTCCTTGGTTATTACTCCCATTGTGTTAGACTATAATATTACCTAAAAAGATCATTACTTTCTCGATTGTACGTTTATATGTACTTACCTGAAATATGTCGTCCTTAAGTCAAAAAAGACCATGTTCTCCCTTGGTTCCACTTTCATGTATAGCTTGTGTTTGATATTAGTTTGTGAGTATAGGCTACCATATAGAGTTCAAATATCGTTGTTGAAATATAAATGTCTTCACTTGATAGGTGATTTGAGATTTTAAAATTCTTACTGAGTTATATAAGCTCCTAAAATATTATATGTTCATGTCACATTTACTTCCGATTAAATTGTTATTATCGTAAGTCCAAATTTTTATGTCTTCTACTACTGATCCATAGTTCTAAATCTAAGCAAAGATTAAGATAACCAAAACAACAATAACAAACAAGTTATGAAAATCAAAAGAACAATCTTAAAAGAGTTATGAACATCAAAACAACAATCTCGAAGAATATGAAAAATCTAAGAAAATCAATCTGTATAAAACGTGTGGCAGCTCAGGGGAAAAAGCCTAGCATGGATCAACCCAATTGGTACCGGAGGGTGGAAGCTGAGGGGCGAAAGTGTAGCATAGACCGATCGAAATTGGTGAAAGAGGGAGGAAGCTCTGGGACGAAAGCCTAGCATGGGCCGATCACAATTTTTGAATTATGAGGAAAACCTCCTTGGGGTTAAAAATTCCTAACAGGGTTCATCCTCTTGTACTGCTGATCAGCTGGTCATTTGTATCATATGTCTTATAAGGATTATAACATTGAGAAAAATATAGAAAATATATAACATGCAAGATCCACATGTTTAAGCAAAAGTTATCTCTAATTATTATATATTTGTATTTGGTTTCACAGAACTCTCATTTTAATATGGATGTTTTATTCCTTACATATAATTACAATATTTTATACTAACATTCCTTATTGGGGACGCTGCATTTTATGCTGCAGGTAGAAGTATTCAACTAGTAGATCTCACCAATGAAAACGCATAATACTCAGCGGTTGTTGGTGAGATCGTTGTTTATTTAGGGCTTTGCCAAGTATTTACTAAGGTATTTCATACGTGTACACAAATATGGATTTAAATAGAGGGTTTGTAGACATTGTACACCTATTATCTGTATTCATAGTTTCATTTGTCAGATGTATCTGTTCAGCTAGTCAACTTGTGTTGCATATAAAACTTCTCATTAGAAAAATCAAGATGTGTCGTAGTTTTATCGTAGGTCTGTTGTAAAGAATGTGTGATATGGTAATTTTTTGCTTAAAAGTGTTGGGGTGTCACATACTTGTACTTTTCACTTGGGACTTTGATTTGGACTTAAGTCTATTGGGCCTTGGTTTCCCATTTCCCCTTATTCTTCTATTACACTTGGGAAATATTAATACAAGTAGGTGGTAGTGTACTTGGCCCAATTACATAATCACAAAAAGATTCTTAGTAGGTGATGCACCAATTCGTCATTTGGAATGGTCAATAAGTAAAATGTGTTAATGTATTAAAGTGGATCCAATATAAGTTATCTCAACATAAATTGTATACAAACTAAACGTCCCTTAAAAATTGAACATTTCTTTAATTAGAATTTTATAATACCTTTTTTTTGTAGGAAATAATGTGGAATTTAAAAATATATTATAAACATGCAATTTAATATAATTTAGGAGTTATGATTTTAAAAAATCCTAGGAGTAACGAAAATAAAAATAATTAATTCTTTGATATGAAATTTTATAAATAAATGGGGTGGGTCATGTTCATTTTTAACAATATTAAAAAATAAATAATTACAAAAAATAATCATAAAAGTGTGAAAAAGTAGGACCCTTGACCAATGAGAGAATCCTTACAGTATTTGTTTGTGTAGCTTGATATTACACGAAGGTGAGGTTCAACTGGCAAATACATATCAAAATTTTTAGGGTGACATTTTTGCCAATGCATACATCAAAAAGTCATGGCATGTCATAGCTTGTTTTATGATTTGATAATACGAGTAGTTATATTAACTTGTTTTCAGCTTTTTGTAGTAGACATTTGAAACATATACAAAGGGACATTTGGTTAAAAACATGCTATATTCAAGATAAAAAGCATTATGCATATTACAAGAACACCCAATTGAATTCATACCATATAACAAAATATATCCATGATCATGCGTAACTTCATAATAAACCACAAATAAACCTTCTCATTAAAGGTAACCCCTATAGGGAACAAGACCTTATCGAGCTCATCAAGAAAATCTTGAGGATCCTCATTCACCTTAGACATAAAGAACATTGGAGGATTAATCCCAGTGAAGTCCCTCAAATACCAAACCATGGTACTATAATTTTTATTCACAAGGGGTGCAACATCCCAATAAGCTTCTGCTGTCATAGCTTGGGCATAAAAATTTTATGGATTGAGCTTAAGTAGGCATGACTTGATCAGTGTTCAGGAAAGCCACTCTTTATCTCTCCATCCACCAAGATTAGAGGATTGACCAGAACATCGTCAGCTAGAGGAACTTTTTCATTAGGAGGAGATTTATTTCCTTGTGGAGGAACTCTCGCATTTGCAATCTCTTCTTCAACCCTTCTTGAATCTTCCCTCCATATAGTAATAGCATATATCCACAAGAAAAGGATCAGAATAAAAGGATATGACAGTTCAGACTCTATGACACAACTCAAGAATACAAAAAAAGTTAAACTTACTAAGAATCACATAGCCTCTCATTCATAAGTTTGGCATGCTTCACACCCATGAATAACACTACAATAGATGTAGTTTATTAGACATTAATCGTAATTATCATTCATAACCTTGTACTCGAATACCATGTTTGTC
Source organism: Solanum pimpinellifolium (assembly GCA_034621305.1). NCBI lineage: Eukaryota > Viridiplantae > Streptophyta > Magnoliopsida > Solanales > Solanaceae > Solanum > Solanum pimpinellifolium. The sequence continues at coordinate 34,603,226 of CM067873.1, read as the reverse complement.
ACAACTTAAGAGCACCCCCTAGCCGTAAAAGACGTTTTTGACCTCGAAAAGGTAGTAAACAAGCCTTTATCATTCTTCATTTCATATGATATAGAATTAAAGCAAAAAAATTATAAAATATTTCAAATGAATATCAAATTCTTCTTTATATATAAAAATAGAACTAAATTATCCCATAAAAAAATCTAGACATATGAGTATGAAAATTTGGGTTTAGCCCTTGTATCAATACCAAATCTTATAATGAAAAATTACAATATAGTCATTCAATAAGTAAAGTGAGCTAGAATTAAAAGTTTTCTGTCCTCAGACTTGAGGAATAGCCAACTTAGGAATAAAAATCAAATTTTCTTGATGAATGGACTAAAAGCACCTTAACGGCCCGCACCTAGTGTTATGTAGAAAGATGAAGATATATGGGTTTGTATAGACCATATAAACTAAGTATGGAAACTATAAAAGTAAGACATTTGAAATATGAAACAAGGGACATTTGGTTAAAAACATGTTATATTCAAGTTCAAAACCATTATGCACATTCCAAGATAACATAATTGAACTTATACAATAAAAAAAGATATATCGAAGATCATGAGTAACTTTATAATAAACAATACTTCAACAATTTATACTTGAGTTTATCAAAACATTACGTCATCAGACCCCATGCATAACCCTTTTTCAAGACTACTAGTGCAATGTACATACGATGTCCCATACATATACTAATCAAACAATCAAAAAAGCCACAAGTAAAGTAACCTATCTCATTTTTCATAATAACAAGTGAAACCAACCATAACATCATTCATATATAATTTTGCACAGAGGACACACCCTAAAATTCACTTTGTTATCTTCATTCATTCATTATGAATTTAAGAACATTTTCATAACTAACATAGAACGTGTGAGCTACATTGAATTTTATGTCAACCCCTAACACCAAAAAAACTGTTTCCAGCTTACCAAAGTTGGGCATTACATTCATGATAATGTCTAGGTGGATTCACTTCCTAAGAAACCTATTGGGGAACATATAAGGAACTAGGATTTTGTTGCTAAAAACACTCTTTAGGCGAAATAGCACTCTATTTTTTACATCATGAGATAATTTAATGTTCAACAAAGACACACAGACACATTGAAAATGGCATTAATCCTTTTCAATGTGTTTGTGTGTCTTTCTTAAAAATTAAATTATAAAATATATCTTAGGGTATTAAACCCTATTATAGAATATACATAGCTCGTAGGTCTTTTGATGAGAATGTCCTTTCATCAAAACCAACAACATGTGAGAATACTACTTTGTTACATAGTCATAGACTTTGCATAGCAATTGCCATCAATTACAAATAACAAAACTCCCACCATTATCTCACAAGCGTCGTATTCATATTGTGCTTAAACATTCATTATCATATCATACTAGCATGTACATAACCTTCAATGTCTTACCCATGGCCTTCTAGATTTTATTTCAAGATTTAATACCAAATTCATGATATTAATCAATAAAATAGGTTAAAATCACCATACAATAGTGATTTATATAAGAACATACTAAGTCACATAACCTCTTTCAATTATTTTACACAAATAAAGCGTTCGGGTTGAGAAAAGAGGATTATTTATGGGTCTTTAGAAAATTACTTAAAAAAACTAATCATTACATAAAATTACTTATGAACATTCATATTTATTCATAATTAACAATTCTAGACCAAACAAGTCATGTTTGAAGGAGAGACACGAAATAGAGTAAAACATAGAAATTTCAGGAACATTGAAAACAATTTTGAAGGAATCTCTTGGGGAAGGGAGTTCCAAAAGTGAAGAGTCCCCGTAACATTATTATCCTTACGTATTAGTGAAGGAAAATCTTCTTCTGGAACCTTACTTGAAGCTTTGGTCTTCTTTTTCAATGGAGTCTTTGTTAGTGAGAGAATCTTGAAAGAGAGGAGAGTGTTTCTCTTTTAAATGTGGAGGACTTCGTTTTGATAGGGAATGGGTGTAAAATTAACGAAAGTCAATATTTACTCAATCCCTAATATACCAAAAATACCACTCACTTGGTTGGACTTTCAAACAAAATTCCAACTTGCTCTTACTTAAGACCTCGTCTAATTCTCACGAGTCGTGATGGACACCACGAGTTGTGGTGTAGCTTGTGAAGGGCGAGGCATTAGCCATACCAAATGTGGCCATATCCTAAAATGCCTAAGTAATCTTAAGGACCAACCCCCTTTCCCATCTTGTGAACCATGACTCATTCAGAGGTAAGTAGTATATTTGGCAGTAGATACTCCCAAACGTCCCAAGGTTCCAATGACTAAGTGAGGTCCACTCCCACATTCACGAATCGTGGAGTGGTCCATGAGTGATGGTACCACTCGTGAAGGTTGGGGCATTGTCTTCGACATTAGGAGCCGTTCTTTCATGTCCAAGGAAACTCCACGGGGCTCCCACATTCTCGTGGTCTTCTCCACGAGTAGTTGTCTTGCCCATGGAGTGTGAGGCTATAGCCTCTCTATTGGAGCAGTTTTGTCTCTTAGACTTGGCTTGCCCCTAAAGCTTCGCACTCCTCCTTTGGAATTGACCTCTTTCGCACCTAATTAGGTACATATCCATGCATATTATATTTTTTTGTTAAGCCCTTAATCATAACCTACAAATCACCCTACTAGCATTAGCACCACATTAGTTTACCTGGTGTCATGGTCGTTTCTAAATCATTAAGAACTGTTCTTTTCAAACTAAGTTAGTTACATTAACAAAGGACCAAAATATATTTTAAATCCTTTTTTAACTTATGAAAATATATTTATAATTGTAGCTTAAACAATTAAATTTCCGAGGTGTAACATTCTTTGTACTATCTCGCTTGTACTGACCGTTCTAGACAAAATTCAAGCAACTAGTGGAGCCATCACGACACGTCCTGGAGTTGATCCTACCACACATAGGACATTAATGATTCTTACTACCCCCTGTGCCATACTACCCTGGCTCTAAAATTTTTAAAATTGTACTTTATTTTTGGTGTAGTTGCTCTAGAATATGATGGAGTAGGTCCCTTCTTTCTTTGTTGCAAAGATGACCGTTTGGCATTACTCTTCTAATTACAAAGTCATAGCTCTGTCTAAGCTCTTTTTTTCATAAGACCTTATATATACCTCAACTTCTCTTTCTCAACGTACTGAATAGAGAACATCAACCTTGTTATATCCATATAACGTATTAGAATTTCAGCCAGATATTCCTTACTGGACAAACGACACAACCAAACAACAAATAAACTTAATCAACTCCTCATGTCAGCAACCATATAAGGAACATACCACAAAGGTTGTATGAACCTTAGACTATACTAATGAACGATGAAGAAATCCTTCTTGAGTGTGAGGAACTCTTGTAAAATAGAATCTTTCAATTCTTGAGGGATTAAAGAACCCACGAAGGCCTCCTCAATACACGCTAACTCTTAGGTTATGGTCCCTCTACTTTGTTCATCTTACATTGGTTAAACCATATAAAAGCGACATTCTGTATTATGTATGTGGCTAGATCCACCCCCTCAGTATAAGACACATGCATGATTTTGAAAACTTTTAGAAGCCTTGTAACACTAGAACCTGTAAAACATGGAGGATTAATCCTTGAGAACTCACGGATACTTGAAGTGTCACCTACTTCCTTTATATTCCCTCTATGTTACCCACCTTCGTTAATCACAACCTTTTTAGAAATCCGGATAGCTTCATCAAATATAGCATTGGTCATCTCTTATTGGGGTTGCACTTCAAGTGTATTAGGTACATCTGGTTGATATCTTTCGACATTTCTTATAGATGGATGACCTCAAAAATCTCTTCATGGAGTCATTATTTCATAACACGGGTAGGCACTACTTAGAAGAACCTTTTTAGAGATTAAAATGTAACATATGAAGTAAGTGTGAAGAAGAGATGATTTTTCTAAAGCGTTGCATCCTCCTAATTTTAAATATGACACGCTTCACACCAATAACTAGGAATCTACATATACAACTCATACACTCTTTACAACTATTTAAATCTATGCTCAGCTACCATGTTTGTTACACCTCAAATCTACAACATGGGTGGGTGGGAATGGCACTTGAGAACCATTTCATAAACAAACATTTAACTAAGCGAAAGTGGGCTGAAATCTGAACATAAGACAATAGCAATACAATGACAAATGAACTAACATATGATCAACTATGAAACCTCTAAAAACTTAGATGTAACAAGACCCGTGATATCCTAATAAACTATAACTACTTAAAGAGAAAAAAAGGAGTCCTCTACGATCAAGGTGTCTATGAACAAACTGTGGAGCTCATCTAGAATCAACGATATGCTAGATAAAGATCCTCGTTACCTATTTCTGATTCATTAAAACATGCAGGCCAAAATGACATCATTACATTGAATATACGAGTATGCAAGATATGTTCTAAAATAGGACATAATCTTGAAAGGAACTGAAGAACTTACCACGCTCAACTGAACTGATATGAATATAAAGTAGTAATGTAGACGTAATATAAAGAAAAGTTTTTAAAATATGGATATCAATTATGTGTTTTTAGAATACAGTAATACTCTCTGTGTATATGAAGATATAATATGATTTTGAAATGTATTTAATGTACATATAAACAGTGAGTATAAGATTACAATTACTCATGTGGTAGTTTCTCTATCAGACAACCATTATGAAAGAGTTATTGTGGTAATATAATGTTTAGCGTCAAGCTTCAAAAGCTGTCTCATACCTTGTCGAGGGTATAGATCCTGATTACTATGTGGATCCACTATTGAATGCTAAAAAACACTAAGAAATCATTTAAGTATAAATCCATGATGGTTGCATGATTTATGAGGGTTGGGAAATGGTTAAACTCTCCCCGATAATGGCGTCAAATACTACTCCCAAATTATGATACTAGCTTTTATGTTAAAAAACATACTTTTTTCAATAATCTGATATACATTCTAAAAAACATAGATCAAGGGTTATCTTGCAAATCTAAGTTTCCTCTCTTGGTTAATTGTTAAAGAATTTACCCTTTATGAAAACAACCTCAAAGGTTCTTTAGAAATCAAGGTTTCTTTTGCTTGTTTAAATTGCAAAACATTTTAAAACTCTATGGGAATACATAGTTCCCATATATTTTTGAACCAATGAACTTCAATTTTTTACTCTTTACTCTTTGATAAACTTGAACTTTATGTCATTAAACTGTGTTAAAATGTTTGGAAAATTCTTTTGGAAAACTCAAAGAACTTTTTATGACTTGACTCTTAATTCTCTTCACTTTGATCTAAATTTTCCTTGAATTTGATTATGGATTGAAGGTTCATGACCTTAGGTGATGGATAATTTCATAATGTTTAGATGTAACATATAATGTATCAATTAACTAGGAAACATAGGTATGTTATAATTGAACTAAAACGGATAAAATGGGAAAGAAGTACATGACCTGGCATCGCTAGCGCTCTGAGTAGCGCGGGGTCTATTTGGGGCACGCTAGTTGATGCTATGCCTCATCCCCATTCCCTAGATTTTTGATCAAATTCCTCCTTTATTTTTAAACTTTTAACCCTCTAAACTGAAATGGGTTTTACCCAAAAAAATAGATTCGACTATATAACAAAATTATGCAAGAATATAACAAAAATGACAATATATTTCATGAATTAAAATTAAGAACTCCTCAGCAACTTCAAAAATCAAGAACCTAATAGAAACTTCAACCAAATCCATCAAGAACTCAAATTCAATTCTTTTCAAAAAAAAATTTCGGTGAATCAATCATGATCACTGTGGTGGTTAACTAACACAACATTATGTTATGTAAGATACCTCATAGGGATTACTCCTCGCCAAAATCCATGATCATTTCTTCTCTCTAAAACCCTACACAATGTCGTAAAACTGAAAACTGAATCATATAAGTTTAGGCCTTTATTGATTGCAAAAAACAAAAGTCAGTCATGGGGTATGGAAAATACCATAATAATCTTCTAAAATTAAGATTAGATTTTTCTTATTTGAACAACCTAACTTCAAATGGGCATAAATCAATCATACGAACTCGAAATTGCGAAAACATTTGGAGTTTGAAAGATTATTCAAATATCTTTCCTCCTATATGTTGAAACACACCTACCTCATCCTAAGCTAAGAGTTATGGTTAAGTGGAGCAAAACTAAACATAATATACCTAAAAAAATTCCAAAATCTTATATTCTTTATAAAAATGATCAAATCCAATATTTATATCTTTCTAGTGCTTTCAAATAGCAAGATGCTACATAATACTTGCCAAAAAATCATACAACGCTTTGGAAAATTGAAGAATATCAATAGTGGATTAAATTGTAGATGCTTCGTGATTAGCTTTCTACATAACCACATTGCTAGTCATGATGACACTACTACTACGAGACACAAAACAGTTTAAAAATCATACTCCTTTTCTTGGTGAGCAATTATTTCATGAACTTGGTATAGCCCTACATTCATCCAATGCTTCCACTTAAGGAAGATTTCTAGACGTAGTCTTGAAAACAAATATGTAATAGAAACTTAGCATTTTCATCCCTCTTTTTTAGTCATTCAAGGAATGGTCAGTTTACTTTGGGAAACAATTTTGTAAGTTTTCGATGTAGAAGAAGCCTCTTTAATTCATGTTCCTAATTCCCCTGGGATGCGTTGTTTTGTAATTTTATCAACCTATTTGGGTGTGTAATTTTCAGGTTTTTGGGAAGACCCCTAAACATCAACAACATCATTTCCTTATTTAATGGTGCTTTATTCACCATTACCTTTCACGTCACCATATTTGATTTTTTCACTTCGAGTTAACACTGTAAAATATCTATTATTATAAATCTTTGAAATTAAAATCACATTATTAGAAAAACTGTCTTGTGGTTCAGACTCTAAATGTACTGAAAGTTTGCTAATCTAGAATTCAACTTGCTTGATAAATTTAGAATGACAGTTTACCTTCTTATTCAAGGATCATAACTATTCCCTCAATTATATAGGATTTTATCAAATTTTTCTACCTTATTTACAGTAACAGACATCAAACTATGTACCTGAAAACTCCAAAAACTATCCACTTATCTTGGACTATCACCTATATGCATGTAAGAAGCATCATAGACATCTAGTATCCTCAAAAAATTTTATTTAGAGAGACCATTCTAAACGCTTTAGACATACTAACTAAATATATACCAACCTTGATTTGTGCATGGACTTAAAGAGATCATTCGACAACCCTTTAATAGTCTTGAATCTTGTTGTACCTATTAGTTTACAAATATTACTTCAACTGAATTCATATTTTCATAAACACTTCTAGTGACGTGTTTTTTAAGCAGGTCCATGTGGGTCATCATTTATGTGATGTTTTCATATCACTTTTGGTTCTTTTCCAATTGTTTCTTCGTCATTAAAAAGTTTAACAGAGATACCTTATCTTCTCTATTGTACCCCAGCGTGATCGATTGTCCTTATTTAATCAAGCATGGTAGATTGTATGTCAAATGGTTCTTACTTGAGTACTTCTCAAATTAGCAGCTCTGTCAAACCTTTCTTGACATAGTCGAGGTTCCGGTAAAAATATGCGATAACACCTTTTTAGTAGTCCATAAGTTGGACATCAGAGAAACATCTTCTCTAACCTCAACCATGTATGCTGAGTAGGTTGACCATCCACTCGCTTGAATATCTGAATATTTCCCTCTATCATCATCTTTGAGGTACGGAAAAACCTTACATAAAATACTTTAGTAATATAGTCCTAAGATGTTCTTGATTTCCTTGGTAAGTTGGTAAACCACTATGTTTGAGTGATGTTCTTGAAACAACAATGGCCACACACATTCACAAATTATTGGATGTGGTCACGAGGGTCCTTATGAGAAAGTCCTCCAAAGAGACCCTTCATTTGGAACAAATGCAACCTAGCGTTATTCATGTAGAACACCACATTGAACATTGTTTGAGGGTAACATATAGCACTTGCAATTCCCTAATGTTCCTCGTTGACATCATTCAAGTTCCTGAATACCATGGTTGTTCCCAAATTGTCTAGAATTACTCCAATTTACAGTAATCTCTTCACAAATATAAGAGCACCCAGAAAAGAACACAAATAACATAATTCAACTACAAAAATTTGTTGAAGACTAAACTTCAATAAAATAATTCTTTACCCCACTCCCCTACAGTGGGGCCATTTTTTATATCGGTCAATTACAATTCACCAGATTCTAAGTGTAGTCGATCTTTTACATGTATAAACCCAGAGTTGGGGTTGTTCCAACAGGCAGTGATATAATAAAGAATTCAATTAAGAAGTAAACTAGTTTTATAATCATTTATAGAGGTAGAAATTTCACAACATTAATGTAAATTACAAAATTTGGATAATAATTTCAAATGGGTTTATTCGAGTAACAAATTTATGACTACTAAAACATGAAGCAAGCAAATTGAGAAGGTTTCTTTGGAGTTTGTTTAGTTGAATGATAATTTCCTATAACCGTTAATTTCGAGTTACACAAAATTGTTAAATATCAATGAGTAGGAAAGGTTTAGGGCGAAAAACAATTTCTCAATTAACTTTTGTGAATGTAGTGAGTTCTTTTGAACCTCAATTAGAACAACACAGTTTAATCACCCATTACCTTAATCAATAAACTTTTTCATTTTAGATTTGTAAGATTGTATTCAAACCAACATTCTCTAGCTAGATTTGTAACAACAAAATCAATACAATCATCTACTAACAATTGGTATCTAACACTTCTTTCTCAAACAATAATAGAGCTTTAATCTAGAATTAGATTTATAACAACTATTCCTCAATAAAAAAACAAATTATTAATTGAACCAACTTTCAAACAACAATAATAAAAAACAAATCATTAGCAATAAAATTTCCGTAAGATTGCGCAACGATCCAATTATCTCCAAATGACCAAATTAAAGCTAATAATATCAAAAACACTAAATCTTTACTAAAAAATGTAAAACAATGTTCCAGAATATAAAAGATAAAAAATACATAAGTGAACAACGTGGGTATTTTTCCTGCTCCCTTGTCTTCTTTTTAAAGTTGCACTTATATTTTTGTAGTATTTCAGTACGGATTCAACTCGGCAAAGTAAGTCTGGCTCGCCTACTTTATTGGTGATGAGCCGCATGCTCCCTTTATTTTTTTTTGCATTTTCACAATTTATTTAGGAACATTTGGCGAAGCTACTCAGGCTTGCTGACCTGATTGGCGATGCACCGAGTAATCCTATTCTTGCCTTCTTGGGTGGCTTTCAGTCAATGTTTCTATAATATTTGATGATCTAGGTCGGAATTTCCAATCCATTTGGCAAGTCATCGAAGTATTTATTTTTTTTTGCCAAGTTGATATTGTACGAATACTGGCATGCTAGAAATATATGGGAGCTAAAGGTCCACTAGGTGAGTCATCGACTGTCTTTGGCGAGTACGAATTTTGCTTTCCTTAATCTTTTGCACCTTTTTCGCCCCTTTTGTCCTCATAATGTCCTTGCCTTGCTCTTTTAAATTCATTTCTTCAAATTAACATTTTAACATTAGTTATGAGCACAAAGTATACAATGATGACACTAAATCTCTAAATGAGACGAAATTCGTGACTCATAAACAATCAAAAACTATCGAATAAATGAAGGAAGGTTGATAGCACACAATAACAATTCTAGATCACATATTATTAATCCCAGATATTATCAAAAATTCACAGTTAAGAAATTAAACTAAAGACTACCTCACAACCAATCACGCACTCTCACAATCTTCTCCACCTGATCTATACACATCTGAAACTCCACCGAATGCCACCACACTATTAAATTATCGAGCAAAACATATTAATATTAATACCAAATTTTAATTAATTAGAAAAACAAACGAAATAGCATATCAAATAAAAAACTGGGGCCCATGTTTGGAATTCCTAAAGGACTTCATGAAAAGGTCCTACATGACTTAATAAGCTTCTGTACCAAAATGGGATACAATTAGATTCTTGGAGCATCCCAAAAAACACATGCCCAAAAATAACAAATTAATGAGACATCGCAGCCCCGTTAGGGTAACATTTAACTGAAACATATGATTTTCATAGTTACCAACATTCTGATAGGAAACACACAACAAGTGATATCTTTTGAAACATAACTCCCAACCTTAAGAATAATGAATTTTGATATTTGGAGGGGAGCTTAATTCGTTTCTGTAGTCTTAACGAAAAAAAGATCAGCAAATTAGGTATCCTAAGCATGGATGAAAAGAATGTAGCCATTAGGTTCATGACGTCTCCCTGTAAATGTTTAGGTTAGCGCTCCGCAAATGCAGTCAGAATCCCGAGAACTGTAGGGATAGGTCCTCACAAATACAATATGTTACCCCCATCTTATTGGCAATCCAAACATAACAGAATATTGAAAACTTCCATTTGACTTCATCAAGATGAAAAAGCGGGTCTCACTTTAAGATCCATTTTACCAAAAATAGAAACTTTGGGACTCAAAATTAAAATGGAAGCGTCAAGGACTCCATGAAAGGTCATTTAGATAAAACTTTACGTTTCATAGTTAACTACTTTGATGAAATTCCCATTTTAGCCCATTTTCGAGGTATGTTGATCTTAGTCAACCCTTGGCCAAAGCTTATATATACAAAACATCATTATGCACAAACTCACACTAAATCTCTCAAGAATGAACTCAGAATGACTCAATATTAAAATGGCTCTTTCGTAGCTGATAAAACTATTAGAATGACATTCAAGGTGCATCATCTTGATTTTTACTAAGTCAAGACACTTAAGGTGCATCATCTTGATTTTTATTGAAGTCAACAATTTAAATTTCAAACGTTCCAAAATACAAAAACATTCTAGAAACTCAAATGAACGATAAGGTGAACATAATGCTAGTCAAAACAAGTCTTAAATTACTTGAGATCTCTACAGGATGCTCTAAATACTTTAAAGATATGTAAATAAAGAAAAATTCTTGGAGGGTCATTACATAATCAACTACTAAAGAGGAAATTCATTTCTGAAAGTAGAAGGGAAGTACACTATAAAGGTATGAAAATACAGTTTTATAGGGATATTATGTTGTAGCGTAATCGCAGACACCCTCTAGGATCAAACAACACAAACACAATACTTGTGCTAAAAGGAAAATCTTCAAGTTCACTTCAAAACTCTAGGAACTCCTCCAATTCTTGTGTTCTATCAAACTACCACCCAACCTAATAAATTTTGACTTAAAGCACTAGATTAATATGTGAAAACCAACACAAAACCAAAACAACCGAATAGAGACATTGGACAATGAAAGAGGAACAACGACATGCTCCATTTGAAAATCAAGAATTGACATTAGCCAAAATAAGGAACAAATTCGTGGGAAAGTCCTAAAATATATTCCTAAGTCTAATAGGCCAACAATACTAGTTTTGAAATCATTCTCTGTAATTTAGCGCTTTCCTTCAAAGAAACTTATAAAAAATCGACATCATACGCCCACAAACTACACTTCCACCACCAATATGAGCAAAACACTGTATCCTAAATGATATAATGTTGGTAACTGGTATACAAACGGTAAATTGAGTAGTATTGAACAAACAGCACCCAAACTAATCGAACTTCACTAGAACCTTAAAAAAATAAAATTAAACCTTCTATCATGAATAAGAACATAAGAATAGGTTCTACAATATAATTTGACCCAATAAAAATATGAAGTTTCTTGAAATATTTCTACTTAATAATAGTACCTTATATTTCAAATCACTAATGAGCACCACCACTCTAACTCTCACTAACACGACAACCTCGAGATCAATCTATAAGATCAACAAGAAATAATGAAAGCAACAAAAAAATACAACAATAATTAAAAACTCCAAATGTTTTTGTAGAAATAATAAAACTCTAAGACAAGCAAAAGAAGATGAATCCAAAAACATCGAACGAGAAGTAACAAAATTTCACACTCGAGAATACTAGTAAGGCAAAGGAAGAAAGAGGAAAAGTAAAACTACTAAGATTTTTAAAAGGAAAAACTAATTAGACAACTAAGAAAACTAGCAACTCCAAACTACTACTCCAAATAAAGGTCACACGACTAAGGTAAACTCTTACCATTACTAGAAACAATAACATAAAACTAAGCAATGCTGGTGTAGCCACCTACTAAACAAGGATCGCCATCACAATAAGAACTCATGAGAACAGACACAAAGGTAAAATCATGAGAGTAACACAATCAATAAAACATATAGAAGAAACACTGCCCAATCGATCACTATTAAAAAAACAACTACATAAGGTAAATCGAAGACACAATCTTCAAAAACAACTTCCCTATTAAGCCAACAATAGATCACAACTTAAATAACAATTAATGGGCATGAAAAAATCCAAATTACATTTGATAAGAACATTGGATAAAACCACAAAATTACTTTCTAAGAAAAAATATATGGAGCCTCTAATCTAAAGGTTACATCAGTCCATGAGATTAACCTAAGCAAATACATCTCATCCTATTCCCATATTGGGGACAATAATTAAATCATTGTCCACGATACCCATGGGTAAAAAAATGTCCTACCACCCTAGGCTGGAGTACAAGATGTCTATAATACCAACCCTCATATAGAAAACTACGTAGACTATTGGTTTAACCTTCCATAAACATAGAAACCTCTATAGTGTGGATCTCTCAATGAAGAATGATCGAGCCTTATTACCTCTCTCACGCTCAAAACTACTCACATCCAACTTAGATAGGAGAGTATGGTAATCTCTGACATAGTATCCTGCCTAGCCATGCTCATACAAACTTTTAACAAAGAAAACCCTCTAATAAACATTTATTCATCACATGATTCAAAGGAAACAACGTGGCATCAAATAAAACACAGTCTAGAAAAGTGATCACATACTTCAAAATAAATAACAACACTATTGCAAACCTGTCAACCCAATTTTGTCCTTATGTAATGACCCAACGTAGTCCGTAGGTGTAACATGGTGTATATGTTATGCCATGATCTACCCCAAGACATGGACATAAGACCTAGGACCATAAGTTATTCAAGCTGACCCAACTCGCATGATCATAAGCATTTTAAATATAAACTTATGTGGAAGCTATATCATAATTAAAATTAAATGATGGGGAATACCCATTTTTCTATAACAGAGATATTTGAAAGTGATTAGTTTAATACGAACTATACTAAAGTGAAACTAATTATGTCTTAAAATAGACTCTAACTGGCTAGAAATATTGGGGAAGGCCCCAGCTGAGTCTACAAAAAATTGAAACTAAATGACTGAAAGTACTCAAAATAAACTCATGACTATTGTCCTCGATAATAAGGACTCACCACTTATTCTACTGAATTGGAGATAGGAAATTGATCAAGGAGTGATCTGGATGTTGAATGCCTAAACATACATCGCGAGAAGATGTAGCACACGTCTGCATGAATACTTGATAGGTACTGAGCATGAAAAATAAAGTAAAGTTATACTAAAGAAAAATTGAACAAGCACAAAAGTGAATATAATATTCTAAACATGATATTTTTAAATCTTAGCTAACTGGATGCAATGACAAAATTTATAACATGTTGAGACTGAATACTAATTAACCTCTAAATATTTTCAATGCGATAGAGTCTACTCAACTGTGGGAGCTACGAATAAACGATAATAAAACCACAAAGCTAATTATGGATTTTGATGTACACGCCCCATGAGAGGATCCAATTGACCTTGTAAGAGGTTTATAGGCATGCTGGCATGATTACTATACTGATGCTCACAGAGGGGTCTTACAACTCACTTGGGTAGTAGTTCTAGGACTATTTGGGTATTCAAAACCATAGTACAACTCAATATTATGCTACTCCAAATGTATTAATTAATTAATAAATATATTATGATGGAATTTTCGTAAATTCTTGATAACTCAAATTTAACATACAAACTGAGAATGCAACAATTAATATGATAATAATTCATTATTAACTGAGGCATGTATAACTGTATAACTGAGATATAAAATAACTTGTGTAATTTAAGAACAAAAGAAATACATAGCTAGGGTCCTAAAATTTATGCTATAAACTAAATTTTAACACAGTAATCTGGTTTGGATCAATCTAATAGCGAAGAACCCAATAAATTTAACATTCACGAAACTCTAAGTCTATTCATGATATGGGAATTAAGAAACTAACTGGAAACTAGAGAACTAATGGGTGGAAGGAAACCACTAATTAAATCGCACATGCCTGGTGATGAATTTCACAAAGAAATCTCTAGATTTTGGGGATCAAACTGATGGAACCTTGTTGCATTATAGAACTAGGGTTCTTGAACTTTTTCTCCTTTCTAGCTTCTAATTTTTTATGTTTTAAGTAATGATTTTAATAACGTAAGTTCTAGCTATGTTTCTAGGATTGAACTGACTAAAATCTCATTATTTAGGGTCCAAATGACGTATCTTAGTGGTCCAACGAAGTAGGAAAAGATTGAAAGACCCCTGAGATAATTGTTGTCGAATCGATCGACGACCAAGACTGATCGAACATAATTCAATTGATGGTCCGTCGTTTTGGTTTGCTCGGCAGGCCTTCACTAAAATGGGTATAGCATTTTAGTCAGATGTTTGATTTTATCAAACTCGATGGCCTTGAAAAGATAATTCAATTATCCATCGTGTCATAGATTATGAGACACTCATTTAACTTTGTGCTAAAAGTTATAAGCATTTGAATGACGTCCGTGTTGGTAATCAATAATTCTTGTTAGAGATTGGGTAACTTGAGTCTCAATCCATGGACATAGGATATGGACCGTAGTCTAACATTCCGAACATAGGTTAGTTTGTGGAATGACACTTAATCGATTATTTCAGTGAAGAGTTTTGGGGGAGATTAAGCGGTAAACGACGTATGCACAGTACGAGCCATAGATCATACTAAGTTCCATTGATAGTAACCATCGATTGCACCTACAAATTTATGAGAAACTGATTTCTTGTCCATTTTTGATACAGGGTCTTACATCATCTCCCCTTGGGAACATTATTCCTCAATTGAAGACTAAACTAGCTGAAATAAAGGGAGAGATCTACGATCCCTACCACTAAACACTGAGAACTGAAGTTTCTGACTTAATTGAGTTCCAAGGACATGCAAAAACGTTGAAAATGAAAGGACAAACTAACGGAACATGATTTTATGGCTTAATTAACACATGAAAAACTTTAAAACATAAGAGGAACTATTAGATCAGGTTTGAGTGAAATAATAAGGGAAGAGGTGAATAAATGGCTTTCATCTTGCTTTTGCTTCCCAAGTAGCTCCCTATACGGAGTGACTCCTTCACAAAAACTTGATTTAATCTATTTCTTTTTTACTCTACCTTCTAACCTAAGGATCAAGAATCTTAACTGGTACATCCTCATACAATAGGTTATCATTCATAGCCACACTCTCTTATGGCACTATAGATGTTGGATCACTCACATACTTCTCTAACAGTGAGATGTGAAAAAATGATGCACTGCTGCCAATTATGCTGGTATTTCTAACTCATATGACACTATGACAACCCTTTTCAAGATAATGTATGGTCCTATGTATCTAGGTATGATCTTCCTTGTTTTACAAATCTCATCACCCCTTCATAAGTGACACTTTTAAGAAAACCCAATCAAAAACTTTGAACTCCAATTCCCTTCTCCATACATCCGCATAAGATGTGTGACGACTTTCTTCTATCTTATGTCTATATCTAATGAGTTGCACCTTTGTCCATAGCATAAAGGAATTAATCTGGCCCTGTTAAAGCATCTCCACAACTTCAAACCAACAAAAAGGAGACCTACATCTATGCCCATACAATGCCTCGTAATGGGCAATCTGAATGCTGGAGTGGTAGCTATTTTATAGGTGATCTCAATAAGAGGAAGGTGATCATCCAACTACATTTGAAATATATCACACAAGCTCGCAAAATATTCTCTTGGGTCTTAATGGTACGCTCTTCATGCCCATCAGTCTGCAGATGAGATGTTGTGCTAAGGTTTACTTAAGTACAAAAGGCCTTTTTTAAATGATTTTGAGAAATGAGAGATAAATAGAGGACCACTATTTGGGATGATAGCCAATGGAACCCTATGCAATCTTGCAATTTAATTAATGTAAACCTTGGCAAAATCCTATACCAAATCTTTAGTCTTGACCGCCGTAAAGCCAGATGACTTCGTCATCCTATCAACTATCACCCAAATAGAGTCGTGTTATATTCGAGTACGAGGTAACCTTGTGATGAAATACAATTTTATCACATCACACTTCCTAGTAGGAATGTCCATATCTTGAGTCCCAACGTTGGTTTCTAATGTTCTACCTCGACTTGTTTGCAATTAGGGCACGTACTAATAAAATCATCTATATCCTTCTTCAGTCCATTCCACTAATAGACTTCCCACATATTGCAGTACATCTTAGTCGAACTTGGATGAATAGAATATCTAAAGTTATATGCTTCTACAAGAATATTCTGTCTCAACTCAACCACGTCAGGAACAAACAATCTACCCTAGTAGCGAAGTACACCATCTCCCCCTTGGGAGAGAACCTCCACTGTATAATTGTCGACTGCACCTTTATGTTCAAGCAATATTAGATCATCAACTGTATTTTCCTTAATATCAACTACAAAGGAAGATTCTCCCCATTTTGAAATTTTACACCATTGTCTGATATACTCATAATTCAAACTCCCAAGATAGAGCGAGCATGCGAACATCCTTCACTAGCTCCTTCATCTCTTACTTAACATGGTCTACACTACCCATAGATAATCTACTAAGTAATGTGCTACTACATTCTCCTTATCAGGATGGTAATGAACACTCATACCATAATCCTTAAGGAATTAAAGCCATCTCCTCTGTCGAAGATTTGACACTTTCCGGGTGAATACATATTGAAGTCTTTTATGTTAAGTGAACACATCAATATGAACACCATGCAAGTAGTGTCTCCACATGTTGAGTGTAAATACCAATGCTGCAAGCTCGTGGTCATGGGTCGGATAGTTTTTCTCATGCACCTTAAGTTGTATAGAAGCATAAGTTATAGACTTATCTCACTGCATCAACACAAAACCTCGAACAACAATGGATACATCACAACAGATCACAGATCCATCAGAACCCTCTGGTAGAGTCAAGACATGAATTGTAGTCAATATAGTTTTCAGTTCTGCAAAGCTTTTCTCGCAATCATCTCACTATTGAAACCTGACCATCTTACGAGTCAACCTACTTAATCGTGAGGCTATGGATGAAATTCCTTCCACAAACCTTCAGTAATAAGTCGCTAGACCTATGAAACTTCTGATATTTGTAGTAAAGGTAGGTCTGGGCTGTTGTTTCACTGCTTTTATCTTCTGCGAATCCACTTGGATTTTTTATCTAGATAAAATATGACCAATGAATGCAAACGATTGCAACTAGAACTCACATTTTCTAAACTTAGTGAATAACTGGTGATCCTTGAGAGACTAAAGAACAACTTTAAGATGACTCGGATATTCTCCCTTGTCCCTAAAGGAAATGAAGTTATAATTAATAAAGATGATAATGAACAAGTTCATGTACTGGTAAACACATTGTTCATCAAATCCATGAAAGCTTCAGGAGTATTGGTTAGTAGAAACGATATAACTACAAATTCATAATGACCATATCTAGTCCTGAAGGGTGCTTTCGCAATGTCAGTATCTCTAACTCTTAGTTAATGATAATCCAATCTGAGGTCTACCTTTGAGAAGTGACTAGCACCCTTAAGTTAGTCAAACAAGTCATCAATACTGTGGATAGGATACTTATTCTTGATTTTGACCTTTTTGAACTATATATAGTCAATGCACATTCTAAGGGAACTATTTTTTAACTTTACGAACAACACTGGTGCACCCACATGACAAAATATTAGTTTTGAAGAAACCCTTATCCAAAAGTTGTTTCAACTGGTCTTTTGCTTATTTAGGTTTTTTTGGAGCCATTCTGTGATAAGGAATAGAAATAGGATGTGCATCTTAAAGTAGATTAATTCCAAAGTCAATTCCCTTTCGGGAAGGAATCCGTGAAGATCTTTTAGAAACACTTTGGGATACTCACTGATTACTGGAACTCACTCAAGAGTTGGGGTCTCATAGCTAGAATTTTTAACCCGAACTAGATAATACAGATAACCCTTAGAGATTATCTTTCTAGACTTAAGGTATGAAATGAATCGACCCACAGGCCCTAAGCTACTACCCTTCCATCATAAGATTGGTTCATGTGTAAACTGAAAATGAACAATACTAGTTCTACATCGAATGAGAAATAGCAAGAATGTAACAAATCGATGCATAAAATTACACTGAAGTCTACCATTTCTAACTTTATATACCCCTCTTTATATATACCCGTCTTTCTATTATTGGGTCACCAAATTGAGTAGAGACTGAGTAAGTATCTGAGGGAGTTTCTGGACATAAAGTGAAGTGGACTGCTAAGTATGGAGTCACAAAGGAAAGAGTATTACCTTTATATAACAGTTCATAAAAAACAAGGTCAGAGACACGTAATGTACCAATAACTATATCAAGAGAACCTTCCTGATCATGGTGACCCTGATGAGCATACAAGTAATTTAAGCATTGTCCGCCACCTGTACAAGATGATTTACCCAGCTGATTCTGACAACTTTCTAGTGTTGCTGAAGTTGTAGACTGAGTTTTACCATTACCACCTCCTTGACCCTATCTAGAAGGAAAATCCCACAAGTTGTGACAGCACTGACTGCACCCAAAGCATCCTTCCTTTCAAGCGAGGAACTCACGTGGATGGTTCTTACTAAACATAGGGAAAGTAGGGAAAGTCTTGGAGCATGAAACACTTCCAAGAAATATAGTGCTTTTTTTCCAACCTTCGGATAATATTTGTTCTTATAGGATGGAACACTAGCTGACGAAGGGGTTGGGGTTGAAAATTTTTGTTGACTCTGCAAGCGATTTTCGTCACCCTGTATTTGTTGAGAATAGTATTAGTTCCGAGTCCTAGCCTTCTTATTCTCCTAGACATGTTCCCTAATCATATCACTCTCAAAATGCTGAGCATCAGTCAAAAGCCTAGACATGTTTATATCTCCCATTAACATAGCATTTGTGCACTAAAATTTCACCAAATTTTACACTCCATACAAGAACATATTCATCTGATCGCTTAAGTCAGCAACCATGTAAGGAGTATACCTTGAGAGTTGGATAAACTAGAGTCTATATTGTTGGACCGTCATGTTATCTTGATTGAAGTTCATAAATTCCTCAACATTTGTTTCTCTCAATTTTATTGGGAAGAACCTTTCCAAAAAAATTCATACTAAAGCAGCAATATGTAATAGGAGCTTCATCAGTACCTATGTTTTTTTCCACTCAGTGTACCAAATATGAGCAACATGTTTCAACTTGTATGATGCCAAATCAACTAGATCATTTCCAATGACTTGAATCACCATGATAATCTTCCTTATTTCATCTAAGAATGTTTGAGGTTGCTCATTAGTTTGCGATCCTATAAACTCAGCCAAATTCATTCTAACAAAGTCACGAACCCTTAATGTTGCTCATCCTTCATTAGAATATCAGGAGCATGAATCCAATTGAGCTAGTTGTCCACACTCTTAGCCAACATCTAAATGGTGTTCCTATACTCACTATTGGAGATTAGAGACATCATCATCTGCGACTGCAGGACATGCATTTGCATTCCTATCTTTTTCTCTGCGAGAATGCATAATATTAAATGTAAATGTCAAGTTATAATAGAATTAGATCATACCTTACACACTATACAAGTAACACGAAAGTGATGTTTTTTCCTAAAACACTTCATAGCCTCCCTCTCATTAGATTTGATGCACTTCAGCCCCATGAAAATGACTTTAGTTAGTCCGGCTTTTGGGACATACTAGGACTATTTAACCTAGCCATCTGATACCATGTTAGTCAGACCCCGAGCTATCTGTGAGATAAAGACACGGGACCTAGGACATAAAGTTATCCCAAGCTAACCCTCACTGTATAACAATGACCATACTAAAGATAATAAACTTATGGGAAAGCTAAATCATAATTAAAATGAAAAAGCAAGGAATAACTATATTATATAACTATGATATTTGAAACTAATGTGTTTGATACAAAGAAAATATTAATTTTGTACTAAGCTTAAAGTAAGTATATCTGAAAATAGCCTCTAACTTACTAGAAATGTTGGGACAATCACGAACTAAGTTTAATAAAAACTGAAACTAAATTACAAAAATTCGGAAAACAAACTAATGACTATGTTACTTAGAGAATGAGGATTCATCACTGATTCTGCTGAACTGAAGATACATAATCGATCTAAATGTGATCTGGATACTAAGAACCTAAACCTATATCACGAGAATATGTAGCGCATTTATGCTTCAGTACTTGATAGGTACTGAGCATGTAGGATAGACTAAAGCCAAAATAAAACACATTTGAATTGGTACAAAAACGAGTATAATACTTAGAACATGATATAGTGAATTATGATTTAACCATTTTTAATGAAAAAATTTATAACATGCTGAGGGGGAATACTAATTGAACTATACATAATTGAGCTAAATGTGTAGTTCGATGTATACGCCCCACCAAGGGGATCAAATATACCCAGCCAAAGGTATAAAGGCATCCTAGCTTGATCACTTACAAGCTACTTGTCTAGTAGTTCAAGGACTAGTTGGGTACGCTTAACCCGAGTTCGACTCAGTATTATTCTACTCCCAATGAAATAAGCAATGATCATATTATGATTCAATTTTTTTTGTAAATATTGGATAGCTCAAATTAAATGTGCAAAGTTAGAATGCAACAATTAATTTGATAATGATGCATCAAAAACTGAGACATGTATAACGTAATAACTTAAATATCTAACCTAACATGTATAATTCAAGAACAAAAGAAATACATAGCTAGAGTTCTAAAATTCCTGCGATAAACTTAATATTAACGGAATAATCTGGTTTGCATCATTCTAATAGCTAAGAACCCAATAATTCTAACATTCAATAAACCCTACGTCTAGTAATGATATGGGAATCAAGAAACCAAATGAAAACTAGGGACCTAATGGATGAAATAAACCCACTAATGTAACCCAACATGCTTTGTATTGAATTCCACGGAGAAATCATTAGATTTTAAGGATGGAATTTATGGAACCTTGCTGCGTTCTTGAACTAGGGTTCTTGATTTTTTTCTCCTTTCTGCTTCTAATTTTCTATGTTTTTATTAGTTATTTAAATTAGGTAAGTTTAAGTTATGTTTCTAGGCTTAAAGTGACTAAAATCTCATGATTTACGGTCTAATTGGAATATCATAGGGGTTTAACAAAATAGGAAAAGATCAAAATACCCCTAGGTTAATTTTATTCGGATCGATAGATGACCTGGACTAGCGGGCCATCATTTAATTGGTGGTCCGTCATTTTTTCTTTGGATAAACAGTACGGGTCAAAGATCATACTATGGTTCTTTGATGTGAACCTTCAATTACCCCTGCAGATTTCTAAAAAGCTGATTTCTGGTAAATTTTAGATATGGGGTGTTACTGTATACGACCTTGAGAGACCCCATAAATGTCTCTAAACATTCATAATACGAGAAATAGAATTCAAACATATAAAGATAAACATTTAAAGTCTAAATTTTTGTATCGAAGTAAAGAAGATGTTTAAACATTATCTCAAAGCCATCTAGTTTATAAGAATTAGTTTGGGTGCAGCCAGTATAAATGTTCCGCAACTAACATTAAAGAAAGAAAACTAAACACACTGTGAATCAGTCCTCAAATCATGAGAACTCACCATAGCACGAAATTTTGTCAAGAAACTCTAGCAAAAAAACTAGAAATCATGATTGTCGAACCATACATTTGGAAAACTTGTAGGCAAGAGTATGCGTTAGTACAAAATCCATGCATAAAAACATATAAAACCTTCTTAAAAGTGGGTGTTTCCATGACATTCAATAACACAGATAAATCATGATATAAAAAGGTTAGAAGAGAAAAGTCATAAAACATAGTCAATGGAAGATAACATTTTTCTAAAACTCATGAGATACTTATTAAAGATACCTTAGTTCATTACTATGGTATGTAGCCTTAATCGACATAGAGACGGTGTGAGCTATAATATGGGACCCCGATATCTCCCTTACTAAAAGGGTTTTCCTAATTTTCAGGGTAGGAACATGGTTCTGAGCTATAGTTGATCCACTTGGTAAAGAATATATTGACCATCACCTTATGAAGGCACATAGGTAAAGGACAAGGATATTTCTAATAGAAACTCAACCTCTACTAATGGGAGTTCTTCCATCTCGATATCATCTCGGGTCTAAGAATTAATATCATGGAATACTGATTTTCGTAACTTATTCTTATTACAATAGATGTTCATGTCATATTTCGAATCCAATATGAGTAAGTTATAATCCATTGCAAGGTATCATTCAATGAAAAATCCAAGCTAGATTTCGTAAGGGTAGCTCTATTATTCTTTTATTCAAAGTTATGTTGAGACACAAGGATCACCAAGGCAAGTGTTGATTTATATCTCCCATCTACGGTGAGTCAATTGGGAAATAGGGTGTGAACTAGGCTTATGGATTAACAATTCCAATGTAGTGTCTCGACAACCTTTGGTTCCTTCTTGAAGGACTGTTGCAAGGCCCTTGGAAAGTCATACCTGGGTGTTTGCAACATAAATATACACCCTAAAATGTTTAACGCATTCCACGAAATATTCACAACAAAACAATTGAAAGCAACATGTCAAAGCATGCTACGCACACTCAAGACACACACATGCATGTCTTAAGGGCTAACTTTAGAAGTTCTTTGATGTTCTTGGACGTTTGACGTCCAAAGATCATGAAACTCAACACACTAGCTATAAACATCATTATAACTCATATATGGACCTTATTAGATCATGAAACACACATAAGTACATAAAAACATATAAGACCCCTTCGCTCACTAGTCATCCAACATCTTTGTCATCCCTTGACGTTTGACAACCAAATGACTTCAAGTCACTCATGCATACATTGAAACACTCTATTAACATTATAACAATATTATAGGAAAAACTAAGTATGTATACACACTAACTAAATTTGAGGGACTTACAATATCCCTCACTTGGGAACATTCGTCATCGAATTTCAATGAAAACACTTTAATGACAACAACCACTTCAATGAATCATAGAGCAGCTCATATGATTATTAAAAACATATCATAGAAGTCAACACACCAAAATTACAAGGAATAAAACTTTAAACCATTTAAAACTTCATGAAACATAAGCAAGCAAAACCTTTATTCACTCACTCTTTAATGCATGAAACACAGAGACTCTTATCTCGTTCAAAGGAGGAACATACTTCTTATAATCATAACATGGTATTTACACTTCATTTTATTAAGCGCTCATCTTGCATTAATCTTTAAGTGACACTTAGACTGTTCCTACAACACTCAAAAACAAATTAAGCACTCATACATCGATGCATATAGACTTTAGTTAAATAGGTTGACACTGAATTTTTATTAGTTAGACCTACTTCTATGAGGGTAATACTCTACAATACAATGTTAAGGTGTGTCCATGGAGGAATTTCCTCTTCCTCAACACACTTACATGTCTCATGAGTCCACAACAAACCAAGGTAGAAAAGTGAACTTTACAATAACATGAGAATTTCTCAAATTTTAATCATGGCATGATCAAACATCCTACTTAGTGAAGTAAAAAATGGTAATTTACACCACACACATTACAAAAATATGAAACCATTTCACATAAATTAAATTTTTAGCTTATCACTAGCCTTCACAACCATGCATCATTAAGGGAATGTCTTACAATTCATAGGCACACATAAGGACAATAGCTGACATGCCTTCACTTTTCAAAAGTGAGTCTACTCTCATGCTTTTCAAAGCAGAAAAGTCACATAATTTTCAAGAGACTCTATATTTTTTAATTCTAAGGAGCTCAATGTATTCATTATAAGGCAAAAGATTATACATTAAGAGTGACTTCGAACATGCTCCTTACCTTAGTGATGAAGTTAAATGCTCAATTAACATATTATGAGGTACAATCCATATGTTAAAACATGAAGTTAATCAAAAATTTATGTTCAAGTTCTTTAAAATCGTCAAAGTACTCTTAAGATAGTGTCAATAAAGACATATCAATCATATTTAGGTCATGAAATTCATACTTTAGACAAGACTCCTATCATGAACAAGCTTACTTACAATTCATTAGTTTCGAGTTCAAGTAATAATAGAAAGGCAAGGTAGAAATATCTACAAACTTACTACTCACATCACCCCCCCCCCCCAAAGAATAAACCCAATTAAGAGTACTTAACCCAATCTCATCATTCAGATACCTCATATAGACATATTCAAAGGCCAAACATCATATAAAATCAAACACGGTATTTAAGCCACATTTGGATCACTTTACAGTAACCTATTTACACATTACAATAAGTTTCATTCATTTTTATTTCTTAAATTCCCAAGCACCCCTTCAGTGATACTAGGTGTAATGCATAACCTTAAGGCCACAAAGAAATCATACATAAAACCTACATAAGCCAACACATACTATCATAGGAGTATAATACATCATAGACACATTTAGGTCAAGACTTTAATGGCTTTAAACCAAGCTACATCAACTTGCACATCTATTCACTTCACTTCACAAAAAGCATTCTAAGACTTTACTGACAATCCCAATCTAAGTCCACTAGTGCAATGTACATGTAAATCTCCATAACCTCACACATACTTAGTAAACATATTATGAGACCATAAGCCCAAAAATCAAATTCATACATCAACATAGGAAGTCAAGACAACTTCATTTATCTTAGAAAGACCTTTACAATATAGTCATTAAGACCAACTTATACACATAAGTATAAGAGCACATCATATAGACTCATACCATGCACATCTTCATAAAAGATAGAAAAATACTACAAAGTCACGCATACGAAAAATAAACATAGGCACATGCATTAGAACACCTTCCTAGAACTCCCTAAGAAGCTACTTGTGCAATGTCTAGGTGGATTCATTACTTCTAACTATACTAACTTACCTCCCTTAGGTCTTCCTAGTTAGGGTCCTATCATTTACTTACATTGTTCATTTTACTTTAAGGAAACTACAGCCTTAACCGACACTAAGACCATGGGTGCTACATGAAATTTTGTGATGTAAAGCCATACACCAAGGGAAGGTGTTCTAACCTAGAAGAGGTAGAACATTAAGACATGCTATCATACTAGTGAAGTCCTTGCTAGATTATATGTGGCAATCATACTTATGGACTAAGATATATACATGACTCTTTACATATCCTTATATGAATCGCTACATGATCCTTAGAATTGGAGCCTCATGTCATGAGAAACCATGGGTGTATCTTCCTCAAGGAAAGTAAACAACTCATATGGTACAATCATTGAATATTCCTACAAGGGAAGTCAACAACGTATGAGGATTCAACGATTAATTTTTGTCTAAAGGAAGCCAACACCTGTTATTGTCAAGTTCAATCGGTTCTAAGCTAGGTTTTCTTCATTAAAAATCCTTCTTATTAATAGTACTTATATTATTAGGCTTAGGAGAGTCATCTCTTAATATTTTTAGCTCATATGTCATAGACGCGAATTCATAAACCTATATCATGTGAGAAACCCTTTCACATGGACATAGGATATGGAAGAACCTATCTCGTTTAGGGTACTATTGAGCAAACTTTTCATGGCCCCTATAGTGAATAGATCTTCATACATGTGTCTCTGTGTGTTTATATGTGAGCAAACCCTTCACATATCACGTAAATCTAACAAATGTTCATATATCAATGCATAAGTGTATATGTATAACATTATGAGCAATTCTTTAATATAAACACACCAAGACACTATGCACATTCATATTTCGTCATTATATACTTAACATCATAACATGTAAGTCATATTGATAACCTGTTCATACAATCCTTTGAATGTATTTGGAAGACCAACCTAGGAACTATCCTGTCAAGGTACACATGTGCAATTCATATACAAGATTCCATTCCCTTGAGTATACTAGTACACCTATCAAGTCATCTTAGTGAATGATACATCACACGACATCATAGAATAGATAACATAAAAGAAGACTCATTTATTTAAGGCTTACATCATCTTATAGTAAGCTCTAGTCATTATTCGCTTATATTAACTTTACTTCACATATAGAACTGTAGGAACTAAGCATAGGAAGCACATACATATAATGAAAACATAACCATTTACTTGCTAATTCCATTAGCAACACAACCTAGATCATAGCTATAATAGGAAACTAGGCATAGGTTTCACATAGGGTGATTATATTGAATACACATTCATAGAATAATTGCCTTTAAGTACATTTTCATTTCACATATATATTTTCAACAAAGCAAACACCTCCCCCATAAGTGGACCATACCACACAATGTCATACAAAGCTTCATCAACAATATTATAGAGAAGTAGAGAAGTAGAGCATTAGAGCAATTCTTGCCAATTCTTTAGCATTTGATAATCCTTGATCAATACTAACATTTAATTAATAAACAAAATGTAGAACAATAAGTAAAATATATCTCTTCATATAAGAAATCATACATTCAAACCCTATAGATTATATATTACAGTGAATACCAATCTATAAGAAGTAGAGTTCAATTTTTTCAAGTATATAACCACATTGGAACAACAACACATAATTCACTATCATAACAAATTGTAGAAGTATATAAAGTACAATAAATAATATACGAAGTCAATCATAAGACACTACATGAACAATGTAGAAACTAGTAGAATACATCACCAATATACTAGAAAGTAGAAGGTCATATACCATTAAAAAATTTCACTTGCATGTTTCATCAGTCATATTTTATCAATAGTATCACTCTAGGTCAGTAGCTAAAGACCTAATAATAAATTCTAACTCATGCTTCATCTACCCTAGAATTAAGATCACAACATATACATTACAATATTAAATTTATAGTCTAGAAGAACCTAGATCAATTAAAACGAAGACTCCTTTGCTTTTATAATTTGGGATTCATACCCACAATTCTTCCATAATATCAACCTAAGGCAGTAGATACAATGATATTTACATAATCAAAATCCTACGACAAGTGTCATAAAGTCGAGATTACAGTGAGCATGCTATATTAGGAATCCATGAAAGATAGAAGAACATAGGCTTATAAAACCTCTATCAAAATTGATCACTTATCTACAATTCATCAATAACATATAAGTAAGCAAATAGATACAATTTTCCCTAAACGATCGAATCCCCTATTCATGCATAATAAAGGCAAGGTTACAATGAACACATGGAGACCTAATCTAGCATTACTCAAATTTTCATATGTTGCTACACATGGATCATTCAACAATAATTCGCCATCAATATACACAATCAATAGTAGACATACAAAATTCAGCGTAATAGAATCACAAATCAACCAATAACAAGCCATTATCACAATGCCCAAGCATCGGCTAAATCGAGTTTTTGAAGGGACATGTGTTCAAAATGCAACTGGATTGAAATTAATGTTTAAACCAATACTTTATAATCAACTCATCATGATTAATCCTTTTAAAACATTTTGAGGTAGAACCCATGGCTAGATTGAGTAAAAGATGATCACCATACCTTAATTTAGGATAAAACCTCTAAAACATGATGAAGATTCCATGGGAATCCAAGATCCATGTTGTTCTTGAGCTTCTCCTTCAATGGAGGTTTCTAAAGAGAATTGGTTTTAGCAAGAAAGTTAATTAATGTAGAATGGACAGGGAATAGGTTTTTAACATTTTTTATCACTTAAATACACCAAAAAGTAATAAAAAATACCTCATATGCTCAAGTTAGCACGTGGGGTGAATTTCCCATTCATACCTCAAATAAAATAGTCGCTCGCATGTAGTTGTAAGCAACCATCGATGGACTGCATCGACTGGGCGTCGGCAGGATGACAGAGCGTGCTGCTGCTCCGTCGTTGGAGACTGCAACTCCTTCTATGATACATAAGGCTCACAAATGGAATTTTTGAGATATGTCTCCCATCAACAGGGCATTGATTGGGAACAGTGCATAAACTTAGTTTGTGGATTGACATTGTCAAGGCAGTGTATCGAAAACCTTTGGGTCCGTCTTTAGGGCCTCTTTTGGGGACCTTGGGAAGTCCGACATGGGCACTTCCAACGTAAATATACAACATAATATGTTTAATACCTTACATGCTAGTTTTACCAAAACAATTACACGCAGCACGTCCAAACATGCTAGGCACACTCAAGACACACACATTCATGTCTTAAGGGCTAACTTTTGAACGTCTTGGACGTTCTTGGTTGTTTGGACTCTGAATTTCATGAAACTCAACACTGACTATAAACATCATTATAACTCATATAAGGAACTTATAATCTCATTACACACACATAGCACATAAAAACACATAAGGCCCGTTAGGCGACTAGTCCTCGAACGTCTTGGTAATCCCTTGACGTTTGACTTCCAAATGACTTAAAGTAACTCATGCATACTTTAAAAAACTTTATTAACATGTTATCAAACTTATAGTCATATGTGAGTCTCTAGACAACCTAACTCATTTTGGTGGTCTTTCAAAACCTATCATAACTCAATTGCAATTCCTTAAAATAAATAGAAGAATTGGAAACTTGATTTAGAACCCTATGTTTTACCATTCTTATTCATGCCTCCTAGAGAGAGAACTATTTAGGACAGAAAGACTTGCTCTTCTTTTTAGTATATTTTTGGAGAATGACTTGAATTAATTAAACTTGACGTTTAAAAAATATATTCATTTTTGATTTTAAATAAACTCATTTATACTAGTTAGAATAATTTGGTGGAGTACCACCAACTTAAAAAAAAGCTTTGGTTATGAATATCACAATTAAACTCAAATTGGAATGAAATCAATAGTTTAGAAGAAATCTAGGGGTACGAGGATTGGAAATCGAGGTAATGACTACTAGAAAATATACATATAGCAACAATTATTTAGCAACAATGAAATATGGGTTTCAATAGATGCTCATTCAAAACGGTTATGACCTTTGCAATAGAAAACTGTAATTAATAACACTTTAGGAATTAAATTGTTGCATAAGTACTACAATCGTTGCCATAGTAACTTTATAAAACAGTTTATATAAATCGTCACCTTAGGTACTCTATGGCAACAGTTGCACCAATTATATTCTCTCAGTTATTTCCCTCCACTTATTTCACTACACCCGCCAAATTTTAATTTAAGTAATGGTAAAAGTAAAATAAAAGGTAAATATCACATAAGGTCAATTTTTTTCTTTAATGTTTAGAACATTACCTCATAGGTAATGACGCCTCCGTTCTCTCTTCTCTTTGAAGAACCAAAGCATTCATCTATAGTTTCCCTTTAATCATTCTTCTTTGATTTTCATGGTAGAAATTTTCAACTTTTGGGTCTTCTTCTTTATGGGTTGTACGTGTTTTCATATAAATGTATGTTGTATGTGATCTTCTTCAAAGTTAGAACTTTTTTAGAAGACAGGGTCCTTGAAAATTGGATGTCTGTTTATTAGCTATTTTTGCTAGAGTTTATATTTATACTGTAATCTTACTGTGAATTAGAGTGTATATCTCATTTTTTTTTAATTTTTATAAATATATGTATTCTCTTTTTTGGAAAAGTTAATTTTATGAAAGATGACTTTAGATTCTTCGATATTCATGATAGTTCCTATCTATTGAATTTTTTTTTAACAAGACAAATAATTTGTAATAATAAAATGAACTGATGTATTTTTCAACTCCAAAAGTCATTGTAGTTGAGCAATGAGAGATTTTATTTCTCTCTTACGAGTATATTTTTCATGTTCTGAGTTTATAATTTCTTCTTTTTCGTCATATTTTTTTAGTGGACAAACTACAAGATGGTCATCAAGCTCAACTCTCTCCTTAAAAAGATGTAATGTGGATGTTTCTCTTAATTTTTTTTTTATCTTTTTTAATTTTTATGTACATCTGTGTGTCTGAATATTTTTCCTGCTTAAAAAGTAAGTATTTTCAACATTGAAATTGCTTACATTTAATTAAATCTACTTCAAAGCAAGATTTGGAATTAAGATGCATGTTGTGTTTGAATGTTATAATAAACCTGATTGAGTACATGTTTTAGCATTTCTTATTATTGTCTGTTGTTTGAAAAAATCTTGCATCACTTGTTTTTAGAATAGGAATACAAATAACATTCGATTTATATTGTTCCGCTTGTGTTGATATTAGATATTTCATTCATTTTTGTACATGTTCTCCATAAGGTGTTCTGATAGGAAGGAACATGAAGCTGAAGGCTTGAAATTTTCATCTATGTGTAATTTTCTTACTGGACAATAATTCTGTGACTTTTGAGTACTTTATTCTTTTTATGCAAGTAAACCTTGAACTTTTATCAAAAACCAAACAGGAGAATGAAGTAAACCGTAATCACATACTCACATTTGTTTATGACATGCACATTTATTGATTTAATGTTCATGTGTATGTTAATTTTGATGTAATGTTAAAGTTATTAATGTTCTTGTTTCTCTTACTAATCTAAGTTTATAATTGGTTATTCATTATTCAATTTAATCATTCCATATGACTGTTTTTAAAATTTAAGGTCTGCATTTTATGTTCAGAATGTCAAAAAAAATCACTTTATACTCTACTATAAAAATATTCATGTTATATTTTCTTTATTATGAGTTAAGAGGTTCATAAACCAGATCAGTCATGTTACTTTCTACCGCAGTGAACTCCATCTAGTACATTCCTTTCCCAGTGTACAAATGCAACAAAGATTTTCTTTTAACATAATTGTGTAGTGGTGTTGTGTATTCCTGTTGAAATGAAAATAGAAGTCTGACATCGTAGCTTTTTTAATGATTTTGATTAGGGTTTAGAGATTCTTTCAACAAGCATCTGAGGAATACATTAAGATGACCCCACGTCTAGTCGATCATAGAAAAGACCTTGATTATGAAATCAACCTCCTTAATCTTTGACCAACGAATAAAATATAAGATATTCAGTAGTTCTTTGTTTTCTCCTTTCATATCCTTTTTTCTGTAAATATTGTATTTTCTGTTTTAAATTATTTATGATATTTGAATACAATTAGTAGATCCTTGGTGTAGTTGAGCACAAAATGACTCTTTGAGTGTTAACAACCTCTCTAAGGTTACTTCTAGATTTTGGATTTTTATGTCTACATTTAACCATTATTCTATGTTCTCTAACGCTGCTCCTTGTCTTTTCTTATAAATTTGATGTTTGAGCTGCTTGGTTTTTTAAGCGAGGTTATTAACGTAGATTTTGTTTTCTTTTCATACCTTTCTTTTACCTTAAGATTTTTCTAGAAGTCTCTTATTAGAGACACAACACCCTCCAATTATTAACTCAAATTTCCCTAGTTATCTTATTTATGCTAATCTAAAATCTAAAAGGTTATAACTAGTAAATTTTCATGTAGCAAGCTATTTTCTGCTTTAAAAGAGGTAAAATTCACTTGTCTCTTAATTTTATAGTTAGTTTCCTTTTATTATACACTCATTTCCATTGATGTGTGTGTGAATCATGATGTTTACTCTTCTTTTTGTCTTATTTGTAATTATTCCAAGGTGATTCTTTCCCCGTATATGTGCTCTTTAAATCTTGTACAAGTATAGTTAGTTTATTGTGTTGAACAAGATATCCCTTTTATGTAACTTTCCTACAAGTCTTTTATTCTTATTCGTGTTCTATTTTGTGACTATTGTTGATTCTATAACTGATTAAGTAAATATTGAGTTTGGTTGAACAGTAACTCATTCTCACAAGGGGAGTCGTGCAATCGTATTATACTTAGTTACTTGTGTGAGCTTGTTGTCTTTGACTAAAAAATATAAAGTTTTTAATTTTTTTTATATGAAATCTATTACATATTGTAAGTGTTATGATTTGTCAAAATTGTTTAACTTTGTAATTGTGTCTTGTTATCTTTAGATTGAGTGTTTCAATTTTAATTATTTTATGTTTTTTGTCTTTTAACTAATTGAAATTATATGTAAACTTGTTATTGTTAAGTAGATAGATGATTATGTATAAAAAATAGTTCAAAAAAGACACACAATTCAGTTATGTTGTTACATAAAATAAGATAGAGTCACTTATCAAAATTTGTTTAATGTATATTTTAATGGGGACCACATTTGTTTGTGGGCTGTTTAGAATTTTCTTTTTTATGTCATATCTTTGTAATTTGATTTTTTTTCATATAGGATATTCAATATTAAATTGATTGTAGAGATAACAGTTGTATGGGTATCCAGTGATCCACCAATGAGTATATTTGTGGTGTGAATAACATTCTTCATAAAACTTTTGAACGAGCTTCAAAAAGGAGGTGAAATTTTGTGTCCTTGCAAAAAGTGTTCTAATTGTATGTTGTATAGACAAAATGTGGTAGAGGATCACTTCCTTGCTAATAGGTTTGTACAATGGTACATCAAATTTATTTGTCATAGGGAATGATTTTCCTAGAGAAATAATCCCTATCATAATAAGGAAGGATCCAACATGTGTGAATATTGATGGCCTACTCAATGATACTTCTAGAGATGTTGCAGGTGATTTGAGGCTTGTGAGAGTGAGAAAAGGGTTGTATAAATATTCAAAGAAATTTTATAAAATACCGGAGGAAGGTAAACAAGAGTTATATCCTAGGTTTTAGAATTTCTCGAAACTAAATGTTATTGTTCGATTGAACTTGTTCAAATGTGTTCATGGTTTGAGTAATGTGGACTTTGGAGACATGCTAGACTTGTTAAGATAGGCATTTTCATTTGCTCATATACCTCAGTCATTTCACAAAGCAAGAAATGTGATGAAGGATTTGGGTTTTATTATGAAAAAAATACATGCATGCCTTAATTATTGCATGTTATTTTGGAAGGAATATGAGAAGGAAAATAATTGTTCTATTTTTTCGTTTTCTAGATGGAAGACTGTTTATGATCCATTTATTAATGAAAGATCCAAAATTCATGTAAAGGAATTAAAGGTACCTTCCCTTAAAACCTAGGCTTTAGAGAGTATTCGTGTGTCCTGAAACAGCTGCAAATATGAAATGACATGATACTTAATGAACCAAAGATCGTAATATAAGGGAGGCGGATAACAGCGAAGCTTGGAAGAATTTTGATTCCTTGCACGAATATTCTTCTAAAGATCCTCGTATTGTTATATTGTGTCTTTTAAGTGATTGTTTAAACCCGTTTTGAACCATAAGTATTTTCCATAGGAGATGACATGTTATGTTAATGAATTATAATTTATCGCTGGGATTTGCATGAAACCGGATTATATGATTTTATGTATGATAATTCGAAGTCCATAGTGTCCAGGAAAAGATATTGATGTTTACCATCAAACACGAATTGCCGAATTGTTGGAAACCGATGGAAACATATGATTTTGATTCTAACAAAAATTTTCAATTGTGTACAACCTTATTATGGACAATTAGTTATGTTTCATCCTATGCATTACTTTTAATCGCCTTTTGTGCATGCATAAAGATGTCTCCTTGTTTTATATGTATCAGGCCAGGTAACTTTTTTGAGATTCCTAACGAGGCTATCTAAACGATCGTTGAAAGTCTTAAGAGAGGTCACGAAGGACAAATCAAATAGAAGGGTGGTTCATAGACCAATATGAGTATAATCTCAGCACGGAGTGGTGGAAAACCCGCAATACGAGAGCAAAAACCTTATGTGTGTAAGAAGAAAAGGTTAATAGAGTTAGATCTTGTCAAGCGCACTGGATCTATTGTGGATGTTCCTTCGGGAAAAGCTATGCTAGGGCGTGTGGTTGATGTCTTGGGAGTACCTATTTAGTTGGGGTACAAAAAAAAAGTCCTTCCCAACTTGTAATCATGAGACATGCTCTCAATATCCCAAGCATAATCGTCAAATGTATTACATGGGTTTTGAGGTATTCGTACATCCTGATCATCCATTTAGAAGAGATAAGAAATCAATTGATGGTAAAGCAGATCACAAATCTGCACATACTCCCTTTTAAGGCACATAAGTATTGGAAAAGTTGCGCTTATTTAATAAATTGAGGCATAATCTTGAAACAATGAGAGTCTTCAAGAATAAGGAATAGAATAGAAATAGAAATTGTTCTAGTTGGAACATTGACATCTTTGGCGAATCCAAAGTAGTTGTTGCTAGCTAGAAAAAAATATCTAATTGCCGAAAAGCGTCAACGTCTAACATAAGTAATTGAAGAACAAAATCTACTAGAACACACAGTCAACCGATAGGAGTTCGTATACAAGCTGACTCAACTAACAATGTAGGGCAACCGGTAGTAGAACAACTTCAATGGAATCCTATAATCATAAAGTAAATGAACAATGTGCATAACAAGGCAAGAAAATCTATATTTTATTCACAGTATTACTTTTCTTTTTTAATAATAAAATTAAAATATAATAGTACTTTGGAAGGGTTATATTTATTTGGGTATTATCGTAGACTCCTCCACTAAAACAAGACAAAGAGGCCAAACAAAAAAGTTATTTGTACATGAAAGGCATAATCGTAAATTAATTATACTGAATAAAGTTAGTCAGCTAGTTGGTCCAAGTAATGATGGCGTGATAGAGTTGAGAAGCTTCCTTAGTACACTTGCTAGGAATGCGACCGTTTGTCTTCTTGATATATAAAATGGGAAGTTATGGACCTAAAAGATAATTTATGGCATTAGATCAAGGTTTGAAGTTTTCAACTCTCTATCAAGTTAAATATTTTTAAAATTTATCGCACTAACTCAATGTTAAAATTTATGAGTAAATATGACATTCCAAAAATTCTTAGATGGATTCTGAAAACAGTTCAAGAAGCTTTGACCACATTCTTATTGAAAATAAGCCTTATGGTATTCCAACATCTCAATTTAAGGAACTTAAATATTGGAACTCAAAAAAATTCCAACTAAGTCTTACTAGTTTGTAGTGGTTCTATTATGTTAAATTGGAGTTTACATTATCAATTCCCCTTTTGTCTTTGTTGTATAGGAGAATAACATGTAATACATATTTCATGGCTTAATTTTGTTCTTGATTGATTTATTTAATTCTCTTCTACTAAGAGAATATTGTAACTAGCTGATTTTGTTATTATTTTTTCTCTTCATTTACAAAATATTTTAAGTTATTTAAAGATCTCATTTTTTTTGTAAGTACTCATCGGTAGTGTCTCTATTGTCTCTTCTTTATGGGAGACCATTCATCTCTCATTTTTCTTATTAATTAGTGGAAATAATCTTTCCTATTCTAAAAAAAATCACTTGATCATTGTGAAACTTCTCTTCTATTTCAAAAACCAATAGTAAGAAGCGGAAA
Source organism: Solanum pimpinellifolium (assembly GCA_034621305.1). NCBI lineage: Eukaryota > Viridiplantae > Streptophyta > Magnoliopsida > Solanales > Solanaceae > Solanum > Solanum pimpinellifolium. The sequence goes on along the minus strand of CM067873.1, from coordinate 34,567,374 downwards.
ATGTTGAAGGATCCACATACGGTTTACAAGAAAAGCTTTGCTTTAGTCCACAATGATTTGATATGAGCTCTTACGTAGCATTGAATAAAAAATGCCGCATTTTAAAGACGATACTTTATATATAAACTTTTAATGTGTAAAGCAAAATGAGAGGGAAACTACTGATACTTCATCAACTAAGAAATTTTTTGTGGATACAAGAAAAAGGAAGCCCAATCGATCATACAAGGATACATATCAATATACAAATAGTAAAATTGTGAGATTTCTATGTAATTTTAATTTGGTTTTATTCGAATTCGTTTTTTCATAATTACTCTTTATATGTGCTGTTGAATTTTGTTATTTTTTAATAGAAAATTGCATAATAGGATGAAATGAACAATACAAAACTGCAACAAAATGAACATGGTAATGAGACAATTGATGGATTTTATTCTATCATGGAATGAGAACATCTAGGACGTTTGATATTATATGGAAAGAGGATAGAAAACTTACTTTGAAAGGAAAAGTGGGACATTTTGAAGCCTCATCAAAAGCAACAAATGACCTTGTGAAAAAGATAGAAGAGAGAATGCTGAGAATGGAGGAAAAAATTAAGGAATAAAAGCAACATTATGACAAACAAAAGACCACGATGAGACAACAAATTGTAGAAAATGTCATAACAAACCTATATTGTTCAAGACTACTAAGTGATTCTAATAATCTAGCAATATTACTTGATGTTTCGTCAACACTGTCACAATCGGAGTCTAGATCCTAGCAAGAACCGAAGTCGTTGACCTCTTAGAGGTCTTAACCAAGCCTACATACGTCATCGTTAAATAATCTAGATAAATTTTAGCGGAAAATTTTGAAGTTTTTATTTAGTTAAAGTATACATACACTTCATAATAGGAAACATTGTATTCGAATTAGATCAGCTACGTAATTTCATCATCGTTCACAACAACCATCTAATACTAACATACTCAAATGAATGAAATAGTTCATAACTGCACTAAATGTTTACTTGCCAAAATGGCACTAATACAATGTCAGCAACAAGTGAGAAAGAAACGCTAGTGTAACATCCTCCACTAGCTCATGTCTATATCTAAGACAGAAAATAAATGATAGGAATCTTCGAAAGCAAGAGGTCCAACCATGTCCGGATGAATGCTCCACGTCCGGATAACTTCACCATAGTCTCATAATGCTCTAGCGTTCACCTTCACCTGCACGTAAAAGTAGAGAGTTGTATGGGATTTCTACACACTTGTACTAAGTATGGGTATACGTAAGCAAACAACATGGAGAATCAGGATAGTGGTGCACTTTACTACCACGACTTATAAACTACTAAATGTGGTCTATGTGAACTTATTACCCTCGAAATGTAACCAAAGGCTATGACACAAACTTTTTCACGAAAAGAGTCTAGATACTAGCTGAAACCGGCGTCGTTGACCTCTAAGAGGTCGCAGAGAATCCTACATACGTCATTGTTACATCATCTAGGTAAATTTTAGAATAAAATTTGAACATTTTGTTTAGTTTAAGTATACTTAAACATCATTATAGGACATGCATGATTAAGAAGAGCTCTCTCCTAACCATATGAATTGTGGAATGTAAAGTTAGTGGACTTGCCAAAATCGAATTAGGAAAGTCATGCTGTGAGAGTAACATGCATCATTATATCTAACATATTGAACACAACACATAACATATTGGTTATTAGAATATAAAATATTCCATATCATTCTTCCATATTCCGTTAACCCTTGGACTCATGTACTTGACATTAGGAAATCCCAAAATGAGGGCTCAACAAACTGGACCTCAACTAGGGAGCCTTATTTAGCAAACACATAGTCTACTTCGTTCAGACATAAGTACATCATTTTATTTCATTCATATGCTAGTATAAATACCAACTATACCTAAGATATAGTTTAATACTTTCATCGGGTTTAATATGAAATGACCAAGAATGACTAGTATCATTACTTGAGTCTAGTTCACCTCTTGATTATTCTATCTAAACACCTTTGGTATCATTCATTCAATAATATTTAATACTTTAAAAAACTTCAACTTTAACCAACATAGATCATGTGAACATAATGAAATCTGGTGTCTTCCCAACACCGAAAAGAGGTGGCGTCACTGGCCAAGGTGAAACCAAGAACATACCTAGCTCGCTTAGGTGGAAACAACTAGCTAGTTCCTATATTGGCAACATAGTTGAAAGACTAGGAGATTTAGGGAGACCCATATCAATCTGGATGGACAATCTCATCTCATGAGAATTACACGAACCTATGTCCTCCCGAAAGAAACAATTGCAACTCATAGTTAGCCTATCGGTTCTGAGTATAAAGTTCCAATACATTCATCTCATACATATTAGAAGTTTTCTTCTAGCATGAGGACATCATAGATCATTAGATATTTTTTCATCTTATCATTTTGTATCTGTTAATTGTCCTTAGACTTACATGTAGGGTGTGACTAAAACTTGTCTGTTAATATTCAATACTCTCTTAGTTGAGTACTTTTGGTGACATTATATTGGCGTAGGTACAACTTGTCTCACTTGCACTAGCTTCATATTGTGGTGCCACCCTGTTCTTCCTTAACCTCTTTTCACTTTATCTTTACTCACCTTTCATTATTTGCACATCATATAACATAAATATGATCTCTTGGAATTAACATTAAGGGACATTGATTCAAAGCATAGATACAGCTTGTCTCACTTGTACTAGCCTATCCTCATGTAGCCACTCTTTATTTTCTTATTCATCGTTTGGCATAAATATACTCCCTTAGAAATTTCATTTAGTGACATAGATTTTTTTTGGCGTAGATGCAGCTTGTCTTACTTGCACTAGCCTATAGTCATGTATTCACTCTTTTCTTTACATACTAACTATGAATTAATTCTTAAAACATTCTTTTGGAGTATGCTGGAGATTGAACAATACATCGTTTTACACTCCAAATACGTGAATGTTCATTTCATCGTATGCTAATGAACTTTGACTTTTAGTGTATTTACACTCTTACTTAACCCTTCTAGGGTCTCATCATTCATCACATAACATCTTAGGTTCACTTACTTAATAAACATATGATGGACATGAGTCCACACACACAAGCCATGAGGATTCATTCATAGTTCATTTAAGTGAATCATATTGCCCAAGATAATGTGGTACAATGTTTATGCATCTTGCAAGTATGGCAAGGTATCAATTTGATTCCTATAGGCAGCACTTATTAATTTTTTAATCATGTAAGACTTATGTGTCAATATATAATTAGGCAAGAAACCCTATTTCAAATTCCTTTTACATCACTTGGTTAATTTTCTTTATGATTTAAGTTATAATGAACTTCTTGGCTAGCGAACCCGATATCATTCCCCATACCAACACTTTCTTTCCCTTTTTTTTATTATTGCCTTGAACATTTCTACCTGGGGACCCAAGATCGAACTCTCACGCCCACATTCTTTTCTTATATGCTTTATTTACTTAATTGTCTAGTTTAGATTAAGAGGGTGTGGGATCGAACCCCCACACCCTCACCTTATTTTAATGGCTTTTCTCCTTACCTTCTCATTCTTCCAAGAGGTTGTGGGTTTGAATCCCACATACCTTATTTTTGTTATTTCTTTATATAATTTTTCTCCTCTATCCTTCATCCATCTAAGAGGTTGTGAGTTTGAATCACACTCGCCTCACTTTATTTTCTTTCATTTTCTCCATAATTTTTCACTTGACTTTTACCCCATTTCGAATTCCCCTTCCCACATTTTATTTTAAATTTTTACAACATTTTTATGGTTAGGTCTTGGGTTCCATCCCCAATGACCTCATGCATTTTAAAAAATATTTTGAAACGTGACTCTTTTTTTTTTACAGTAAGCTTCCAAAAACATGTTTCCAGAATGCTGGAATTTGTTAATCTTCTTTGCACTCCATTTTCTCAACTCTTAAATGTTAGATTTAGGACAAATTTTCATGTAGCATCTAGTTCATATTGAGGTGAGTTTCCATGGTTACTATTGGGAATTTAATCACCTTTTTGCAGTCCATTTTCTCACGTTAACATAAAGATATTTAGAGAAGTTTTTAGGGAGATCTTTATCTTCATTTTATAGGTTACTTTCAATAAAGAGTTTTCATTCAATTCAGAAGCTTTGAACTCATACAAGCATCACGCTTTTAACATATCTGTACACGTAAAATACAACAATTTAACATGTCAAAATCCATGCGTCAAGCCGAGATCGAAATCATAGTACACATGTGCACCCATAAGATAACATATCACACATTTTCGGAAACACTTCTTTCATTTCTACATAGTTCCGAATACACATTCAAACAGGTTTTCAAAACCAGCACTAAAAGCATCTGCAAGAAGTCATACAAACACTTACTTGAATCTTTCAAAGGATCTAATGACAGGGGCATGCAACGGGGACAACCTTAGTTTATCATTGTGAATAGTCTAAACCTTAGGGGTCTCTTGGGAAAGGGACCAAGAGGGAAGAAAACCCATACCTTAATTTCTTTCCAGTTCCCACGACACCGTTGTCTCTCAACGAAAATCCTAAGCATAATCCGGTAAGAAGAATGTTGGTATTTTTTTTAGCTTTGCTTTTCATTTGAGTTTTTCTGTGTAAGTTCTTCAAGATTTAATGAAATTTATTTGCTGTTATCTTAGTGATAAAAACGTGAAACAGAGTAGAGAAAGATTAGAGAATGAGAAAGCTTAGAATTAGGAGATTTAGGTGGAGACTTAGTCAAACTAAAACCTCTTATTAATTAATAAAAAATCTGATTTTTACTTTACTTTAATAGGAGAGAGCTCTTCTTAATCATGCATGTCCTATAATGATGTTTAAAACCTTTTAAGTCTGGTTAAACTCATTACGGTGAATCTCTTCGATTCCAGTGCCCTATATGATTGGTTCTCACATTGCCTAGCTCAAATAACTAGCCAAGTTTTTTGGCTTTTCTCGTGCATAGGTTCTGAGGTCTGTTTCTACGCGCAAAAAGCCATGTGAACCCGGTGTAATCTTAGGCATTCTAGATACATTAGGTATTACTTAGCATAGTCATTTTAGGGTTGTTACATTATCCCCCCCCCCAAATGAACATTCCTCCCTAATGACAATATAACTTTAGTAGCAACAAGTATGTTTTCAATAGAATATATGCAAACATAAGAAATTCAATACTTTCATTGGTTAATATTTAATTCACATATTTGTAGATTGGCTCACATCCTTGAAACCTACTAGTAGCTTCGCACTAATAGACTAAGGAACTCTTTCTTAAACTAGTCTCATCAAAGGATACAACGTAAATATACACATAAATCAGCAACCATCATGATTACTCCAACATATTAACTTCATACTAGTGCATTAAACCATACACGTGAAAAAATAATTTAGGCTACGCACCCGAGACATCACTACAGATGTCCTCCCCTACACCCTAGACTTGAGTGCTAAAAATCGTTTCCTCCTTGGAACCTCTTGACTTGGAAAATTCCGTTTAACTTTCTCCTTCCCTTTTTCTTGACCACTCATATATGGACAATCCTTTATCTTGTGACCCCGTTATCCAGAACTATAACAAGCGTTAGAGACCCTCCTACACTCTCCTCCATGAAGTTTGTCACACTTCGTACAAAGTGGCCTCTCTTGAGGTGTAACTACTTATGTGTTTCTCTGAACTCTGGGCTCAGAGTCCCTATCATAGCGACACTTTAATGAACTTGACTTCCCTTAGTGGGATAGTCCCTTCTTAAACCGGGGCTTATTCATGATTTCAGGACTACTCTTCCTTCAAAAATTCTTCTCAGCTTGACTTGAAATGTTCCCTGCCTAGTATGCTTCCTCTTCCTCCTTTGCTCCACTTGATGGACATGGACAATAAGCGTGGAACGGTCCATGGTATCGTGAAGCATTGATTCCCTATACTACTCCTTGAGATCCTAAACAATTTTTAATCTAGTGTAAACTAGAGGATTCACCCTCATGAAGTCCCTTAACTTACTAGACATGTTTCTTTAAGGTGGGTTCTCCTTGGGAACACATTGTTTCTCCGCCTAGGCTATCATAGAATGAGCTTGTAAAGTGATGGCTTGGGCCATCTGTACCAAGGTTGTCCTCACTTATTGATCTGTCAACCAAGTTGGGTTAAGATTCATCTCCATTCTAGCAGCTCGAGCCCGGGAGGAACAAGATTTACCCTAATAGATGGTCCTCAAATCTTATTGCCTGTGTCTCGTATTCATCTTTCTGAATCTCAAGAGTTGATGTTAGATATGCTCTTAACACCAAGAAAGCATACATTAGAGAAGGCACGATAAGATCATAAGAAGGGAATTTTTCCATGCATCATGCAGTCTCTAAACAAGGATAGTGGTGCAGTTAACTACCATGACTTAGAAACTACTCAATGTGGTTGATGTAAACTTATTACCATCAAAATTTAAGCTAAGGCTCTGATACAAACTTTTTCATGACCAGAGTCTAGATCCTAGCTGAAAACAGCATCGTTGACCTCTTAGAGGTCGCAGACAAGCTTAGATACATCATCGTTACATCATCTAGATAAATTATACCGGAAAATTTTGATTTTTTTTAGTTGAAGTATAATTAGACTTCATAATAGGACATGAATGATTAATAAGAGCCCCTCCTACACCCTTCTCCATAAAGATTGCCACATTTCCTACAAAGTGGCCTTTCCTTAGGTGTATCTACTTCACTGTTTCTCGTAACTCCGGGCTCAAAATTTCTATCATAGCGACCCTTTGATTAACTTTACTCCTCTTCGTGGGAGAGTCCCTTCATAAACCTGGGATTATCACTAATTTTAGGACTAATCTTCCTTGAAAAATTCTTCCCAGCTTTCCTTGACCTGTTCTCTGCCCTAGTATGCTTCCTCTTCCTACTTTCCTCCACTTATTGGACATGGACCATAAGACTTGAAAGGTTAATTCTATCATGTAACATAGATGACCTACACTCCTCCTCGAGATCTTCTAATCTTATATCTAGTCAAAATGGGAAGATTCACCCTCGTGAAGTCCCTAACAATCTAGCCATGGTGCTTGAAGGTGGGTTCTCCCTGGGAAAACCTTGTTTCTCCGACAGGGCTGTAATAGACTGAGCTTATAAAGTGTTGGCTTTGTACATCTGTACCAAGGTTGTACTCACTTTCCCATCTATAAACGCACTTGGGTTAACAATCATCTCCATTCCAGCCACTGGAGCCTGGGGAGGAACTTTTTTAACCCAAGCAGGTGACCTCCAATTTCTCTGCCTGGATTTCTCATCGTATTCATCTTTATGAATCTCAAGAGTTTATGTTAGATACGCTCTTAACACCTACAAATCATATGTTGGAGAAGATACGATAAGATCATAAGATAGGAATTTTTCCTATACATCATGTAGTCTTTAAATATAGAGAGTGGTGCACTTTACTACCACGACTTAGAAACAACTAAATGTTGTTTATGTGAACTTATTACCATCGAAATTTAACCTATGGCTATGATACAAACTTTTTTCACGAATAGAGTCTAGATACTAGCCGAAACTGACGTTGTTGACCTCTAAGAGGTCGCAGATAATCCTACATACGTCATCGTTACATCATCTAGATAAATTTTACAAGAAAATTTGAACATTTGGTTAAGTTTAAGTATTCTTAATCTTCATAATGGAACATGCATGATTAAAAATAGCCCTCTCCTAACCATATAAATTGTGTAATGTAAAGTTAGTGGACTTTCCAAAATCAAATTAGGAAAGTCATGCTATGAGTGTAATATGCATCATCATACGTAATATATTGCACACAACACACAAAATATTGCTTATTAGTATAAAACATATTTCATATATTTCGTCCATATGACATGAGACCTTGGAATCATGAACTTGACATTAGGACGTCCCAAAATAAGGGCTTAACATATGGGACCTCTAGTAGGGAGTCTTATTTAGCAAATATAGAGTTTTCTTCATTCATTCATATATACTTCATTCATTTCGTTCATAGGCCAGTGTATATATCACCTATAACTAGGATATTTTTTATGTATGACTTTTAGTAAGTTTACAGTACAATGACCAAGAATGACCTAGTTTCATTACTTGAGTCTAGTTCACCTTTTGATTATCCTATCAAAACACCTTTTGTATCATGTCATTATCATTCAAACTTAACTTAAAATTTAACCGACATAGATCATGTGAACATCATGAAATCCACTGTCTTCCCCACACCGAAAAAAGGTGAACTGACTTCCTAAGGTTAAACCAAGAACATACCTAGCTCGCTCAGGTGGAAACTACTAGCTAGTTCCTATATTGGAAGCATAGTTCAAAGAATAGGATATTTAGGGAGACCCACACTCGTCTGGACTAACAATCTCATCTCATGAGAATTACACGAACATCTGCCTTCCCGATTGAAGGAATCACAACTCATAGCTAGCATATTGGTGCTCAGTATAAAGTTCCATTACATTCATCTCATACATCATAGAATTTGGCTTCTACCGTGAGGGCATAATATATCAGTTGATTATTTCTCATCTCATCATTTAGTATTAAGTGTGAATTGTGCTTACACTTACATGTAGAGTGTGATTGAGGCTTGTCTCTTAATATACAACACTCTCTTAGGTAAGTACATTTGGTGATAATATATTGGCATAGGTCTAACTTGTTTCACTTGCACTAGCCTCATATTGTGGTGCCACCCTGTTTTTTCTTAGAATCATTTCATTTCATCATTACTCACCTTTCATTATTTGCTCATCGTTTAACATACATAGGCTCTCTTGGAATTTATATTGAGGGACATTGATTCTACGCAGAGATAAATCTTGTCTCACTTATACTAGCCCATACTCATCTAGACAATCTTTCTTTTATTATTCATTTTTAACATAAATATACTCTCATAGAATTTTTTTTGTGACATGATATTTTTTTAGGCGTGGATGTAGCTTGTCTCACTTGCACAAGCCTATAGTAATATAATCACAATTTTCTTTGCTTATTAACTACGAATTAATTGTTAACACTTTCTTTTAGAGTATGCTTTAGATTTCACTATACATCGTTATACACTCCCATTACGTAAGTGTTCATTTCATCATATTTCAATACATTTGGCCTTTTAGTGTGTTTCACACTCTTAGTTAGCGCTTCAGGTGTCTCATAATTCATCACATAACATCTTAGGTTCAGTTACTTTATAAACGTATGCTGGACTTATGAGCCCACACACAGACGCCATATGGATTCATTCACAGTTAGTTTATGTGATTTATATTGCCCAAGATTATGTGGTACAAGAATTCTGAATCTTGTATGTATGCCAAGGTCTCAATTTGATTCCTATTGGCAGCATTCATCAATTTTTTAATCATGTAAGACTATGTTTCAATACATAATTTTTCAAGGGAACCCTATTTAAAATCTCTTGTATAACACTTAGTTAATTTTCTTTATGATTTTCGTTGTCTTAAACTTCTTGTCTAGTGAACCCGAGATCAATTCCCCACACCTACACTTTCTTTACCTTTTTTTTATTCTTGCTATGAATATTTTATCATGGGGGACCCAAGATCGAATCCCCACACCAATATTCTTTTTTTTTCCTTTATTTACTTGATTCGTTCGTTTAGATTAAGAGAGTATGGGATTGAATCCCCACAACCTCAAATTATTATAAAAGCATTTTCTCCTTACCTTCTCATTATGCCAAGAGGTTGCAGGTTTGAATCCGACAAACCTTATTTTTATTATTTCTTTATTTCATATTTTTTCCTCTATCCTTCATCCGTCGAAGAGGTTGTGGGTTCGAACCCCACGCGCCTCACTTTATTTTCTTTAATTTCCCCCCTTACTTTTCACTTGAGCTTTACCCCATTTTAAATTACCCTTACCACATTTTGTATTTTAATTTTTTTTATAATATGTATATGATGAGGTCTTGGGTTCCATCCCCACTGACCTCATTAATTTAAAAAACTATTTTTCTACGTGACTTTCTTTACAGCTAGATGCGAAAAACAAATTTCTAGAATGCTGGAAATTTGTTCAACCTCTTTGCAGTCCATTTTATTAACTTTTATTTGTTAGATTTAGGACAAATTTTCGTGTAGCATCTACTGAATCTTTACGTGAGTTTGTATGCTTATATTCGGGAATTTAATCACCTTTTTTCACTCCATTTTCTCACCCTTTTTCACTTTAAACATCAAGACATTTCAAGTAGTTTTTAGAGAGATCTTTAGGTGCTTTTTCAAGGTTACTTTTAATCAACCATTTTCATTCAATTCAGTATCTTTTACTAATATGAACATCACATTTATAACAAATTCATACACATAAAATACAACAATTTAACATGTCAAATTCCATGCTTCAAGCCACGACCAAAATCACTGTTCACACGTGCACCCACAAGTTTACTTATCACATATTTTCGGAAATACTTATTTTATTTCTACATAATTCCGAATACACATTAAAACACATAATCACAACCAGACCTAATATCATCTACCAGAAGTCATACCACTGCATACTTGAATCTTTCAAAGAATCTAATGAGATGGGCATGCAACGGGGACAACCTTAGTTTTTTAATGTGAATAGTCTAAACGTTAGGGGTCTCTTGATAAAGGGAACAAGAGGGAAGAAAATCCATACCTTTATGTAGTTCAAAACTTGTTTCAATGGTTACAATTCCAACGACAACACTGCCTCACCACCAAAATCCCAAGCACAATTTGTCGAGAAGAATGTTTTTATTTTGTTTTTAGCTCAACTTTTTTTCTGAGATTTTGTGTCTAATTTCTACAAGATTTGAGGAACATAATTTTCTGTTCTTTTAATGATAAAAAACGTGAGAGAGAGTTGAAAAAGACGTGAGATGAGGTAGCTTGGGATTAGGAGATTAAGGTGGAGACATAATAAAACTAGGACTTCTCGTTAATTAATAAAAAATTCAAATTTTCTTTTACCTGAATCATAAAATTAAATATTTATCAATTCAACTGAACCACAAAATACTTAATAAATAAATTTAATCATTGCTTCCACTAAGGTCGAACCCAGGGAGATGCCTAACTTGCCAAAAAGGGTCAACTTCGGCTAACCCTACCCGAATTGCCCCTCCTCTTTAAATTGATTAATGTATTAATTAATTGAATATTTACTATAATAACAATACTACCCCTATCTTGGAAAAGAACATCTTACCCCTAGAACCTGGAAAGTTAAGATTACCCCTTTTAAGTTCGGTAAAACTCATTCGGGTGAATCTCTTCAATTCGGGTGCCATACATGGTTGGTTCTAACCAAGCCTATCTGAACTAACTCACACATTTTGTTGGCTAGGATATTTCATAGGATTTATGGTTTGTTTCTGCGCGCAACAATCCGTGTGAACCCGGTCTAATATTAGGCATTCTAGATAAATTAAGCATTACTTAGCATGGTTATTTTAGGGTCGTTACATTATCCCCACTTAGGAACAATCGTTCCAGAATGAAACTACTCTTTACTAACAACAAGTCAGTCAGCAATAGAACATATGCATAAATATGCAATTCAATGCTATTTTTTTGTGAATATCTATTTCACATATTCAAATACTGGCGCAAATCCTTGAAACCCACTAGCAATTTCGCATTAATAGACTAAGGAACTGTTCCCTAAACTAGTCTTATCAAAGCATACAACTTAAATATACACATAAGTCACATAAATCAGTAACCAACACGATGACTCCAAGATATTAACTTCATACTAGTACATAAAACAAATCATATGAAAAAGTAATTTTGGATACACACAAGAGACATCACAAGAAATGTATTTCCTTACACCCCTAGAAATGAGTGCGAAGAATCATTCCCTACTTGGAATATCTTAACTTGGATCATTCGGCTGAACTTTCTCTTTCCCTTTTTTCTCGACCTCTCATATACGGACAATCCTTCATGATGTGACCCAGTTTTCCCGAACTGTAATAAGCGTTAGAGCCCCTCCTACACTCTTATCCATGATGTTTGACACACTTCCTACAAAGTGGCCTCTCCTGAGATGTATCTACTTCACAATTACTCCTAACTTTAGGTTCGGAATCCCGATTATAGAGACCCTTCGATGAAATTAACTCTCCTAAGTGGGAATGTCCCTTCTAAAACCTGGTCTTATCCTAATTTATTACTACATTTCCTTGTAAAATTCTTCTAATCTTGCCTTGACTTGTCCCTGCCCTAGTATGCTTCCTCTTCCTTCTTTCCTCCTCTTGTTGGACATGGATCATAATTCTGGAAATGTCCATGCTATCATGAAGCATATATGACCTACCCACCATCTTAATATCCTCATCAATCTTATATCAAGTTTAAAATAGAGGATTTACCCTTGTGATGTCCCTTAACCTTGTAGCCATGGTGCTGGAAGGTGGGTTCTACTTGGAAACACCTTGTTGCTCCGCTTGGGCTGTCATAGCTTGAGCTTGTAAAGTGATTGTTTGGGACATCTATACGAAGGTTTTCCTCACTTCTCCATCTGTTGAAACCAGTTGGGTTAACATGCATCTCCATTCCAGCAGATGGAGCCTAGGAAGGAACTTGATTTACCCCAGCAGTTGCTCCTCCAATCTCTCTGCCTGCCTTTCTACTCATATTCATCTTTTTAAATCTCAAGACATGATGTTAGAAACGCTCTTAATACCAAGAAATCAAACATTAGATACGGCACGATAAGATCATAAGCACGTAAATTTTCCTATGCATCGTACAGTCTCAAAATCAGGATAGTGGGTCACTTCACTACTATGACTTAGAAACTACTCAATGTGGTTGATTTGAACTCATTAACCTCAAAATTTAACCTAAGTCCCTGATAACAACATTGTCACGATCAGAGTCTGGATCCTAGCTGAAACCGGCATCGTTGACCTCTCAGAGGTCGCAGACAAGCCTTGATACATCATCGTTACATCATCTAGATAAATACTAGCAAAAAATTTGAAGTTATGTTTAGTTGAAGTATAGTTATAATCTTATAATAGGTCATGGATGATTAATAAGAGCCCCTCTTACAAACTACTCCAACAAGTTTGCCACACTTCCTACATAGTGGCCTCTCATAAGGTGTATTTATTGCATTGTTTCTCTTAATACTGGCTCAGAATCCCTATCATAGTGAACCTTGGATGAACTTGACTCCCCTTGGTGGGACAGTCCATTCTTAAAACTAGGATTATCCCTTATTTCAATGCTACTCTTCCTTGAAAAATTCTTCTCAACTTGCCTTGACCTGTTCCCCGCCCTAGTATTATTCCTCTTCCTGCTTTTCACCACTTGTTTGACATGGAGCATTATCCTTGAAAGGTACATGCTATCATGAAAAATAGATGCCCTACACTTCTCCTCAAGATCTTCAGCAATCATAGATCTAGTGTAAGTGGGAGTATTCACCCTTGTGAAGTCTCTTAACAACCTATCCATGGTGCTGGAAAGGTGGATTCTCCCTTGGAACACCTTGTCGCTTCGCTTGGGCTGTAATAACTTGAGCTTGTAAAATAATGGATTGGGCCATCTGTACCAAGGTTGTCCTCACATCCCCATCTGTAAACCCAGTTGGATTAGCATGTGTGTCCATTCCAACAGCTGGAGCGTGGGGAGGAACTTGATTTACCCTAGCAACTATTCCTCCAATATCTCCGTCCATGTTTCTCCTCGTATTTATCGTTATTAATCTCAAAAGTGGATGTTAGATACACTCTTAACACCATGAAATAAAACATAAGAGAAGGCACGATAAGATCATAAGAAGGAAATTTTTCCTATGCATCATGTTGTTTCTAAATCAGGATAGTGGTACATTTCACTACCATGACATAGAAAACTACTCAATGTTGTTGATTTGACCTTGTTACCCTCGAAACTTAACCAAAGGCTCTGTTACAAACCTAGATAAATGCGATGTCGTTGACCTCTTACAGGTAGCAGACAAGCCTACATATTTCAGCGTTACATAATCTCAATAAATTTTAGTGGAAAATTTGAACTTTTTATTTATTTGAAGTATTCATAGATTACATAACAGGACATGTGTGATTATGAAAATCTCTCTCCTAACCATATGAATTATGGAAATTCAAGTCAGTGGACTTACAAAAATAAGATTAGTAAAGTCATTCTATGAGGGTAGTATTCATCACCATACGTAACATATTGCAAACAACACATAACATATTTATTATAAGCATACAACTTATTTATATCATAAGTCCATATGCAATGAGACCTTAGAATCTTGTACTTCATTAGGACTTCCCAAAATGAGGGCGCAACATATGGGACCTCAACTAGGAAGCCTTCTATAGCAAACACAGAGTCTGCATAATTCATTCATACACACTTTATTTCATTTCATCCATATGCTAGTGTAAACAACATTTATGTTTAGGATGTAGATTATGACAATCATCAATTTTACAGTGCAATGACCTAGAATGACCTTGTGTCATTACTTGATTCTAGTTGACCTCTTGATTATCCTATCTAAACACCTTTGGTATCATTCATTTTATTATCTTTCATACTTAAAGGAACTTCAACATTAACCGACATAGATAATTTTAGCATCATGAAATTCGGTGTGTTCCCCACACCGAAAAGAGGTGAAGTCACTGGCCAAGGTGAAATCAAGAACATACCTAACTCGCTTAGGTGGAAACAACTAGATAGTTCTTGTATTGGTAGCATAGTTCAAAAAGACTAGAAGATTTAGGGAGACCCATACATGTATGGATGGATTGTCTGATCTCATGAGAATTACACGAACATTTACCTTCTCGAATAATGAAATCACAACTCATAGCTAGCCTATCGGTGCACAGTACAAAGTTCCATTATATTCATCTCATACATCATCAAAGTTGGCTTCTAGCATGAGGCCATCATAGATCATTAGATGATTTCTCATCTCATCATTTCCTATTAATTATGAATTGTCGTTACACTTACATGTATATTTTGGCTGAGACTTATTTCTTAACATTTAACACTCTCTTAGTTACAACTTTTAGTGACATTATATTGGTGTCGGTATAGCTTGACTCACTTTCACTAGCCTCATATTATGGTGTCACCCAGTTCTTTCTTAACATCTTTTTATTTTATATTTACTCATCTTTCATTATTTGATCACCGTATAACATACATATGCTTTGTCGGAATTTACATTGAAGGACATCGATTCTAGGCATAGATACAACTTGTGTCACTTGTACAAGGCTATCTTCATGTAGCCACTCTTTCTTTGCTTATTCATAGGTCAACATAAACATAATCTCTTAGAAATTTCACGAAGTGATTGATTTTTTAGGCGTAGATGCAGTTTGTCTCAATTACACTAGCCTATAGTCATGCAGTCACTCATTTCTTTACATATGAACTATGAATTCAATCTTAACTTTTTCTTTAGGAGTATGCTTGAGATTTGACTATACATAGTTCTACACTCCCATTACATGAATGTTCATTTCATTATATGCCAATGCATTCTGACTTTCACTATGTTTCACACTCTTACTTAAACCTTCTGGGTCTGATCATTCATCGCATAACATCTTTTATTCACTTAATATATAAATGTATGCTGGACTTATGAGTCCACATACATTAGAAATGAGGCTTCATGCGTAGTTCATTTAAATGATTCGTATTGCCCAAGATTATGTGGTACAAGACTTTTGCATTTTGTAAGTATGCCAAGGTCTCAATTTGGTTCCTATAGGCAGCATTTATCAAATATTTAATCACATAAGACTTATGTGTCTATACGAAATTGGTAGAGACAACCGTATTTTAAATCCCTTTTATAGCACTTAGTTAATTTTTTTAATGATTTTTTTCATAAACTTCTTTGCTAGGGAACCCATGATCAATTCCCTACACCGACACTTTCTTTCCCTTTTTTTGTTGATTCTTGCCTTGAACATTTTGGCCTGGGGACCCAAGATCGAACCCCTACGGTTATATTTTTTTTCATTTTTATTTTATTTACTTGATTCGTACATTTAGATAAAGAGGCTGTGGGATCGAACCCCTACAGCCTCACCTTATTTTAATTGAATTTTTTTCTTACCTTCTCATTCTGCCAAGAGGTTGTGGGTTCGAAACCCACAAAACTCATTTATATTATTTCTTTGTTTCAATTTTTTCTCCTCTCTCCTTCATCCATCCAAGAGGTTGTGGGTTAGAACCGTGCACACCTCACTTTATTTTCTATCATTTTCCCCGTATTTTTTCAGTTGAGCTTTACCATATTTCGAATTCCCCTTGCCACATTTTATGATTTAATTTTATTATAACATGTATATGGTGAGGTCTTGACTTCCATCCCCACGGACCTCATGCATTTTAATTTTTTGTTGAAAAGTGACTTTTTTTTACTGTACGCTGCAAAAAACAAATTTCTAGATTGCAGGAAATTTGTTCACCCTCTTTGCAATCCATTTTCTCAACCTTTAAATGTTAGATTTAAGGAAAATTTTCATGTAGCATTTACTGCATCTTTAGGTGAGTTTCCATGGTTACTTTAGGAAATTTAATCACCTTTTTGAAGTCAATTTCTGACCCTTTTTCATGTTAAACTTAAAGAAATTTTGAGTAGTTTTTAGGGAGATCTTTAGGTGCATTTTCAAGGTTACTTTCAATCAAGAATTTTCATTCAATTCAGCAACTTTGAACTCATATGAAAATCACATTTTTAACACATTCATACACGTAAAATACAACAATTTTACATGTCAAATTCAATGCTTCAAGCCGAGACCAAAAATCACAGTACACACGTGCACCCACAAGTTAACATATCACACATTTTCGGAAACAGTTATTTCATTTCTACATAATTACGAATACACATCCAAACACGTAATCACAAACAGCCCTAAAAAATCATCTACCAGAAGTCATATCAACGCGTACTTCAATCTTTAAAAGGATCTAATGACAGGGGCATGCAACAGGGAAAACCTATATTTTTTACTGTGAATTGTCTGAACCTTAGGGGTCTCTTGGGAAAGAGAAGAAGAGGGAATAAAACCAATACCTTAAGTTTGTTCAACATTTGTTTCAATACTGCCAGTTCCCACGACACCACTGCCTTACCACCGAAATCCCAAGCACATTCAATCGAGAAGATTCTTTTTTTTGTTTTTGGATTAGCTTTTCGTTTGAATTTTTGTGTGTAAGTTCTTAAAAATTTGATGAAATTTATTTTCTGTTATTTTACTTATTAAAGATGTGAGAGAGTGTGGAAAAATACTTGAAAATGAGATAGCTTAGGATTAGGAGATTTAGGTGGAGACTTAGTCAAACTAGGACTTCTCATTAATTAATAAAAATTCTTATTTTTCCTTTACTTAAATCAGAAAATTAAATATAAATTAGTTAAACTAATCCACTAAATACGAATTCAATAAATTTAATCATCGCATCCACCAAGGCTCGAACCCGGGAGAATCCTAACTTGCGAAAAAGAGTAAATTTCGGCCAACCCTACCCGAATTTCCCCTCCTATTTAAATAAATAAATTAATTGATCAATTAAATAAATATTTATGGTAATTACAATACAACCCTTATATTGGAAAAGATAGTTTTACCCCTAGGCCCTCCAAACCTAAGATTACCCCTTTGAAGTCCGGTAAAACTCATTCGGGTGAATCTGTTACATTCGGGCGCCCTACATGGTTGGTTCTCACCTTACCTAGCTCAAATAACTCACAAAGTTGGTTGTCTTGGATAGTTGATAGGTTCTGATGTCTGGTTCTACGCGCAACAAGCCGTGTGAACCAGGTCTATTCTTAGGCATTCTAGATACATTAGTCATTACGTAGCATAGTAATTTTACAGTTGTTACACTATACAGCCTTAGGAACATTCATCCCCGGATGACACTACTCTTTACTAATCAAAAGTCACTCATCCATAGAACATATGCATTCTTAGTAATTCAATGATTTTATTGGTGAATATCTGTCTCACATATTAGTAGATTAGCGCACATCCTTGAAACCTACTAGCAACTTCGCACTAATAGACTAAGGAACTCTTTCCTAAACAGGTCTAATCAAGGCATTCAATCTAAATAAATAAATAAGTCACATAAATTAGAAACAAAAATGATGACTCCAACATATTTACTTCATACTAGTGCATAAAACCATATGCATGAAAAAATTATTTAGGCTACACACCAGAGATATCACCAGAGGTGTTTCCCCTACACCCCTAGACTTAAGTGCGAAGAATCATTGCCAACATGTAACCTCTTCACTTGGACCTTTCGGCTGAACTATCTCCTTCCCTTTTTCTCGACCTCTCATATATGGACAATAATTCATCATGTGACCCGGTTATTGATATATCGTGGTTTCACGGTATTTTTAATGCTCTTTCCTTAAGTTTAGTGTGTGTCCAAAAGCCTTTTTGTGTTGATTTTTATGTAAGTTTCTCCTTATTTGAAGGAAATCTATCCAATGATGAACGCAAAAGTTTTTGAGAAAGAAATGCAGTAAATTTACCACCTACGAAGCTTGTGATGGTCCGTCGAGCTTGTGACGCTCCGTAGGTGGCATAGTAGAGAAGCTGGTGAAGCAAGATGGGGATGTCTGACCAAGTGTGGGATTACGAAAGTCCATAACAGACCTTCATTGCCATGACGGTCCGTCCTACTAGTTCGTTGCAATGATCGGAGAGTAGTTCCAGTACCCAATTTCCAAGAAGTTTAAGGTTATGGAACAGAGACCCTCGACGTGCCGTCCTTGTTGGAACGGTCCGTCATACCTTCCGTTGAGGGTAATGAAGAAAGTAACAGAAGAATTTTTAAAGTATGGGATGACGGAGTCCATGATGGCCTGTCATGACAACGACGGTTCGTCGACTCAGTCGCGTTTTGATTGATTTTTAGTAATTAAAATCCTTAGTTTATTAGGTTTTGTTTTATTATAAATAGTTTGAAAAACCTTTTATTTGGGGTTAGACTTTTGGTGGTTAGACTCATTGTAAATATACTCTTTGTTAGTAGACTCTATCTTATTAGACTTTTTGATTGTTACACTTTTTTCTAGAATTGATTGGTGCTGATTTTGTTGATTAATAAAGTGAATTTCGGGATTTTTTGTTCTTTCTCATCAAAGTAAGTGCATGAATTCATATAATAAATATATGAATATTGTGATTATGACTATTAGTAACTAAACTCCATAACTAGGTTTGTTAGAACTATGGGTGTGTAATGAGGTAAACGCTAACTAAAATAACAATTCAAGAATAGTGTCTTGCATGTATTGATAATTCTTTTGTTTGAAAGTCTTTTTAACGGATGGCCAATGTTAGAACTCGGGTTAATGCTCCTAGCCGGACACAGGAGGTAGATAATAGGAAAAGAATGATCAACATAGATTAAGTGTATACTATCTAATAGGCTAGGGTCAATTTGTACAAGGTAATAACTTAGTCAAATATCGAATACAATGCTTCATATGAGGTAAAGGTAAGGGTTAGTTTAGCAACACACGTATCCGAACCAAGGTACGGAGTGAGTTTTGCTAGATGCCGCACCAAGGATTTTGAAATACAAGACTTATCATTTTGCATGCAAGATACTAGGAAAAAATTATTATAGTTGAAATTATCAAGTTAGGAACATGTGGGGAACACTTAACCCTAGTTACTTTTATTAGTTGATTAAACTCCAAGATTTGAATCTGTAAGTTGTTTACTTTAATTTTGTTAGTTATTTTTATTAATTTAGAAAAAAAAAACTTTTTATTGTCGTTTGTTTTCACAAGAAATAATTGACTAAATAAAAGTAATAATAGATTAAAGTTAAGTCTGAACTATTTTCCTTGTGGGAAAGATCCCAAAGTCATTACTTCGGTTCTTTACTTGATAAGACCGCTTTAATTTTTATTTGAGAAGTAAATTTGAGCTTATCAAATTTTGGCGCCGCTAACGTGGAAAGTAGCTTTTAGATTAACCTCAACTTATTACTAAAGTTTATTCAATATTTTCTCAATTTAGTTTTTTCATTGTTTTTTATTTGTGTAGAACTATCTTTCTTATATGTTAAATACAGGAAGAGGAAGAGAACCCTTGTTTCCCTACGATCAAGAATTAGAGCGTACACTACGCTTTATGAATCAAAACTTGGGTATTAACGCTGATGATCCAAATAAGAACATCCTAGCCCCTGTTGAGGTTCATGGTCATTTATTACCCAATGACCCGGGTGAAAATCAACAAAGGGGACAAAATCCCGCTCCTCTTCCTCAAGAATACTAAAGAGGCTATGATAATATTGCAGACTCTGATGGGCCACTTGCCTTTCCCTCTTTACCACAAGGCCACATCTTTGAGGTAACTAGTAGTATGATACAAATCTCACTGCTAGAGGTTTGTTTTAGGGCTACCTTCTTAGGAACCACTACCTACAAACCTAAGGTAAGGGAAGTGTGTAAAACTTGTGTAGGGAGGCCTCATTTTGATGTAATAGGGATAAGAGTATTTCCTCTCTCACTGACGTGAGAGGCTGCCATTTAGTTCACTGAGCTCCCTTATAACTCAATTTTCACTTGGAACAAACTAAGGGATGTTTTCTTAGCACATTATTACCCGGTCTCCAAAAACTAAATCACAAAGATAGAGTGAACAACATTGTTACACTACAAGGAGAGTCAGTTAGTATTTCTTGGTATAGAATCAATTAATTTTTGAGAAGTGTCCCCAATCACCGCATAGATGATGAGTCTTTGATGGAATACTTCTTTCATGAACAAGATGATAATAATATAGCGGTATTGGATACTATAGAGGGTTGTTCTTATGGGGAGTGTCCTTATGTTGAGATTGACAAAAATTTAGGGAAAATATCCTGGACTAATAAAGCATGGAGTAGTAGGAAGTCAGATACTGGGAGAAATACCTTCGTAGTGTAATCCACTCACAACCCAGCCACAGATGATATTCATGAAGAGATGGCTCAAATGAGAACTGAGCTTGGGTAGGTATTAAGACATATCACTATGGTGCAGAAAAGTTAAATGCAGTTAACTACTTGTCTAAACCACCACCACTAAATGATGAATGCTATTATGTGGAGAATTCCTATGCGGTAAATGAGCAGAGAAGGGGTTTTTGATCTAGTGTTGAAGGCTCAAACAGGATAATTGGCGCCAAGGTCAAGGAAACCTAGGTCGGATCTATGGTAACTATAAGCGTGAGGGTCATTATGTTCGAGATGGAAATTAAAACCGCGACAACAATTTTATTAATAGGGATAACTTTGATAACAAAAACGACAGGAATGGGCCCTATGTCCCTCCTCAAAATTGTGACGTTACTCCTAGAAATGGTGGAGATATTATGGTGTGAGTTGATGATATGTTGTACAAAATAATAACGAGCTTCGATGCTAGTGATGAGTACCTTAAAGAGTTAAGAAATGATTAAGCGGATATTGCGCCAAAAGTTGATACATATGCAATATCGATTGAGCAGCTTGAGTTGCAAATGGACAAATTTTCTGCGACTGTGAATACACGGCAATTGGGCTCACTTCCTAGAAACACTGTCCGAAATCTGAAAAATGATGGAAACTATATAGCAATTACTACTCGGTTAGTAAGAAAATAATTTACCCACCTAAGGCGTCTAATGATAATAAAGTGATAAAAGATAATGATAAACTGGTAGAGGTTAGTGGTAAAGTTGAAGATAACACTAGAAAAGATTCTGAAGTTCCTACAAATGTAACTCCCATGCCTAGACCACCAACCCCTTTCCTCAAAGATTAGTGAAAAAGACTGAGGATGTTAAATATCGGCATTTTATAACAATGTTTAATCATCTTTCCATCAATGTCCGTGTGGTAGAAGCTCTAGAACAAATGACCGATTATCCCAAGATTAAGAGAGATCTGGTTATAAAGAAAAGATCGGTCACTTTTGAGGATGATGATAGAATGAAGCATTGTAGTTCTTTTGCTACAAGATTTCTTGTAAAAAAGAAAGAAGATCCGGGTGCATTCACTATTCCTTGTACAGTCGGGTCATAACATTTGGCGAAAGCATTATGTGATCTGGGGAAAGCATAAATCTCATGCCCCTCTCAATTTACAAGAAGTTGGGTTTTGGTTATCAAAAGTCCACTGCGATGCGGCTACTGATGGCCTATCGAACAGTAAAAAGGCCTATAGGGATACTGTAACGACCTGTTTAGTCGTTTTGAGCAACAAACTTCAATTCTGGAAAAAACAGGCTGAGGCGACGGACCAAACGATGATCCGTCATGGGCACGACGGACCGTCGCAGGGTCTCGTTTCAAAACACTTAGAAAATCTGAAATTGGGTACTGAATATCGACTCTCTGAACTTCGTGACGGAATGGCAGGACGGACCGTCATAGGCGTGAAGGACCGTCATAGATTGTTCAATGGAAATTGACTCTCTGAACCTTGCGACGACCTGCAGGACGGACCGTCGCAGGCACGACGGCCCGTCACAGGTTGCACAAATCCCAGGCAGAGTCGGATTTCTGGTGAAGTTTTAAGGGACGTTTTTGACTATTCTTGCCTTAATTATAAAGTTCGTGGGATTATATTAATAACTCAAATTCTTGGGGGTTAAAAGAGGTAACCCTAAGTTAATTAGTGGGGTATGATTGCTATCTTTTATTCATAATTATATACTAATTAGGGTAAAAGAAAGAGGGTTTGAATAAAGAAAATAGAAAGAACCAGAGAGAGAGAGAGAATCGAACGAGAAGGGAGAAACAAAGCTTTGGGAAAATTCTTGCTTGATTCAATTCTTCGGTGGAGGTAGGTTATGGTTTTCATGCTATTCGTAGTAAACTCTTAAATAGTGAATGATATGTGTTAGTAGTATTGTAAACCCTTCTATATGCTTAATTGTATGCTTGCATGAATGATTTGATTATGTAATTATGAATAAATAAGCATGATGAAGCTATTGAATCCCAAATCTTGAAAAGAAACCCTAATATACTTTGATAATGATGATGCCTTGGTATGAAAGAAGGCTTGATGAATGAAAGTAGTGAGATTAGGGGATCGGGTGCCACGTTCTGGTACCAGGATAGAATATGGATCGGGTGTCACGTTCCGACACCAGGATAGAATATGGATCGGGTGACACGTTCCGGTACCAGGATAGAATACGGATCGGGTGTCACATTCCGACACCAAGATAGAATATGGATCGGGTGCCACGTTCCGGTACCAGGATAGTATATAAGGATCGGAGTGTCACGTTCTGACACTAGGATAGAATAATGGATCGGGGCCACGTTCCGGTACCAGGATAGAATGAGGATCGGAGTGTCACGTTCCGACACCAGGATAGTATATTGAGGAGCGGAGTGTCACGTACCGACACGAGGGGAATAAAGATAATGAATCTTGAAATATGTTAATATATCCAATCTAATGAACTAAATTCCCAAATGAGTATGATGAGGAGGTGTGAGTCCTCATTGATGTGCTTGGTGTTGTAACCAAGGGTTATGGTAACTGTAAATGCTGCATGCTAAGGATATTACTTGATTTTATGATATTGCTTAATACATACTGTTTTCTATTTTGAGTTGGCCGATGATATCTACTCAGTACCCGTGTTTTGTACTGACCCCTACTTTTATTGTTTTCTTCTTGTTTATTTGTGGAGTGCAGCAAATGTGCCGTCATCTTCGACTCAACAGTAACTCAAGCCAGTCTTACTACATCAGAAATTCAGCGTGAGCTAATGCTTCTAGCTTGGACTGGATCTTCTTCTCCAAGTCTTGATGCCTTGAACTTCCGGCATGGACTAGCTTCATATGTATTTTTAGCTTCTTAGAATACTGTTAGTTTATTAATTTTATTATAGATGTTCTTGTGATGATGACTTCCAAATTTTGGGAATAATAATAGTTATTGATTTTATTAATGAGTTTAAGTCTTCCGCATTACTTTATGTTGATCTTACCTTGAAATGTTAAGATTTAGATTGGTTGGTTCGCTCACATAGGAGGGTAAGTGTGGGTGCCAGTCGCGGCTCCGATTTGGGTCGTGACAAACTTGGTATCAGAGCATTAGGTTCGTTGGTCTCATCACACAAGAACAGGTCTAGTAGAGTCTTAAGGAACGGTAGGGGGACGCCTTTACTTTTCCTTGAGAGGCTATAAGACATTAGGAAAATTTCACTCTTTCATTCTTTCTTTCGTGCTACTACTTGAGTCCAATTGGTATCTAGGCGATACGAATTGGTATCTGACCATCTTCACTCTCTTTCTTAGATGGTTAGAACTAGAGCAACGACTAAGTCAATACCAACACCGGCCAGACAAGAAACAACTGAGCCAGCCACTGGGGCTGTGGCTCGAGGAAGAACAGCGGTGAGGGGCCGTGGAAGAGGTCGTGGGAGGACGTCCTCTAGGGGAAGAGGACGAACACCTAGCCCATCTGATACTAGGGCAGTGACTCCTCCATCGACTGAGGAAGTGATAAGAGAGGGGGAGGATGGGGTGAATGAACAAGTGCAAAATGAGGAAATGCCACCCCAACCTACCCCAGAGATGATCAATCAGGTTCTGGCTTATCTTAGCGGGTTATCTGAATAGGGCCAGACACCCCCATTGTTTTCTGCACCGGCACCTCAGGCTCCGGAGGTACAACATGTGGCTACTATGGCTCCCCGCATGGATGTTCCATTGGAAATAAGCACATTTTCTCGTCTGACTACAGGGCCTGTAATGACAAGTGATCAGCATGAACTTTTTAGTAAGTTCTTGAAATTGAAACCTCCAGTCTTCAAGGGTGCTGAATCGGAGGATGCTTATGATTTTCTGGTTGACTGTCACGAACTACTACACAAGATGGGTATAGTAGAACGGTTTGGTGTGGAGTTCGTGAGTTATCAGTTTCAAGGGAACGCCAAAATGTGGTGGCGGTCACATATTGAGTGTCAACCAACAGAGGCACCACCTATGGCTTGGGCCTTGTTCTCTAGCTTGTTTATGGAGAAGTATATCCCCCGAACTTTGAGGGATAGGAAAAGGGATGAGTTCCTAAGCCTAGAGCAAGGGAGGATGTCGGTTAATGCTTTTGAGGCTAAGTTCCGTGCACTATCCAGATATGCCACTCAACTCTGTTTCAGTCCTCAAGAGCGGATTCGCCGTTTTGTGAAGGGGTTGAGGTCAGAATTGCGGATTTCAGCCTTACAGATAGCGACAATGGCAAAATCCTTCCATGAAGTGGTAGACTTTGTGATAGAAGTGGAAGGAGTGAAGCCAGACGACTTCACCACAACATCGACATCAAAAAGGTTTCGAAAGGGAGGTGAGTTTAATGGTTCTTACACTAAAGAACAGGGTTCGGGAAGTTACGCAGTTCGACCCATTCAATCTTCACTACGGACTGTAGTTGGGGGTCCACCTCCGACCGGTCAACACTTCTCTGAGAGACCTATGCATGAACCCAGAGAGTGTTATGGATGTGGGGAGATTGGACATATTAAGAGATATTGTCCAAAAAAGAGTTACAGACCTCCAAATGTTAGAGGTAGAGGTGGTCATGGCAGAGGCCGTTATTCTGGAGGACGTGGTGGTCGAGGAAATGGTGGTCACCAAAACGGCCGAGGTGATGGGCAAACTGGAGTCACTACATCACAACAAGGTAGGGGCAACGGACAGATGAACGATAGGGCCCATTGTTACGCTTTCCCTGGGCTGTCTGAAGCGGAGGCATCTGATGCTGTCATCACAGATAATCTTTTTATTTGTGATTGCATGGCTTCTGTATTGTTTAATCCTGGATCCACATTTTCTTATGTATCTTCCTCATTTGCTAATGGTCTAAATTTACATTGTGAATTACTTGATATGCCTATTCGTGTCTCTACTCCGGTGGGTGAGTCTGTGGTAGTTGAAAAGGTATATAGGTCTTGTTTGGTAAACTTTGTGGGGAGCAACACTTATGTAGATTTGGTTATCTTAGAAATGGATGATTTTGATGTGATTCTAGGTATGACTTGGCTTTCTCTGCAATTTGCAATCTTTGATTGTAATGCTAAAACGGTGACGTTAGCCAAGCCTGGGACAGACCCGTTAGTGCGGGAGGGTGACTACACTTCCAATCTGGTACGTATCATCTCCTTTCTTCGTGCTAAGAAAATGGTTAGTAAAGGGTGTTTAGCTTTCTTGGCACATCTCAAGGATGACACTACCCAAGTACCTTCGATTGATTCAGTTTCAGTAGTTCGTGAGTTTCTGGATGTGTTCCCTGCAGATCTTCCTGGAATGCCACCGGATAGGGATATTGACTTCTGTATTGATCTCGAACCGGGCACACGCCCCATTTCTATACCCCCTTATAGAATGGCTCCCGCGGAGTTAACAGAGTTAAAGGCACAACTTCAAGAGTTATTGAACAAAGGCTTTATTAGACCAAGTGCATCTCCTTGGGGTGCTCCGGTTTTGTTTGTGAAGAAGAAGGATGGGAGTTTTCGAATGTGTATAGATTACAGACAACTAAACAAGGAAACCATAAAGAACAAGTATCCTCTTCCCCGCATTGATGACTTGTTCGATCAGTTACAAGGTGGTTGTATCTTTTCTAAGATTGACTTGAGATCCGGTTATCATCAATTGAAAATACGGGCAACGGATGTGCCAAAGACTGCTTTTCGAACGAGGTATGGGCATTACGAATTTGTAGTGATGTCTTTTGGTCTTACGAATGCCCCTGCTGCATTCATGAGCTTGATGAACAGGATTTTTAAGCCATATTTGGACCTCTTCGTGATCGTATTTATTGATGATATATTGGTATACTCAAAGAGCAAGAAGGAACATGAAGAGCATTTGAGAATGGTATTGGAAATGTTGAGGGAGAAAAAGCTTTATGCCAAGTTCTCTAAGTGTGAGTTTCGGTTAGATGCAGTGTCCTTCTTGGGGCACGTGGTTTCCAAGGATGGAGTGATAGTGGATCCTTCTAAGATTGAGACAGTGAAGAATTCGGTAAGGCCTACTAATGTGTCAGAAATAAGGAGCTTTGTTGGATTAGCTAGCTACTACCGTCGATTTGTCAAGGGATTCTCTTCTATTGCTTCCCAATTGACGAACTTGACTAAGCAGAATGTTCTATTTGTATGGTCGGACGAATGTGAGGAAAGCTTTCAGAAGCTCAAGACTTTGTTGACTACCGCACCTATCCTTACCTTGCCGGTAGAGGGTAAGAACTTCATTGTTTATTGTGACGCATCCTATTCTGGTTTGGGTGCAGTACTAATGCAAGAGAAGAGTGTGATTGCTTATGCTTCAAGACATCTAAAGGTGCATGAACGTAACTATCCGACCCATGATTTGGAATTGGCTGCGGTGGTGTTTGCATTAAAGCAATGGAGACACTATTTATATGGGGTTAAGTGTGAGATCTATACGGATCATCGTAGCCTACAGTATCTCTTTACTCAGAAAGATTTGAACTTAAGACAGAGGAGATGGATGGAGTTACTAAAGGACTATGATATCACTATCCTGTATCATCCGGGAAAGGCGAATGTTGTAGCGGATGCTTTAAGTAGAAAGGCGGGAAGCATGGGAAGTCTAGATCACTTGCAAGCTTCTAGACGCCCATTGGCTAGAGAGGTTCAGACTCTAGCTAATGACTTGATGAGATTAGAAGTAAATGAGAAGGGAGGGTTGTTGGCTTCTGTGGAGGCAAGATCTTCCTTTCTTGACAAGATTAAGGGAAGACAGTCTGATGATGAGAAACTGCGGAATTCAAGATAAGGTATTGCGAGGAGAGGCTAAGGAATCACAAATTAATGAGGAAGGTGTTTTGAGGATCAAGGGAAGGGTATGTGTACCCCGCGTCGATGGTTTAATCAACACTATTCTGACAGAGGCTCATAGTTCAAGGTATTCTATACATCCGGGCGCAACCAAGATGTATTGTGACCTAAAGCAACACTTTTGGTGGAGTAGAATGAAGCGTGATATTGTTGACTTTATTGCCAAGTGTCCCAACTATCAACAAGTAAAGTACGAACACCAAAGGCCCGGAGGAACACTTCAGAGAATGCCAATTCCGGAATGGAAATGGGAGAGAATTGCAATGGACTTTGTGGTTGGTCTTCCAAGGACAATGGGTAAGTATGACTCCATTTGGGTGATTGTTGATAGGTTAACTACATCTGCTCACTTTATTCCGGTTAAGGTGACTTACAATGCCGAGAAATTAGCCAAGATCTATATCTCAGAAATCGTTCGATTGCATGGGGTTCCACTATCCATCATATCAGATAGAGGTACGCAGTTTACTTCTATGTTTTGGAAAACATTGCATGCGGAATTGGGTACTAGATTGGATTTTAGTACTGCGTTCCATCCTCAGACCGATGGTCAGTCTGAGCGAACGATTCATGTGTTGGAGGATATGCTTCGTGCATGTGTGATAGAGTTTGGTGGTCATTGGGATAGCTTCCTACCCTTAGCGGAGTTTTCATACAATAATAGCTATCACTCAAGCATTGAAATGGCTCCATTTGAAGCATTGTATGGTAGGAGATGTAGGTCTCCCATTGGTTGGTTTGATGCATTTGAGGTTAGGCCTTGGGGTACTGACCTTTTGAGGGATTCGATAGAGAAAGTGAAGTCTATTCAAGAAAAGCTTCTAGCGGCGCAAAGTAGACAAAAAGAATATGCAGATCGAAAGGTTAGAGACTTAGAGTTCATGGAGGGTGAACAAGTCTTGTTGAAAGTTTCACCAATGAAAGGGGTGATGCGGTTTGGTAAAAGGGGTAAACTAAGTCCAAGGTACATTGGACCATTTGAAGTACTTAAGCGAGTAGGAGAGGTGGCTTATGAGTTAGCCTTGCCTCCAGGGCTGTCCGGAGTGCATCCGGTATTCCATGTGTCGATGTTGAAAAGATACCATGGAGATGGAAACTACATCATCCGTTGGGATTCAATTTTGCTTGATGAGAACTTGTCTTATGAGGAGGAGCCTGTTTCTATTCTAGATAGAGAAGTTCGCAAGTTGAGGTCAAGAGAGATTGCATCCATCAAGGTGCAATGGATGAATCGACCGGTTGAAGAAGACACTTGGGAGAAGGAGGCGGATATGCGAGAAAAATACCCACATCTGTTTACAGATTCAGGTACTCCTTTTCGCCCTTGTTAACCTTCTTTTGATCATTCGGGGACGAACGATGGGTAAATTGGTATCTATTGTAACGACCTGTTTACTCGTTTTGAGCAACAAACTTCAATTCTGGAAAAAACAGGTTGAGGCGACGGACCAAACGACGATCCGTCATGGGCACGACGGACCGTCGCAGGGTCTCGTTTCAAAACACTTAGAAAATCTGAAATTGGGTACTGAAAATTGACTCTCTGAACTTCGTGACGGAATGGCAGGACGAACCGTCACAGGCGTGACGGACCGTCATAGATTGTTCAATGGAAATTGACTCTCTTACCCTTGCGACGACCTGCAGGACGGACCGTCGCAGGCACGACGGCCCGTCACAGGTTGCGCAAATCCCAGGCAGAGTCGGATTTCTGGTGAAGTTTTAAGGGATGTTTTTGACTATTCTTGCCTTAATTATAAAGTTCGTGGGTTTATATTAATAACTCAAATTCTTGGGGGTTAAAAGAGGTAACCCTAAGTTAATTAGTGGGGTATGATTGCTATCTTTTATTCTTAATTATATACTAATTAGTGTAAAAGAAAGAGGGTTTGAATAAAGAAAATAGAAAGAACAAGAGAGAGAGAGAGAGAATCGAACGACAAGGGAGAAACAAAGCTTTGGGAAAATTCTTGCTTGATTCAATTCTTCGGTGGAGGTAGGTTATGGTTTTCATGCTATTCGTAGTAAACTCTTAATAGTGAATGATATGTGTTAGTAGTATTGTAAACCCTTCTATATGCTTAATTGTATGCTTGCATGAATGATGTGATTATGTAATTATGAATAAATAAGCATGATGAAGCTATTGAATCCCAAATCTTGAAAAGAAACCCTAATCTACTTTGATAATGATGATGCCTTGGTATGAAAGAAGGCTTGATGAATGAAAGTAGTGAGATTAGGGGATCGGGTGCCACGTTCCGGTACCAGGATAGAATATGGATCGGGTGTCACGTTCCGACACCAGGATAGAATATGGATCGGGTTCCATGTTCCGGTACCAGGATAGAATATGGATCGGGTGTCACGTTACGACACCAGGTTAGAATATGGATCGGGTGCCACGTTCCGGTACCAGGATAGTATATGAGGATCGGAGTGTCACGTTCCGACACCAGGATAGAATATGGATCGGGTGCAACGTTCCGGTACCAGGATAGAATAAGGATCGGAGTGTCACGTTCCGACACCAGGATAGTATATTGAGGAGCGGAGTGTCACGTACCGACACGAGGGGAATAAAGATAATGAATCTTGAAATATGTTAATATATCCAATCTAATGAACTAAATTTCCAAATGAGTATGATGAGGAGGTGTGAGTCCTCATTGATGTGCTTGGTGTTGTAACCAAGGGTTATGGTAACTGTAAATGCTGCATGCTAAGGATATTAGTTGATTTTATGATATTGCTTAATACATACTATTTTCTATTTTGAGTTGGCCGATGATATCTACTCAGTACCCGTGTTTTGTACTGACCCCTACTTTTATTGTTTTCTTCTTGTTTATTTGTGGAGTGCAGCAAACGTGCCGTCATCTTCGACTCAACAGTAACTCAAGCCAGTCTTACTAGATCAGAAATTCAGGGTGAGCTAATGCTTCTAGCTTGGACTGGATCTTCTTCTCCAAGTCTTGATGCCTTGAACTTCCGGCATGGACTAGCTTCTTATGTATTTTTAGCTTCTTAGAATACTCTTAGTTTAGTATTTTGATTATAGATGTTCTTGTGATGATGACTTCCAGATTTTGGGAATAATAATAGTTATTGATTTTATTAATGAGTTTAAGACTTCCGCATTACTTTATGTTGATATTACCTTGAAATGTTAAGATTTAGATTGGTTGGTTCGCTCACATAGGAGGGTAAGTGTGGGTGCCAGTCGCGGCTCCGATTTGGGTCGTGACAGATACTCTACGATGTTATAGTTAAAGTGGAATCGTTCATATTTCCAGCATATTTTGTTATTCTTGGTTGTGAAATCGATTTTGAAATGGCTATTATTCTTGGGAGGCCATTCCTTGCTACGGGTAGAGCCTTAGTCAATATAGTAAAGGGGCAGATAAAATTTCAGTTGAACAATGAAGAAGCGACCTATAACAATTGTAGGTCCATGAGGTAGAGTGGTGAGCTCCTATCAGTATCGGCTATATCCTACAATAAAAAAATAAAGAAGTACCATGACATAAAAATTGAAAAACGAGAATTTATTGTTGGGGATTTTGTACTTTTATAAAATTCTAGGTGGCGCTTATTTCTCGGCAAGCTCAAGCCAAATGGGCTTGATCTTACTTGGTTACCCAGCACTTTCATCATGGAGCAATTGAGTTGGAAAACAAGGAGGGTATGCGGTTTAAGGTGAATGGACAACGAATAAAAATGTATTTCAGTCATACCATCTTGATGAACTTTGAGTAATCAAGTGTATTCAGCCATACCGTGACATTAAATTAGGTCCTGGTGTACAGGCAACACAATACATATAGTTATCTTTCTATTAATGGTAGCATTTTCTACTAATGGGTTTTCAATTTGCAGACACATCAGTAGGAAATTTTGCAGAAAATCATTTTGCAACATTCACTAACAGATACATCGACGGACTATCACGCATGCGATGTACCATTTCAAAAATACCTCCTGCCACATATGACTTTCACTAACTTTGAAAATTAAGGCACACACGACGAAACCCATGACACACCATCACATCTGCAACTGACCATCGTCTGGGACTTGTTGTGTCATTAACAAGAATACTCGACCTGACCCGGTTAGGGTATTTTTAAAAAAATTGTCAACATTTAAATAAACCCACCACTTTCTTTCACCCCTTTCCTTCCCTCTTACGCCCATTTACCTCTCTTTCAAACTTTAAACTTCCTACCTCTCTTCTCTATTAATTGATCACTTCCCTATATCTCCAAATCCCGAAATATTTCTACTGGTCGGACTCTGTTGTTATGGTTCTACTCTACTAACTAAGCGCCTCATTTGCTTGTTTTTCTCCTCTTCTCAAGTACGTGTCTCTGATCTATACTCGTTTACATTGCATTTTTGTTTTCTAATAAGCATAAGCCTATTTATTATTGGTCGGTCTTCATTCTTTGATCCAATTTTGTCATACCTAGGTTGAGAATCCTCGAATTGCCTTCTTAAAACTCGAGAAATATGTGCATTAGCTTTGCTAGTTTTCCAGGTATTTGGGTTATAAACATTTGGCTAACACTAAGTATTCCATTAGAGTCAAAGTGGATGATTGTGGCATCCCGGCTTCTTTCATTGAATGACAGAATGCGACCCCGATGAAGGACCGTCGTATCCACGACGGACGGTCATAGGGTCTTTTCTAACACCCAACTATTCGTTTTCTCTAAGTTTCAACCAATGGACATATGCGACTGATCGTCGTTCCCACTTTTTATAAATGTCCTCTTAAGGACATCTTATACGGACCGTCATTAACACGACGGTCCATCCTGAACAACCGTAATGGTTTTCAGAGATCCTTGTCCTAAGGGTCTCCATTTTTTTCAAGTGTCCTCTGATAGACATCTACGACGGACCATCATATTCTCGACAATCCATCCCGCACAACCGTCATGACGGTCAGAGACCCCTCTCCTAAGGGTCTCCATACTTTTTTAAGTGCCCCACCATGGACATAGAGGACGGACACTCATTACCACGACGGCCTATCCGGCTGAACCGTCATAACTGTCATAGCCTTTCCTTCAGGGTTCTCCATCTAAACATAGTTTAAGTAAGACATGACGGACCCCATGACAATCCGTCATACTCATGACGATCCATCACCTGGTCCGTCGTGTTTCACTGTTACTATAGGTATGTCATTACAACTTTGATCTTATATTTATTTTGTGTCATTTTTGCTTGTCTTATTTTCTCTTTCTAGTATTAATA
Source organism: Solanum pimpinellifolium (assembly GCA_034621305.1). Lineage (NCBI taxonomy): Eukaryota > Viridiplantae > Streptophyta > Magnoliopsida > Solanales > Solanaceae > Solanum > Solanum pimpinellifolium. The sequence goes on along the minus strand of CM067873.1, from coordinate 34,534,115 downwards.
TTGATTCTTTAAAGGTACTATCTCTAATGACACAAAAACAAGATCAAGTTTATGCACGTGGGCATACAAAGTCTATCGCCCCGTCTACAGGACTGGTTATAGGCTCTGAGGATGAGCATGACCAGGAGTATGTGCCCCCAGGCACTGCCAATCCATAATGAGTTGCACGTTCAACAGGAGCTACGCCCAAAAAGGTGGCGTCCGGCGTAGTAATTGCCTCCCAGTCTGATGAGGAGCGCACATTGGCAGGCACACCTTCTATGTCATCCACACTTGAAGAAGGAGCATCTGGTTCTTGAGAAGTTCCATGTTCGGAGGAAGCCTCCGGGTCCGTTGAAGTCCCTGCACCCGCCACAACTGCATAGTCTGCCTCGTGTGATGAGGCTGACTGTCCTGATTCCACTCCAGGCTAACCAACTTGTGCTCTCTCCCCTATTGTCAAGAAGCCAAACCGGTGGTGTGTCGACTGGCCATACCAAGTGTATTTAGACTCTAAGTTTCTAAGTGATAAAGGCGTCATGACACGGACTCTTACATTGGAGAGGCGGGTCCTTACGGGAAGTCTCCCCACCATGTCAGAGATCCACAATCTCTTCGCCAAACACAAGATAGAGTGGGTTGATCCTTCTTTAGTCTACTATAGCAGGAGTTGGTATGAGAGTTTTACGCCTCTTACGTGGCAACTCTCCGATCACAGATAGATAAGCGGGCTGCCCCTGCCAAACTGGTCCCACTTGAGCATGTCCGAGTATGCGGCTTACAGGTCGACATATCCCTGCCCTTCATCCGCCCGATATCTATTCGATGAGGATGTTGATACCCATAGGATACCTCTAACCCCCAAGTTCGACTATCGGTGGAAAATTGTAATGATGGCCAATTCTTGCGTGAGCCATTGCTGAGAAAGACCACTGAAAGGTTGATGGTCCAGCACTTGTCTATTAATTGAGAGGGTGCCTACTAGGTAACGGAGCCAAAGGGATCCATCAAGAAGGATAACTTGACCTTCACGGCTAAGTTCTATGGTTAAATGTCCACCACAACCTTTCCCCCGCGGCTGCTGAAAATATAGTCACATGGGATCGCGCAGTTCTGATGGCGGCAATGATAGTCGGGTTTGAGGTGGACTTCGCTTGGCTTCTACAAGCAGTCATGCATGAGAGGGCTTTCAAGGTCACAACTACTTACCCTTTTCCGTTCGTGATAGTTTCATAATGCATGTCCCCAGATGTACCCATCTGTCCCATTAATCTTCTCAAGACTCCGCTGGGCACTATTGATATTAGCCTTATCAGGGATTAGGCCAATGAGTTTTCTCCACTCAGAGGGCCCCGTCGATATATGCCTTCACTTGGTGAAAATCTTGTTGATACGGTAGCGCATGCTCGAATGGCTACACAGGCTGCTTGTGTAACCACTAACACTACCCCATCGAGTCTATCTTTCGTAGTAGCATTGCCCCTACATCCTCTTGCTCAGCCCCTTTCCACGCTATGCTCCCGCTTGATAGGGTCTAGAAACTAGAGGCTCAGATGTCCACACTTCTGCATCACATCCAGCCTTGGATGGAGAGGTCTAATGCTGAGGCGGAGGAGCGCTTGGAACGTAAAATGGCCCAGACATAGAAAGGAAGATCATTGAGGTTCATGAGCACTTAGATGCTTTTGAGTTGCGGGTGCTAGACCGGCCAGCCCCTTAGGTGGACATGTGGACCCTTCAGGCTGCGGTTCATAGTTTGCGAGTGGATATTGATATGATCCTAGAGGCAAGGGTGCTTGAGTCTGAGGCCCCTTCTGCAAACCCAGCTTAGGACACAGTGATGGCTGCCTTATTTGCAACTTTTGAGATTCCACAACTTTCCCCTAGAGAAAATTCCAAGAGCGGTAAGGGTCGAGAGAAGGATGAGCCTATAGCACGGAAGAAGGAGCTTCGTGATATGGAGGATGCAAGGAGAGCCTCTCTTGCTGATGAGGAGGCGCGTCGGTTTAGGGCTATAGAGTCTGTTACTGGGGCATCTAGATCCATAGATGTGGAGACCGCGGGATGCACTACTAATAGTTCTGATACTACTGAGGGTGTCAAGACTACATAAGTAACGGGATCCAGTGAACCAAACCTACCAGCTTGTTGATCATCGGCGCTTTGCGCCCCAGGTTTTCTTCACCTACCACTCTCGTATTTCTGTTTGTTTATGCATTGCAGAAAATCACATATCTTTTTGTTAGGGGTGGGATAAATGGATAGTAAGTGCTAAGGTTAAATTTGAGTAGCCCAATTCACAATCCTCTTGTGGGGTTTTCTTGCCTGTATTCTTTTCCCCCAAGAGACTGATTATTTTTATTGTTGAACCGTCATGTCTATATATTGTGTACATAGTATAACTCTGAAGCATGATGGCTTAAACATATATGATATCCTAATGTAATGAAAATGATGCATTACTAGGTATAGAAATTGATAAATATGTGGTTCTAAGCATGACATGGAGATACACCACGGCATGACCATATGTCTATGATTCACGAACTAGGTGCCTAATAATCTTGTAGAGTAATGATATGTGAAGTGAGTGTGAGGAAATTTTTAATAGTCCACTATTTGTACTGAACTAGAACATGCCTGGTTAGTCCTGCTAGAAGTGAGTTGTAATAGACCATTAGGAAAGGATCATACGCCCTTGGTCAATATAGAAAATTTTTTGCTAAAAAAAATTAAAATAAAAACTTAATGAGCTTAAAATAGACCTTTCTTTTTAACCCCAACCGATCTTTTCAGGGAATAATCTATTGGCCCTGGTTTCGCCTTGAACATGTGCACCTCAACTTATTCCAAAAGCATAAGTGGAGGGTAGCTAATTCAGTAAACAACCTTTTCATGGACCTGAGCCAACTTTGTGTATTGTGTAGTTTGACTTTTGGCAAATCCATGAGTTAAGGGTGGCTATTATGAGGAATGCTCTAGAAAGTGGGGTTCAAAGAACAAAGATAGAGAAAAAACAAAAGTAAAGTAACTCAAACACCTTTTGAAAGAAAAGTTATATATATATGCATGTATATATATATATATATACACACACACATATATATATATATATATTTAATAAATACAAGCAAGAAAAGAAAAAGAGTCACTTACACAAATGAAGAAAGAAGGGAAAATAGCAAGGTGAAATAATATGAGAAATTGGGCAAAATAATACGGTAAAAAGTGGTATGTTAAGTCAATATGTATAGGAGGGAAAAAAGTCAATAAAGTATAACTAAATATACCCTAACTAACCCTGAACCTATGTTACAAGCTAAGAAAGTCCTATCGTGATTCTAAGAGTTGTATGGCAAACATAAAGTAGTTAAAATACGGGCAAGCTTATCGCAATATGTATGAATGAGTTGTGAATTTGTTATGAGAGTGGCTGTTGAAAACTAATCCTTATACTCAAACTGAAATCATTGTGTGAAAAATGAGGATATGGTTTTGAAGTGAGGACACTAGTTGCAATACAAAAAATTTTAGCATCTCGCTGAGAAATTTAAAAGGATACATGACAGTGCATGGTGAGTCCGTGTCATGGTCTGATTCCACATAATTCAAGCCTAATAGTTATAACTTGCATGAATATGATGAAACTGATCGGGATTGACAGTCAAATGATTGCGAAAGATAAAATATGGATACTATTGTACAAAGATTTTGTAATAAGTCATAGTGCGTCGCTTGAGGAAAAACAACAAATTTAAGTTTAGGGTGTTGATATACCGCGGTTTCACAGTAATTTTAATGCTTTTTCCTTAACGTTGTTTTTTGTCCAGAAGACATTTTGTATTTATTTTTATGTAAGTTTCTCCTTAATTGCACGAAATCTTTCCAAAGATGAACGCGAAAGTTTTGGAGCAAGAAATGCAGAAAAGTTACCACATACGGAGCTTGTGACAGTCCGTCGAGCTTGTTACGGTCTATAGTTGGTATCATAGATAAGCTGCTGAAGGAAGATGGGGGAAGTCTGACCGAGTGTGGGATTACAAAAGTCCATGACGGACCATCATTGCCACGACGGACCGTCATAGCCACGACGGTCAGTCCTACTGGTTTGTTGCAATGATCAGAGAGTTGTCCCAGTACCCATTTTCCATGAAGTTTAAGTATTATTGAACAAAGACCCTCGACGGAACGTCGTGCTTGGAACGGTCCGTCATATGTGTCCTTGAGGGTAATGAAAAAAGCAGCAGAATCCTTCCGTTTCGAGTTCCGCCAACCGATCCGTGTTTTGACAGATTTTGAGTACTTAGAATCCTTATTCTATTAGTTTTTTTATTAGAAATAGTTCGAAATACATCATTTTTGGGGATAGACTTTTGGTTGTTAGACTCTTTGATATTAGACTCGTTGTTAGTAGCCTCTTTGTTTTAGACTTTTTTATTGTTACACTTTTTCTGGAATTGATTGTTGGTTATTTTGTTGATTAATTAAGTGAATTTCTCGATTTTATTCTTTCTCAAAAAAGTAATTGCATGAATTCTTATATTAAATATATGAATAGTGTGATTATGACAATGGATAACTAAACTCCAAAAGTAGGTTTGTGGGAATCATGGGTGAATAATGAGGTAAAATCTCACTAAAATAATAGTTCCAGAATAGTGTCTTGCATGTATTGATAATTCTTGCATTTATAAGTCTTTTTAACGGATGGACAATGTTAGAATTCGCCTTAACGGGACTTGCGAGACCAAGGGGGTACATAATAGGAAAAGAAATATCAACGTAGATTTAGTGTATACTATCTAATAGGATAGTGTCGATTGGTATGAGGTAATATCTTTGAAAAATTTCGAATACAATGCTTAATATGAGGTAAAGGTAAGAATTAGTATAGAACACACGTAGCCGGACCAAGGTGCGGAGTGAAAATTTTCTTGATGCTGGACCAAAGATTTCGAAATACAAAACTTATCACTTTGTATGTAAGATACTAGTAAAGAACTGTTATATTTGAAATTATCAAGTTAGAAACCTGTGGGGGAACAGTTAAACCCTAGTTACTATTATTAATTGATTAAACTCCAAGATTTGAATCTGGTAGTTGTTTACTTTAATTTACTCAGTTAAAGTTACTCAGTTAGTTTTATTAATTTAGAAAAAAAAACCTTTTATTGTCATTTGTTTTAGAAGGAAATGATTGACTAAATAACAGTAATAATAGATTAAAGTTAAGTCTGAACTATTTTCCTCGTGGGAATGATCTGAACGTCATTAGTTCTGTTATTTACTTGATACGACAACTTTATTTCTTATTCAAAAAGTAAGTTTGAGCGTATTAGTTTTCAAGAACTATAACAAGAGTTAAATCCCCTCCTTCACTTTCCTCCATAAAGTTGCCATACTTCCTACAAAAAAGTCCTCTCGTGAGGTGTGTCTACTCCATTGTTTCTTTTAACTTTGGGCTCAGAATCCCTATCATAGCGACCCTTGGATGAACTTGACTCGCCTTGGTGGGAGATTCCCTTGTTAAAGCTTGAGTTATCTATGATTTTAGTACTACTCTTCCTTGCAAAATTCTTCTCAGCTTGCCTTTACCTGTTCCCTGCCTTAGTTTACTTCCTCTTCCTACTCTCCTCCACTTGTTGGAAATACAGCATAAGCCTCGAAAGGTCCACACTATCATGAAGCATAGATTCCCTACACTTCTCCTTAAGATCCTCAACAATCTTGGATCCAGTGTAAGCTGGAGAATTCACCCTCGTGAAGTCCCTTAACATACTAGTCGTTCTTCTTAAAGGTGGGTTATCCATGGCAACACCGTGTTGATCCACCTGGGATGTCATAGCCGTAGCATATAAAGTCATGGATTGGGCCATCTGTACAAAGTTTGTCCTCACTTCTGCATCTATCAACCAAGTTGGGTTAACAAGCATCTCGATTCCAACAACAAGAGCCTGGGAAGGAACTTGATTTACCCAAGTAGATGCTCCTCAAATCTCTCCGCCCGCGTTTCTCCTTGTATTCATCTTTCTTTTATCTCAAAAGTTGATGTAATTTACGCTCTTAACACCAAGAAATTAGAAAATAGAGAAGGAATGATAAGATTAAAAGAAGGAATTTTTCCTATGCATCATACGATCTCTAAATCAGGATAGTGGGTCACTTTACAACCAAGACTTAGAAACTACTCAATGTTGTTGATGTGAAGTTATTACCCTCAGAATATAAACTACGGGTCTGATATAAACTTTGTCACGATCGGAGTTTAGACCCTAGCCGAAACCGGCATCGTTGACCTCTTAGAGGTTGCAGGCAGGACTACATATTACATCATTGCATCATCTAGATAAATTTTATCTTAAAATTAGAACTTTATGTTTAGTTAATGTATACTTAGACTTCATAATAGAACATGCATGATGAAGAAGATGTCTCTCTTAAGAATATGAATTATGGAAAGTCATGTCAGTGGACTTGCAAAATCGGATTAGGAAAGTAATGCTATGAGAGTGACATGCATAATCATATGTCACATATTATCACCGAACACATAACATATTTGTTATTAGCATATAATATATTTCATATAATTCGTCCATATGCCATGAGACCTTCGAATCATGGACTTGACATTAGGACTTCTCAAAATAAGGGCTCAACATATGGGACCAAAATAGGGAGCCTTCTTTAGAAAAAAATATAGTCTTATTCATTTTTTTATACATATTCATTTCATTACATTCATAGGCTAGTGTAAAAACTTCTATACCCAGGATGTAGTTTAGGACTTTCATCGGGTTTACTGTGGAATGACCAAGAATGACCTAGTGTCATTACTCGAGTCTAGTTCACCTCAAGATTATCTTATCTAAAAACTTTTGGTTTCATTCATTTCATTATCTTTCATATTTTTAGGAACATAAATATTAAACGACATAGATCATATGAGCACCATGAAATTTGGTGTCTTCCCCACACCGAAAAGAGGTGGAGTCACTGGCCAAGGTTAAAACTAGAACATATCTACCTTGCGTAGGTGGAAAACATTGGCTAGTTCCTATATTGGAAGAATTGTACAAAGAATGGGAGACCTAAGAGACTCATACCCGTCTTGATGGACAATCTCATCTCATGAGAATTACATGAACCTCTGCCATCCCGAAAAAAGTAATCAAAACTCATAGCTAGCCTATCGGTGCTCAGTATAAAGTTCCATCACATTCATTTATTTACATCATAGAAGTTGGCTTCTACAATGAGGACATTATATCTCTTTAGATGATTTCTTAGATCATCATTTCGTATTAAGTGTGAATTATCCTTACACTTACATGTAGAATGATTGAGGCTTGTCTCTCAATATTCAACAATCTCTTAGGTGAGTAATTTTGGTGTCATTATATTGGCGTATGTACTGCTTGTCTCCCTTTCACTAGCCTCATGTTGTGGTGTCACCCAGTTCTTTCTTAACATCTTTTTATTTCATCTTTACTCACCTTTCATTATTTGCTCATCGTATAACATACCTATGCTCTCTTGGAGATAACATTTAGGGACATTGATTCTAGGCGTGGATACAACTTGTCTCACTTGTACTAGCCTATCCTCATGTAGCCACTCTTTATTTGCTTATTCATAATTTAGAATAAATATATTCTCTTAGAAATTCCATTTCATGACATTTATTTTTTAGGCGTAGATGCATCTTGTCTCACCAGCACTAGCCTATAGTCATACCGTCACTCTTTTCATTACATATTAACTATGAGTTCATTCTTAATACTTTCTTTTTGTGTATGATTGAGATTTGAAAATACATCGTTCTACACTCTCATTACGTGAATGTTCATTTCATCATATGATAATGCACTAGGCCTTTTAGTGTGTTTCACACTGTAACATAATCCTTCTGAGGTCTCATCATTCATCGCATAACATCTTAGGTTCATTTACTTTAAAAATGTATGCTGGACTTATGAGTATACCCACACAAGCCATCAGGGTTAATTCATAGTACATTTAAATGATTATTTTTGGCCAAGATTATGTGGTACAAGACTTATGCATCTTGTAAGTATTCAAAAGTCTGAATTTGATTCCTATAGGTCACATTTATTAAATATTTAATCAGGTAAGACTTATATATCAATACAGAATAGGGTGAAGGAACCCTATTTCAAATCCCATGTATAACACTTAATTTTCATTATGATTTTCGTTGTCATAAACTTCTTCGCTAGGGAACCCATGATCAATTCCCCACACCTATACTTTCTTTCCCTTTTTTTTAATTCTTTCCATGAACATTTCGGCCTTGGGGAACCAAGATCGAACCCCCACGCCCATATTCTTTTCTTTTTTCCTTTGGTTACTTGATTTGTTCGTTGATATTAAGAGGGTGTGGGATCGAACCCCCACAGCCTCTCCTTATCGTAATTGCATTTTCTCTTTAACTTCTAATTCGGCCAAGAGGTTCACGGTTCAGATACCACATACCTTATTTTTAGGGAAAATTGTATATAATAGAAAATTAATAACCTCAAATAAATGGAGTAGCTATGGTTTGATTTAATTATGCTCCATAGCAAACGTTTGTAAAAAATTGTCAGGTGACTCTCTCCCAAATATCTCGCTCGCCACTCTCCTCCAATCTCTTGCTCGCTTCCTCATTTTTTATACAAACACATGTGTATAAAAACTGTTTTTAATTTTATAAAGAAAAAAAATTGTGTCAATACATATATTATTTTTTCCCTCTCTCCCTTCTTCAGGATCTCGCTCGCCATCCTCGCCTTTTTCACTTCTAGAAACCGAAGCGAAATGTAAAATTTGTGTTTCTGATTGTATAAAGCGTGAAAATTCGCCACTCTCCCAAATCTCGTTGTTTCTTTTTTATATAGACTACTAGATCTGGTTAGTTTAGGAGTTATATACCATGGCAAGGTATAAGACTTTTTTGGCAGAGTTGACAGATGTTGTATCGTCACATAGCTCATAATGATTTTTGTCTATAGGAGAATCTTCCAAGCACATTGTATTTTGTATCTTTGCATACAAACGGAGTTATATTGTATTTTTAATAAATTGAATTTGTTACCTACTGTTCTAAGAGCTTTTATTATCGTTCTATTGTTATTTTATTTATACTGAGTGGAGTAGAGACGAGGTATGTTGCTTTTAGTTCTAGTTCAATCTTATGTAATTTTTAAATTTCCCCTTGCATGTTGATGCCATTTGTCTTGCATGTTTTATAATGTAGATATAGGTAACAAGGTTCATCAGTCATTCCTTCATTTATCTGGTTTATTCCCAGAGTTTTCTTCAGAGCCATCTTGCTTCCTGAGGATGTCTAAGTTAATTCTATTATGTTATTTTAATTTTATTAGGATAATCAAGGGTCTTGCCCTAGCATCCCTAATAGTATAAAAGGCTTCATACAGAGATAGATTGACAATAGTTCACGAGAAATTTCCTTTTTTTTTGTATATATTAAGACTTAAGTTATCTTTTGGGCTGATTGAATTTTTATTTTTCGAACATTCTGAGTTATTCCTTTGAGACAGTTGAGAAAATTCTTTTTTAGGTTTATCTTATTTATAAGTAAGTCTTTCGCTAAAAGTTAAGGCAGACCAAGGGTTCTCTTGGGGTGTGAAATAGTTCTCGAGTGCCAGCCATATCCAAGGTGTAGGCTCCAAGTGTTACATATGACTTAGTATATCCATGTGTGTACATCATTACAGAGAAACATATTTACCTTTTATTCATTACTAGAAAACATGTTTATTGCAATACAAGAATAATCATTTCCATAAGATCAAGGAGTATTGAAATTGCGTTATGGCGAAGGAAACTGTCATGTTGCATATATGGATGTTGCGATATGTCTATATTAACGGTATTTTAGCAACAATTTTAAGTCATTGCCACACACCATCTATAGAAAAAGTTATTTCTTTAGTCTAGAACGACATTTTTCTATGATTGTTGCAACAGTTGTGAACTGTTGCAAAAGGTCTTATAGCAACACTGGTAAAACATTGACATACACAATATATAGAAACATTTATTCTTTAGTTTAGGATGACACTTTTCTGCAGTCGTTGCAACAATGCAAAAGGTTTTATAGTAATATTTTAAATTGTTGCAACACACTATCTATAGCAACAATTAATCCATTCTGTAGGACAATACATTTTTGTCGTTTCTGCAATATTTGCAAATTATTGCAAATGACCTATCAAAACAACTTTTTTGTATTGGTCGACCTACACTATTACAATCGTTTTACTAACTATTGCAACAAATTTACTAAGCTATTGCAATAGATCTTTTTAACGGTTAATGGATGCTATTGTATCCATTTTTGAAATAAACAATAATACAATGATAGAAAATATTATACAAATATGTCATCAACTTGTAGCATTCTTATATAAAAGATAAAAACAATTGATCGTTATTTATCATTGAAGAGTTAACATACATTGACATTCACTATAATTTAAAAATGAACATAAAAATAGTCCTAGAATGCTAAAGCATTGAAATTCATTCAACTTCACAAAATGAGGCCAAAACGTAGAAAAAATGCTAGAATGTTAAGGAATTGGCGTTCATTTAATTTCATAAAATTAGGAAAAAAAGTAATAATAGTGTTAGAATTTTTGTAGATATATAGATAAACTAATTTTCTTCGTCTCTGTCATCCCCTATTTACTCATCATTTTGTTCACCTACAATTTTAAAATGTTCAACAATTTAGAAATAGGAATTTCAAAAATATAAAGGTAAATGCAGACAAACAATTCCTAATTTTTTCTTTTTCTGGCAATGATGAAAAAAACTCACAAGAAACCAAGAATCTTACATAGAGGTAGAAGCTCTAAATGTTAATAAGGAGGAGCCAAATCTATTAGGAAACCACTCAAAAAATATAGCTATAACAGTTTCAAAACTCTCCCCACCAAAGAATTGAAGACATTGAATTCCAATAAGTCACATGAAGACATTTAACTCCAATAAGTCACAAATTACAATCCGCAGAATCAAAACTTGAAAGATTAGAGAATTATAAACATGATATTCGTTTATCAAAAAAGAATAGTCAAACACAAGAGACAAAGCAACAAATAGGAACTACATAAAAAGTAAATACAATAAGAAAATATATATCAGAAACAAACAATGAACCACATAGGAAAGTGATGATCACAATTACTAAAAACCAACAACACCAAAAATATGCAAACTAGAGTAACACTAATCTTTATAATATCACTTTGATAAAAATAAAAAAATCATCGCAGTTGCACCACTAATAATACAAGAAGATTTCAAGTGTAGTAGGAAAAGAAAAATAAGTATAAGTAGATTGACATAACAAACAATAGATGAAGATGAACGAAACAAGAAACTGCAAAAGCAGTATTAGAATAAAATGAAGAAGAAGGATAGAGATTCTCACCTTGATTGTTACTACTGGTAGTTGAATGATGGACTGACTGAATTTTTGCCTTTTGTGTTTGTAACAATCCTAAAATAAATATGCTACGTAATGCCTAATGTATCTAGAATGTCTATGATTAGACTGGGTTCAGACGGCTTGGTGTGCGTAGAACCATACCTCAGAACCAATGAACTAGCTAAGATAGGGGTAATATTGTAATTAGCCTAAATAATAAATTAATTAATTTTTTTAAATAGAAGGGGCAATTCGGGTAGGGTATGTCAAATTTTACCCTTTTCGCAAATTAGTCTTCACCGAATGTTTCGAGCCTTGGTGGAAGTAATGAATAAATTGATTTAATTAGTATTTAGTGGATTTGTGGAATAAATTAATATTTAATTTTATTATTTATGTAAAGGAAAAATCAGATTTTTATTAATAAATGAGATGTCCGAGTTTTACTATGTCTACACCTAAATCTTGTTATCATAAGCTTTCTCATTCTCATGTGTTTCTCCACACTCCCTCACGTTTTTATCAGAATAAAAAAATAATGTTCATCAAATCTTGAAGAACTTACAAAAAAAAGGTCAAATGAAAAGCTAAGATAAAAACGAAAAAAAAACTACAACATTCTTCTCGACGGATTGTGCTTGGGATTTTGGTGGTGAGGCAGTGGAGTCGTGGGAATTGGAAGCATTGAAACAAGTAATGAACGGCATTAACATATGTTTTTAATTCCCTCTTGGTCCCTTTCCCAAGAGACCCCCAAGGTTTAGACTATTCAAAATCCAAAACTAAGGTTATCCTCGTTGCATTCCCCTGTCATTAGATCCTTTGAAAGATTCAAGTGTGTGTTGGTATGACTTCTTATAGATTATTTTGGGATTTTTGTGTTACATGTTTGAATGTGTATTCAGAATTATGTATGAATGAAAGAAGTGTTTCCGAAAATGTATGAATGCAACGAGGATAACCTTAGTTTTTGATTTTGAATAGTCTAAACCTTGGGTGTCTCTTGGGAAAGGGACCAAGAGGGAATTAAAAACATACGTTAATGTCGTTCAAAACTTGTTTCAATTCTTCAAATTCACACGACACCACTGCCTCACCACCAAAATCCGAAGCACAATCCGTCGAGAAGAATGTTGTAGTTTTTTTTTTCGTTTTTATCTTTGCTTTTCATTTGACTTTTTTTTTGTAAGTTCTTCAAGATTTAATGAACTTTATTTTCTGTTTTTTTTTGATAAAAACGTAAGAGAGAGTGGAGAAACACGTGACAATGAGAAAGCTTAGGATTACGAGATTTAGGTGGAGACTTAGTAAAACTCGGACATCTCATTTATTAATAAAAAATCTAATTTTTCCTTAACATAAATAATTAAATTAAATATTAATTTATTCCACAAATCCACTAAATACTAATTAAATCAATTTAATCATTACTTTCATCAAGGCTCGAAACATTCGGGTGAAGCCTAACTTGCCAAAAAGGGTAAAATTTGACATATCCAACCCGAATTGACCCTTCTATACAAAGTAATTAATTAATTTATTATTTAGGGTAATTAAAATATCACCCCTATCTTGGCTAGTTCATTGGTTCTGAGGTATGGTTCTACGCACACCAAGCCGTGTGAACCCGGTCTAATCTTAGACATTCTAGATACATTAGGCAATACTTAGCATATTTATTTTAGGGTTGTTACAAACACAAAAGACAAAAATTCGGTCAGTCCATCTTTCAACTACCAGTAGCAACAATCAAGGTCAAAATCTCTATCCTTCTTCTTCATTTTATTCTAAAACTGCTTTTGCAGTTTCTTGTTTCGTTCATCTTCATCTATTGTTTGTTATGACAATCTACTTATACTTCTTTTTCTTGTCCTACTACACTTGCAATCTTCTTGTATTATTAGTGGTGCAACTGCAATGATGTTTTTATTTTTATCAAAGTTATATTATCAAGATTAGTGTTACTCTAGTTTGCATATTTTTGGTGTTGTTGGTTTCTAGTAATTGTGATCATCACTTTCCTATGTGGTTCATTGTTTGTTTCTGATATATATTTTCTTGTTGTATTTACTTTTTATGTAGTTCCTTTTTGTTGCTTTGTCTCTTGTGTTTGACTATTCTATTTTAAAACAAACAATTATCACGTTTTTAATTCTCTAATCTTTCATGTTTTGATTCTGCGGATTGTAATTTGTTACTTATTGGAATTCAATGTCTTCATATGACTTATTGGAATTCAATGTCTTCAATTCTTTGGTGGGGAGAGTTTTGAAACTGTTATAGCTATATTTTTTAAGTTGTTTCCTGATAGATTTGGCTCCTCCTTATTAATATTTAGAGCTTCTACCTACATGTAAGATTCTTGGTTTCGTGTGAGTTTTTTTCATCATTGGCAGAAATAGAAAAAATTAGGAATTGTTTGTATGAATTTACTTTTATATTTTTGAAATTTCTATTTATAAATTGTTGATCATTTTAAAATTGTAGGTGAACAAAATGATGAGTAAATAAGGGATGACAGAGACGAAGAAAATTAGTTTATCTATATATCTACAAACATTCTAACACTATTATTACTTTTTTGCCTAATTTTATGAACTTAAATGAATGCCAATTCCTTAACATTCGAGCATTGTTTCTACGTTTTGGCCTCATTTTGTGAAGTTGAATGAATTTCAATGCTTTAGCATTCTAGGACTATTTTAATATTCATTTTTAATTTATAGTGAACGTCAATGTATGTTAACTCTTGAATGATAAATAACGATCAAATGTTTTTATCTTTAATATCATAATGCTACAAGTTGATGTACATATTGGTGTAATATTTTCTATCATTGTATTATTGTTTATTTCAAAAATGGATATAATAGCATGCATTAACCGTTAAAAAGATCAATTGCAATAACTTAGTAAAATTTTTGCAATAGTAAGTAAAACCATTGTAACAACGTAGGTCGAGCTATTCAAAAAAGTTTTTTTGATAGGTCATTTGCAATAATTTTCAACTATTGCAGAAACGGCAAAAATGTTTTGTCCTACACCATGGATTAATTGTTGCTATTGATAGTGTGTTGCAACAATTGAAAATATTACTATAAAACCTTTTTCAACTGTTGCAACGACAACAGAAAAGTGTCATCCTAAACTAAAGAATAAATGTTGCTATATATAGTGTATGTAAATGTTTAACCAGTGTTGCTATAAGACCTTTTGCAACATTTCACAACTGTTGCAACAATCATAGAAAAATGTCGTTCTAGACTAAAGAAATAACTTTTTCTATAGATGGTGTGTGGCAACGACTGAAAATTGTTGCTAAAATACTGTTAATATAGACATATCGCAACATCCTTATATGCAACACGACAGTTTTCTTCGCCATAACGCAATGTCAATACTCCTTGCTCTTATTGCAATGATTATTCTTGTATTGCAATAGACATTTTTCTAGTAATGAATAAAAGGTAACTATGTTTCTCTGTCATGATGTACATACATGGATAAACTAAGTCATATGTAACACTTGGATCCTACACCTTGGATATCGCTGGCACTGAGAACTATTTGACACCCTAAGAGAACCCTTGGTCTGCCTTAACTTTTAGCGAAAGACTTACTCATAAATAAGATAAACCTAAAAAAGAATTTACTCAACTGTCTCAAAAGAATAACTCAGAATGTTCCAAAAATAAAAATTTAATCAGCCAAAAAGATAACATAAGTCTAAATATATACAAATAAAAATATAATAACTCGTGAACTATTGCCAATCTATCTTTGTATGAATCCTTTAATACTATTAGGGATGCTAGGACAACACCCTTGATTATCCTAATAAAATTAAAATAACATAATAGAATTAACTTAGAGATCCTCAGGAAGCAAGATGGCTCACAAGAAAACTCTGGGAATAAACCGGATAAATGAAGGAATGACTGATGAACCTTGTTACCTATATCTACATCATAAAACATTCAAGAAAAATGGCATAAGCATGCGAGGGGAAATATAAAACATTACATAAGATTGAACTAGAACTTAAAGCAACATACCTCGTCTCTACTCCACTCAGTATAAATAAAATAACAATAGCACGATAATAAAACCTCTTAAAACAGTAGGTAACAAATTTAATTTATTGAAAATACAATATATCTCTGTTTGTATGTAAATATACAAAATCAATGTGCTTGGAAGATTCTCCTTTAGACAAAAATCATTATGAGCTATATGACGATAGAACATCTGTCAACTCTGCCAAAAAAGTCTTATACTTTGCCGTGGTATATAACTCCTAAACTAACAAGATCTAGTACTCCATATAAAAAAGAAACAATGAATAATCTAAAAACTATGACCATTTCTAACCATGTTGAATATATGGTTTATTAAGGATGTAAATTATTATAACTCTCCCCTATATTTGTGTTTAATACTACTCCTAAAATATAACTTAGCTCATTATATTTTAAAGATAACTTTTTCTCATTCTTAACTTTAACATTATTACTCAAAAAGGTTTCTCTAAAATGAAATATTTCTCCAAACTTCTTATGACCTCATTCTGAAATCGATCTTTCATCTTTTATAAAATGGAAAAACATTTCATTTGGGAATACTTCGTTTCCATATATTAATTTAAAGAAAATGAACTCAGTTCTACTCTTTCTCAAAATGAAATGCTCAAGTCTTGAAAAAGTTTTAAAAGATTAAAAAAGACTAATTAAAATGGATCCAAAAATTGTAAAGACATTAATCTTTGTGCTACATTGAATTTTAGTGATGAATTGAAAGTTATTATTAATGTTATAAACAATATATATTCGTTTAGAAGTATTTTAGAGTATTTAGAATCAAAGAGGAGTAAAGATTCCTTTAAAAGAATTTAGACAAACTAACAATAAAGAATAATAGTGGTGGAAGTTGACACTGGCATACTAGGTGGATTGAGGTTCCAACCCCTGTTAATATAGGATATTCCTGCATGAGTGTGGTGGGCTATTTGCAAACCTTTGTTTAGAAAACCCCGACGATAATTCTTTGTAATTTTCAGACATTAATTCGTGTAGAATCAAATGGTTACTTTCCCACTCACAGATTTGAATGCTCAGCATAAATAGACAATAATCTACTCAAAACAACCCTTAAGTCACTATATTCTATATCAACTACTCATCAAAATCATAACAATCAAGATTAAAATGGAATTTCAAGAAAACACATCAAGAACCTAAATCTTTCAACTCTGAGAATGAATTCACATTAAATTACATGATTAGCATGGGGATTAACAAACCCAAAACTATGAGAACTCATATACTTCCTAAGTATAAAACCTTTTGCGAAAAAAACCTTGATCCGCAAGAAATATTAATGAACGCCTTGAAACTTTTCCTCTTTTATCTTTTTAAACTTGCATCTAAAACCCTAAGATAAATTCGTATTGTGAAAAATGAACATATATGTTTGTACCCCAATGTATTACTATAATTCGTTTGAAGGTAATAACGTAAGGAAAAGATAAAAATACACCTTATATTTTTGGGAAACTGTCCTTAACTTGACGAAAAAACTTCAAACGGACACATCTCCCTCACACGATCACGAAATTAAGTAAACTCATGTCATTGGAAAGAGAATTCCAAGACTATCATTTTGATATCTTCTGGGTCACCTAACTTATCTTGTACTTAAAGTTATGGTCATTTGAAGTTGATCAAAAACTCACAACTTAAGCAGAACTTGAAAAAATGCAAATAGATTCATTCAAAATTATTTCTTTCTAACTTTTATATCATTATAAGGTGGTATATTATAGTATGTACCCTTTGGGAACATGTCACACCCTTAATCTACAGCTTGGACATGGACGGCACTGTATGACCATTGCTAACCTTGAGTAAATCCTTGTCTTTTCTTACTTACACAGCGAAATACTTAAACACAACATATAAATCAAGAAATAACATTAAAAGAATACTTAACTTAAGATGCAACTCATGTATTACACGTTTACAACTGAAATGAGTAAGACTTATTAACTATGTTATCTATCTATGGAGACTTTAAATAAATAGGGATGTTAGGACAAGATCCCCAATCATCCTAACAACTTAAAATGAAATCAAGCAATTAAAATATTTCCTCCGAAATGTAAGGAGCCTCAACATCTTACTCTAAGCTTCTCACTAGAGCAAAGCTATGCTAGATGCTGATCCTAGTTACCGTTGTTTGCATCATCAGACGATGCATGTCAACTGGTATCAATACATTGAATTTATGAGTATGTGAGTTTGAATTCTAAAACAACTTAATCTTGAAAAGGAGTAATATGAACCACTTATCATGACTCTACTAAACTCATGAATAACTTAACTCTATATAAAGTAATAAGACACATGCTATAAATATAAAGCATGTAAGGTAGTGGAAAAACTATGTTCGTTAAAGGAAATGTAATAATGATGTATCGTGGTTTCATTGTGTTTTCAATGCTTTTTCCTTAAATGTGTGTGAGTCAAGAACATGTTTGTTGTAATTTTAGCATATCATTATGTTTTTTTTTGGAGGAATGAAGTCTACAAATAAAATAAACAAGGTAGCTGAAAAGCGACCCACGAAGGCCATCGACGGTCCATAGGTCGTAATCATCGATTGAATTTCAGGAAAATGGATAAACTTGGGGAAATCTTACAAAGTGTGGGACTACGATAAGGATCGACAGTCCATCGATTGATCGATAGACTTTTTGGTTGAACCGTTAATAAGATGATTGATAGTTCTAGTACCTAATTTGGAGAAATTCTAATGAAGGATCAATGGAAGGCATCCACAAAGAACGATGATGCCCTCAGAGGGACGACAAATGATTCTAAGTTTGGACTGAGGGAGGGATATGATTGTCGGTGTGTAGAGTTCGTCGAGTACAACTTCATTTTTTGGAGAACTTTCCTTATTCTAATTCCTTATAATTTATGACAATTTTTTCTATGAATAGGATTTTAAAACCTAATTTATGGGGTTAGACATTATTGTTATTGTTCTTAGTTTGTGTTTAAAGATTATATTTATCAACCTTAAAAATAATTCAATTTCTGGATTCTGTTTTTAAGTGCTATATTGTTATTTTGATTGGGTTTTCTAGAGTTTCTTTGAATTGTCAATGTAAGTTCATTTTTTATTGTTTAACTACTATGAAGTATGTTCTTATATGCATGGGTAACTAAATCCACAACAAGGTTTGTGGGAACCATGGATGATACCAAAGAAAACCTAGCTTAATAACAATTCTCAAATAGGTTACTATATGTATTGATAATTCTTTCGTTTATAAGTCTTTTTAACGAGTGCACACATTAGAACTAGGCTTGTTTCTACCTGCCAGACCAAGGAGATATTAATAAGAAAAGAATTATGAACATAGATTTTGTGGGATACTATCTAATAGGCTAGTCTCGATTGGTGCAAAATCATAACTAAGCCATACATCGAAGATGATGCTTAATAGGAAGTAAAGGTAAGGGTTAGTACATTGTACACACATAGCCGGACAAAAGTATGGGGTCAAATTCTCTAAATTGAATACCATGTATTTAGAGATACCTAACTTATCACTTTGCATGCAAACACTAAGGGAAGAATTGTTATACCTAGGAATACTGTGTTATGAACCAATGGGTACACAAACACCCTAGTTTCTCTCACAAGTTGATAACTAAATCTTTACTCTTGTTACTTGTTTTACTTAGAGATATTAATGAAGTTTGTTTTAGAAAACCCTCTTCCCCCGTTTAATTACATATTTCCGAAAGAACTTCACTAAATAGAAGTAATTGTACATTGAAGTTAACTGTAAACCATTTTATTCGTGGGATCGACCTCAACCTATTATTTAAGTTCTTTACTTGATATAAACGCTTCTATTTCATTAGGGAGGTGTAATTTGAGCTTATCAAATTTTGGCGCTACTGCTGGGGAATGTGGGTTTTAGATTAACCTTAATATTATTACTGATGTTTAGTCAACGGTTTCCTTATTTTACTTGTCTTTTATTTTTGTATATTTAAATCTTGCTCTAGTGTATTCCAAATACACAGAGTCGGGGATAACTAATCATTCCATTTGAGCTTGAACTTAACTGTACACTTCAAAGAATAGAAAATCAGCAGAACCCAGTCAATCTAGGTGATGGAATAATTTGGCAGACTCCACTACCTTTTCAGGATCACAATCAAGTAGTTGCAGAAAATCAAAATGATTATGCTTTGAGGAAGCAGCCTCCTATCCCATGCCTTCAAGAGTTGTATAAGGGAAACGTCATCATCACTGATTCTAATGGGCCTCTAGTCGTACTTCCTCTATCTTACGGGCAAACCTTCGTGGTATCTAGTAGTTTGATGCAGATGCTCACCACGAGAGGTTTGTTTCCACGTCTACCATCAGAAGATCTAGATGCTCACTTTGCTAAATTGAGGTCTGTGTGCAAGAGTGGTGTTGGGAGGCCATACTCAGATATTAACGTCATTAGGCTTAGATTGTTTTCTCTATCATCGACTGAAGATGTCGCGATATGGTTTACTAAATACTTAAAAATTCCATTTTTTCTTGGGATCACTTGAGAGATGTTTCTTAGCTCGGTATTACCTAGTGTCCACGAATCTCAACATCAAGGATAGAGTGAATAATTTTATGGCACTACCTGGTAAGTTGGTAAGTATCTCATGGAAAAGATTTACGATATATATGAGAGGCGTTCCATACCACCGAATTGAAGATGACTCACATAAAGAGTACTTGTATCGGGGTAAAGATAATAACAATAATGAATTAGTCGATACTCTTGTGAGAGGATTCATATGGTTGGTGCACATATGCTGAGATCGCAGAAAAGTTGGAGAAAATCTCTCGCCACAATAAGGCTTGGATTTATAGAATATTAGCCACTTGAAAAAACACCTTTGCAACGCAATCTATACACAATCTTGTTGTAGATGAGATTCGTGAAAACATCACTCAAATGCGAACTGATCTTGGGCTAGTATTAAAACATGTCACTAGAGGTGCAGAGAAGGTTAATGCGGTGAATTACTTGACTAAACCATCACTGACAGTGGAGTAGTACTATTATGAATAAAATATGTAGTAAATGATCAAACGGTGTTCCAACAAAACACCCTAGGCTCCAATCAGGAGAATTCGAGTCCAAATCAAGGAAACTAATGTGGAAACTATGGTAACTACAATAGAGAGGGCCGATGGAAACTACAAACATGACAACCACTATTCAACCTCGGTAACTATGGTTATAGAAATGATAAGAGTGGGACTTATGTTCCACCTCAAAAAGCTTCTCCTAGGGATGGTGGAGGTAGTATGGTGTGAGTTAAAAATATGTTACTAAAGATGATAGGAAGTTTTGATGCTAGTGATGAGCATGCCAAGGAATTGAGAGGTGATTAGCTAAAATTGGGAAAAAGATGGAAGCATATGCAGTCTAGATAAAGCATCTTGAGTTACAAATGGACCATTTGTCTACTACTGTGAACCCACGCAAACTGGGGACTCCTCCTAGCAATACCATCCAAAATCCTAAAAATTATGGACATTGCAAGCCAATCACTACTCGAGAAGTAAGTAAACTATTGATCCACCTATGCTATCTGTGGTAGATGATAACATGAGAAAAGACAAATAGATGGTGGAAAATTGTGCTGAATTAGTGGAAAAAATGGCAAAAGAAGAAGAGGTACCTCAGAATGTCGTCCCCATTCCTAATTATTCACATACATTACCTAAATTATTGGTGAAGAAGATTGAGGACTAGGAATAGCCTCATTGACTGTATCATTACATTCATTGGTCAAAAACGCGGAAAAATTTAAAAATCATTGATTACTTCTACATTGTGGTTTAAATTGATCTTTACATACACATAATAGTTATATCAATTATACAGAGACCCTTCATATATGATGATTACTTGGTCTTCTAGTTTTATTGCACATAAATACATAAAATATAGGATAGTCTCAAATATATGTCTCATCCCATAACAATGTAACAAGAGTATATCAAATTGGACCTAGCCCATACATCAATGTGATAAATCCACTTATAGGCTATACAATGTTTAGTATTCAAATTAAAATGAAATCCCATAATAGTCATAAAACATAAAAAACTTCATATGATTGATATTAGCATTGCGCTCGAAAAGTGAGGTTCTACCTAACTAGAACAAATTGAGAATTCTAAGACTTCTTTCAAAGTCCTCTCAAATCCCTTCAACAACCACAACCTAAAATGTTCGAGAGAAGGGAGAAAATGGGGTTAGTACACAACTTATATTAAGTATTGTACCATATGAATACATAATATCGAATCGTGCTAAAAGGAGAACTTTCATTAAAACATGCCATTTTACCTTTATAAAGCCTTATGCACATTCAAGAATAACATACCAATCAATAAGACATATTCATTTAGTCTATAGCATGTACATCACAAGACCAACAATGCTATGTCTAGTCAAATTAACATGCATAGCACATACTTGAACAGATAGTAAAAAAAAATCTATCATGAAGTCATGATAGAAACAAGCATGAATATTAGTTGATTACAACATAACCAAAGCAAGACAATTACCCATAGACCCTTATTAAGTTAACAAATGCAATGATCAAGAAAGCCCCATAACCTTACTGAATCAAGTAACTCAATCAAGTAACCCAACAAGAATGATGGCCAACATATGACTTCTAATAGCATGTCATTAAGAGAACATATAATAATCATTTAAAATTGAAGACCAAAACATATTCATAAGTAAAATTAATAATCATATAGTATCAACAATATGCAAGATCATCATATACATATCATGTAACATTATAAGTATATATAAATAACAACAACCTTCTAATGTTCCCTTCAAGGGAAACTAGTTAGAGACATAGGTACAAACCCCTACCCAGGCTATGTCAAACCCTTATGTTCCTTTAGTTTGTTTGTAGTTCATTACTTCAATTTAATTAAGGGAACATTTGACTTAACAAACATAGATCGCAAGATCTATGTGTAGAATCCGGCGTTGTAAAACCTTACATCGACTGAATGTTTTCTACCGTCCAAAGTAAAACCAAACATAAATGTACCTTTCTAGTTGAATCCACTCACTAATATTCCGATGGAGGAAACATAGTTGAAGAACTAAGAGATAGGTATAATCCATCTATATGCAACATTGCAATTGGAGCCTCATCTAATGGGAATCAATCGGATGAGTATCCGTTATTGGGGAGTGAACATCACATGTGGAGCTATAGGGTGAATCTTCCTCTATGGAAAGTCAACACCTCCCATTGTTAAGTTCACTCGGTGCTAACATAAGTCCCTTTTTGCAATGTATTTAATATATTTATTATTTATCATAGATTAATGTTGGTCATAGTGTCTAACCCTTGTATGATAATCACCATCACAGCTCAACAAAAATTGCATGGTATAGTCCTTTCAGTACAATTAATATATGTGAGGTTAGTACATTTCATATATCATAATAAGGCTCATTGATAAATCATCACCATCCTTATACCATTTACATATTATCCAACACATCACAAGCTATAGTCAAGATATTTAAATTCAACATCATACAAACCCTATCAATCTTTATACAAAATATACTTCAATGTAATATCATAATTTGAATACAATTTACCACAATTGTAGTGTGGAATAGGGATTTCAAGATTTCCAAGTATCCTTCACAATCCATATTAAAGGTCTTACCATACACCCTTAATTCAAAGCATATAGGAAAAATATAATAGCATATCAATACCCAATATGATAGTGAAGCCAATTGATTCACTACATCACAATTCATCACAAGTTCATGACTTAAGATAAAATACATAGGTCAAAGTCATAATCTAGATCAATTACACAAGAACAAGCGTGATCTGACTACAATTACCTAATATATTCACAATTGATACAATATCATCATCTAGTAGTAATTCAACAAAATCAATTCAATTCAACAAACATTACATAATTCATATCAAGATCATATCATAGGATTAAGGGGAATAGGTCATCTTCTACAAACTAGATCAATCAATCAAGAAATAACATAATTGAGTTATAATACATAATAATATGTTTATAATATAAAAAAATAATAAGCAGAGCAATTCCCAATATCAATTTCGAGATTGGAAAAGACCTACATGAAAACTCAACTTTTGAAATGAATTTGATGGAACCCCTTGAGAAAAGATGTCTCAAAGGTGAAAGGAATCCCAAACCTTAATAATTGATGAAGATTGATGGATAAATTATGCCCTTTGAATCCCTCTAACCCACTACTAAATTGTCTTTAATGGAGTTCTTCAACTAGAGAGAGAAACAAGAGAGAAAGGAGATAGTTTTGAGTTTTGGAATTATGCGAGCTTAGTTTTGTATAATTATCTTACTGGTTTATATAGGTATTTACATAACATAATTAGACTTCCCCTAAGCATTGATTAACCTACTAACTAGGACAAATAATTAAATGAATCAATTCAAAACATGCAGAAAAAACAATCCTCAAAGATGACACCACAATCGACGGATTGTATGTCCATCGATAGGTAGAGTGCACCTCCATGTTGCACATACGTCGATGAGTTCACAGAGTATGTAAAAGAGGCTTACCACAGATTTTATAAGTTTACATCTACGGATACAGCCCACTCCCGATATATTGGACAACGTATTGTGAGTTACATCCGTTTGTGTAAACTACCTTGAGCAGCCTTAGACCCCTAAATTCATGGATTCTCCTCAATGGCCTTCGTTTCATCCTTGCGGTGTCGTTCCTGGATATTTCAAATTTTAATCAACTATAACATATGTGATACACTCTTCCACCTATTTTGATCATTTTCCGACTGCTAAAAGCTTGTCAAATAGGCTAATGCACGCTAGTATATTTATAATATCAAAAAGAAAGCGTAAAAAAACAAATTCACAAGATCCATTTTGAGATTGCAAAAAGAACCACACGAAGAATCAACTTTTGAAATCAATAAGATGGAATCCTTTGAGAAAGAGGTCTCAAAGTTGAAAGGAATCACATACCTTACTAATTGATGAAGACTGACGGAGAAAATTTACCCTTTTCGGCCATTTAATCTACCCCTATGTTTGTCTTCGATGGAGTTCTTCAACAAGAAAGAAAAAGAAGAGAGAAGGAAGAGAGTTTTAGGTTTGCGAATTATGAGAGCTATGGTTAGTCTAATTAGATTTGGGGATTTATATAGGTGGTGAACTAAATTAATTGTATTTCCCCTAATCTCTAATAAACCTCCTTACAAAGACATCATAGTAAATAAATTAATTCAAAATGTGCAGCAAAAATAGTCCTCATGGACGACACCACGATCGTATGTCCATCGACGGGCACTGTGCACCTCCTTATTGCACATCCATTTATGAGTTCACAAACTATGAAAAAGAGGATTCCCATACATTTGGTTAAGTTTAAATCGACGGAAGCAGTCCACGCCTTTCAATTGGACAATGGATCGTGGGTTGCATTTGTTAGTGGACACTGGCTTGGGAAGCCTTCGACTCTAAAATGCAAGGTTCTTCCTAGAGGGTCGTTAGTTGGTCCTTGAGGATTCGTGCCTGGATGTTTCAACTACAAATCAAACCTAATAGATGATAGACACTTTTCCACAAGGTTATATCATTTTCCGAGTCCTAAAATCTAGTAAAATAGATAAGGCACACTATTAATTCATTGAACTAGTTTCTGGACGTCACAGACGTTCTTGGATGTTTTGACTTCTAATGTTCTTAAATGACTTATATTCATCAAAATATACCTTAAAAAGTGTCTAAACATTTTGACACTCATGTGAGGCGCTATAATACATCTAAGATTGTCTACATGTTACAAATACTCCATGATGTTCTCGTGAGAGTGAAGTCTTTTATATTTCTTGCCGATTTTTTTATTCTTGATTTTGAGGTGCAATTTGAGGTTTCTATTATTCTTTGGAGGTGATTGCTTGCCACTTCCGTGCCTTTGTTGATAGGATAAAGGGCATATGAAGTTTAGGTTGAACAATGAAGAAGCAATGTTTAGCATTTGTTGATCTATGAAGTAGAGTGGTGAGTTCAAAACTATACCTTCTATATCCTATAGGGTTTAGAATATGTATGAGGAACAAATCAAAAAAGGTCTAGTTTTTGATGGACTAGTAGAAGTAATAATGAATTTTTATTGTGATGGTATTAAAGATTATAGGTCTTTTGTTGCGAAAATTTAATGAAACAAATATTGGTCTAAACCAAAAAAATTGGAGTTAGATATGAAACATCGCAAATCTTCACCCTGGAGATCGATCATCTATTAAAGAGGTTCCTAAATTAGAGATTACGGCTATACTACCTCATCAGAGGTATGTATTCTTGGAAAGTGATTACACTTTGCCGGTAATCGATGCAGTGGATTTGAATGTGCAACAAGTAGAGTTTTGGTGGATGTTTGTAAGAGGTTTAAACGAGCCATTGCTTTGACTATTGGAAACATTATTAGAATCAATCCCGATATTTGCACAAAAAATCCAACTCATGCCCGATCATAAGACAAGTATTTAGAAGCAGAGATGGTTGAATCCACCTATGCAAGAGGTAGTGAAGAAGGAGATCATGAAGTGGTTAGATGTCGGAGTCATATATCCTAGTAGTTGGGTATGCCCTATTCAGTTTTCTCCCAAAGAGTGAGGAATGACAGTAGTGCCCAATGAGAGGAACGAACTTTTTCCAATGAGGCTGATGACCAGTTGGGGAGTTTGGATGGATTATTGCATGTTGAATGTAGGAACTGAGAAGTACCATTCTTCTATGCCCTTTATGGACAAGATATTAGATAGACTCGCAGGAAAATGATGCTTGTGTTTTCATGATTGCTATTCGGGTTACAATCAAATCTCTATTTCCCTAGAGGATCAAGAGAAGACCAATTTTTGTTGCCATTATAGGATATTCGCCTTCAAGATGATGCCTTTTGGGTTATGTAATGCACCGGGGAGCTTCAGGTTATGTATGATGTGGATATTCTCCGATATGATGGAGGACACTACTAAGGTGTTCATTAATGACTTCTTGATTGTTGTTGAGTCATTTAATCTGTGTTCGAGTAACTAGGTTGAGGTTCTAAAAAGATGTAACGATTGCAATCATGTGCTTAATTGGAAGAAATGTCCCAATATTGTAAAAAAAGGTATAGTATTGGTCCATCTCATCTCTCAGAAGGGGAAAGATGTTAATTGAAAGAAAGTTGAAGTTATAGAGAGGAATTTTTCCATCTTTGTGTGTAAAAGGTGTGAGAAGTTTTCTGGGACATGCGGGCATCTACCAAAGGTTTATTAGAAATTATCGAAAATTGCACACCCTTTGAGCAAATTGCTCGAAAAGAAATGTGAGTTGTAATTGGATGAATCATGTTCGAAATCATTTGGAAAGTGAAAGAAGAAGTTGGTGTCCGCTCCCATTATTATTTCTCTAGATTGGTGTAAGCTATTTGGGGTGATGTGTGATTCTAGTAGGGTTGCTCTTTGTGTATTATTGGGACAGAGAAGAGATAAAATCCTTCACCCCGTTTAATATGCAAGTAATTCCCTGAATGATACCCAAAATACTATATTGTAACAGAAAAAAAAATTCTTTAGGTTGTATTTGCGTTTGAAAATTTTATGCTTCTATTTTCTTGCCATGAGAGTCATAGTGCATATTTAAAACTCCGCTTCGAGGTACTTTATGAAAAAGAAGTATGTGAAGCCACAATGATTAGATGGGTTCTATTATTGCAAGAGTTTTTTTGAGGTAAAAGATAGAAATGTGACTGAAAAATAAAGTTGTCAATCACTTATGTAGACTAGAGGATGAAGCTATGCTAAAATTGGGCGAAAAGGCTGAAATTTATGATACCTTCTTTGATGAACATGTATTGGCCACTTCTCAAAAACTGATTCATTGCTTCCCCAATTTTCAAATTTATCTGGCTAGTCATGTAGCCCCATCGTACTTTTCCTTCAATTAGAGGAAGAAGTTCATGTATGATCTGAAAATGTTCTATTGTGATTAGCCTTACATATGTCGGAGATGTGCTGATAGGTTCATTCGTCGTTGTGTACTAAAAGTTGAGATGTTGAGTATTTTTGAGACATGTCACTCTTCGCTTGTGGGTGGGCACCATAGTGGTATCCGTACTGCCGAAACGATTTTGTAGTGTGGGTACTATTTTCCAACAATTTACCAATATTCTTACAAATTTACGAAGTCATGTGATAGGTGCAAAAGAAATTGTGGAATTTTGATAAGGCAATAGCTCCCTTTAAATCCTATTCTGGTGATTCACTTATTTGATGTTTTGTGTATTGACATTTTGGGACCTTTTGTGAGTTCTCATGCAATGGAGTATATTACTGTCGGGGTTTCTGTGTCATAATGGGTGGAAGCTATAGCGCTTTTGAACAATGAAAGGAAGAGTGTCACCGCATTCTTGAAAAAAGACATCTTCTCAAGATTTTGAAAACTTGCGCTATTATTAGTGATGGCAGATCTATCTTTTACAATAAGTTGTTCAAATGGCTATTGGAGAAATATGCGATTTTCCATAATGTAGAAACTCATTATCATCAAAAGCCTAGTGGGAATGTTGAGGGGTCACATCGAGAATTCATGCGAATTTCATCAAAAACTGTAAATGCTAGTAGAACAGATTGGTGAAGTAGTCTTCATGATGCTCTTTCGGCTTACCATACAACATCCAAGACTCCCATAGGTATGTCCCTATACCAATTTGTGTGTGGGAAGGCTTTTCACTTGCTGGTCTAGTTAGAGCACAAAGCAATATGGGCAATGATGAAATTTAAGATTGATTGTAATGAAGCGGTGGAACACATACATAATGGGTTAAATGAGCTTGTGAGTTTATCCTAAAAGCTTATGAAATTTTAGCCCTATATACATAAAAGATGAAGAAGTACCACGACCAAAAGATTGAAAAGAGAAAATTTGTGTTTGGGTACTTGGCACTTCTATTCAACTCTAGGCTTTGTTTGTTTATTGGAAAACTCAAGTCAAACTAGACAGGACCATTCCTTAACAATAAATTATTTCCACATGGAGCGGTTGAGTGGGACAATAAAGAGGTGAAATCTTTAATGTAAACGGGCAAAGGATTAATATCTACATGGGGCATGTAGAGAGTGTCAATGAAGTGGTTGAGTCATATCACCTTGTTGATGTCTGGCTATTCATGGATCTTGTGTCATGCCACAACGTTAAATCAAGAGCATCTAGGGAGCCAACCAAATGTGTATCCTCTAGCCAACAATAGGAATTTTTTTTCTTTGTACGAATAGTCAAATTTTCTTTTTTCGTTATGCTTTGCTCAAATTCATGCTTAATTTTTGTTATTAGTAATGTTGGATAAGAATTAATTTAGGGTATGTGCCACAAAAGTATCTAAAAATAACAAAAAGAATAGCTTAATGGGTATTACATGTGCATGGACCAATACTAAAATTCATCAGAAAATGGTATGGTGAATAAATCTACGGAACCCATCTACTGGTCGTCATTTAATCGATGGACCGTTGATTCTGTCCATAGATCAAAGGTATGTCTTAAAAAAATTTTATGTATTGTTGAAATTGACGATCCAGACGATAGTTTGTCGACTACTTACAGACAATCAAATGGTATTCATCGATCCAAAGTACCAGATACCCGACCCAACCCGTCTGGCGATATTAATAGTTTTCAAATTCTTTCCCCAACTGTTTTTTTCCTTATTTAATTCCTTTCTCATAAAAATCATATTTTCCCATTCCATAACTGTCAGATTCTTCTGAACTCCAAAATTATACCAAATTCCCAAAACCCACTTCTTCCCAAAATTGTACTTTTTTGGCATTGACTTCATAAGACACGTAGTATGTTGCAATGATCACTATCCCAAGCACTCCACTAAAATCATATTGTATTTTGATCCCTTTTGTTTTATAAATTCTCGTTCACACACTTTTGGAATTAAAACATAGAAAGTGGGTCTTGACCAACAGACAAAATTGTTTGATTTTCCTAGTTGAAACTTGTGTAAAATGTCCCTTGGGACGATAGAGAGTCATTCGGTTTCTAGAAAATCTTTTAAAATGTGTTTGTGTTTGTTATTATTTACTTTTCGATTTGGGGTTTTGTAGCATCGATGAATTAGAGTATGAATCTTCTGAAAATTAAACTCTAGCAATGAAGAAATCATTTTTTTATTTTTTCTATGTGTTGTATAAACATGTGTGGGCCTAAAGGTGTCCAAATGTGGAGTTTGAAACATGGTCTGAAATTCTTTTCATTCCACAAGCACGAGACCCTATGAACGGGCCGTCGATGGGGTACGTCGATTTGACAACCCTAAATATGTCTAAGTCTTAGACGACGAGAGTGGAACTACGGTCCGTCGAATGATCGACAGGCCATTCGGCAAGTCTGTCATTTCATTCAGAGAAGTGGTTTTGTGTGATTTTTAAAATTATGGTAAGTGTTAGACTATGGAAGTGGAGTATGGCTCATAGAGTGATGGATGAGCCGTTATGCATGTCCGTCGTTTGAACTTAGAGGTCCGAAGATTTTTGTAACTTGAATATATTTTGTGTGTCAGCTCACAGACCCTATCGATAGTCCATCGATTCTTCGATGACCCATCGATAATGCCCGTCAACAAGTAGTGCAAGTCTAAACTTAAATGTTCTTTTTGATTCCTTTATTTGCATTGATTGTTTTGAGTGTGTCGTAAGATTTCAATGAGACTAACAACTGCTTACTGGTACATATGGCTCCCAAATTTGATATAGTTTATTCCACAGGTAGGTCCATGTCCATGGAAAAATCCCGTCGGATGATTGGCACTTCAGATTATGAGAGGAATCCTGAATATGCTCTCCTAAGCACAACCACCCCTACACCAGCAGCACGAGCAACTCGGGGTACCCCCTAGAAGGTGGTTTTCGGCATAGCCACTGCCTCCCATTCTAATGAGGAGCGCATATTGTCCGGTACACCATGTAGTTCTGCCTCTGGCTCTAAAGGAGCATCTGGCTCCGAAGCTACATCAGGATTAGAGTCGTCACATTCTTTGGGGTTAAATGAGGACACTGCCTCCTGTTTTGTATAAGATGGATCCACTCAATCAAAGAAACTTGCCCGCTAGCCTTGTTTGATGATGCCAACAGATCAGAGTTTGCCTCGACACCCTAGGGAGATTTTGCTTCACTCGTCGCTGAGTAGCCATACTCGTGGTGCATAGATGGTAAGTATCAGGTATACAGGGACGCCAAGGTGCCAAATGTAAATGGGTTGATGAACGGGTTGGTGATGGTCTAGCGTAGATTTTATACGTGTAGATTCACACAATCCGTGATGTGTAGAGATTGTACACCCATCACGGCCTTGAACGACTAGCTAAGAGCCTAAGGTCGTACAGCGAGGAGATTTTTAGAGAGTTCTACACCTCCTATGTGGAAACCCACAAAGATTCTTTTGATAGGCGGTCGAGACCCCTCAAACAAGACCAGCTAACCACAATGCCAGTTCTGGGCTACCGATTGGATATTTCTCCGATCACCATTCATCGTTTCATGTATCGAACCTCCATTCATACTATTCGGGTCCTCTTGACTCTGAGTTTGGTTACATGTAAGATATCACAAAAAGTATCCACTTTTAAAGGGCCATGGAACAGAGAGGTAGGTAAGAGGTGGTTTGCTGAACACCTATCCATCAACGGGGATGGGGCAGATTGGGTGTTAGACCAAAAGGGCTGATAAAAAAGGCCAACCACACTTTAAAAACCAAGTTCTTTTTCTGTTAGTCTGCCACCGCCTATCTCAGACGACACTAGATAATATTCTTACTTGGCATAGTGCAATACTGGTAGCATCCTTGGTGATAGATTTGGAGATCTATTTTTTGATGTTGTTAATCACGATGATACATGAGAAAGATATCAAGTCCTCCACTACTTACCCATTCACGTGTTTGATTTATCATCTATGCAGGGATGTCGGATTTCCCATTCGTCAATGTGATACACTCGCACTCCGGGTGGAAGAATTTATACAATTCTAATCAGGGATAAAGCCAATGTAGCACCACCGCGGAGAGGGCCCAGAGTTGAGTTACAGCCATTGAATGAGAACTTTGTGGACACGGTAGAGTTAGAACAAGAAGTTGATCCTGTAACTTTAGAGTCCTATGATACCACCCCGGCCAAGTCCGCCCATGCTGCTTGTAGAGCACCCAGTTCGTCCTGATCTACTCCACCATCTGTAGAAGTGGTCCCTTTGGCGAAGGTCCAGAAGTTAGAGGCTGAGATGGCCACCCTACTGCATTACATACATCCTTGGATGCCAAATTCTTTCGTCGAGGCTGAGGACCGGATTGAGAAGAGGGTGGCCCAACTAACAAAGTAGAAGATTTAGGTGGTTAACCAACAATTGATGCATTTGAGTTGTCAGTTCTTGCACCACCAGCCCAAAACATTAACTTATTTACTCTTCAGGAATCTATCGAGAGTTTGCACCTTTCGAGTTAGCAGTGGACATTGTGTTTGTTGCACTATTAACAACCCCTACTGAGCTGTCCCTTGATCCATGCAGTCATTACAAGAGACACCGTTCTCAATGGACTACTTAGAGTAAGGATGCATGTGAGAAGAAGAAAGAGAGGACGGACCTTGAGGCTCATAGGAGAGCCTCTTTGATTGATGACGAGATCCGTGAAATGAGAGTTTGAGAGATAGCGGTTGGGGCATCTTGTTCCGATATTTTTGTATGCACCATTGAGGGTTACCCATCTACTGATGTTGCAGGATCTGGGCAACCAGACCCGCCTACTTATTGAGTGTTTTTCAGCGCTATGCACCATAGGTTTACTTCACCTACCACCTTATTCTTGTATTTTGTTTTGACGCATTAGGGAAAATTTCATGTTATTTTGTTTGAGGTGGGGTAAATGGAAAGTGAGGTTTAGGGTCAAGTTTGAGTAGCCACATCACGATCCTCTATTGGGGGTTTTCTTTCCTGTGTTCTTTGCCCCAACAAACGTATTACCTTACTATTGAACCGGCATGTCATAGCTAGTACAAAGTATAAAATACTTAAATATGAAGAATGATATCTAAGTATTAATGATATCCCATCCTTTGAAAATTCTTGTACGAATCGGTTAAAATAAGTTGAATGTGTTATCTCTAATCATGACATAGATGGGCACCCAGTGCATGACCCTCAAGCTAACACCTAAACTAGGAAATGTTTTCAAGAGAGTGTGAGGAGTTTGAGTGTTCAACTTTTAGTACCAAGGTAGAATTTGCCCGGTTGGATATCCAGAAGGAATCTGTGTTAGGCGACTAGGGAAGGATTATAGTCCCTTGTTCGAATTAGAAAACATCTACACTAAAATTAAGTGAACAAAATTAAAGTTTTATCACTTGTTGATAAAATCTATTGAGCCTATAATAGACCTTTATTTTCCTCACCAAACCACCTTCCCTCGGTTTAATATGTTGTTCCAAAACCCTCCTTGGATATATGCACCTCAACATCAGCCAAAAACATATGTTGAGGGTTTCTAATACCGAAACTGACCTCGTCTTGGCCCTGACCAACAATTGGGTAATGTGTACCTAGTATCATGGCAAAACCTAATTTGAGGGTGGCTATTATGAGTTATGATCCGAATTTGCGTATCAAACAAGTTTGATATGGAAATTAAAAGATGAAATGAGCAAAGTATGTTAAAGATTATCAACTA
This sequence comes from Solanum pimpinellifolium, assembly GCA_034621305.1. NCBI lineage: Eukaryota > Viridiplantae > Streptophyta > Magnoliopsida > Solanales > Solanaceae > Solanum > Solanum pimpinellifolium. The sequence continues at coordinate 34,500,796 of CM067873.1, read as the reverse complement.
AAAAATAATAAATGAATGATTTTAAAAGGAAAAATTAGAGAAAAGAAAGAAAAGAAGTGATCACAAAATGAGGTAAGAGTCATATGCACAAAGAAGAAAGGGAAAAACAAGACAGATGAAAAATGAGAAAAGTAGGAAATAAAAGACAATGAAAAAGGTAGAAATTTTTGCTGTAATGTTGATAAAGGAAAAAATTCTCTAAAATATACTTATATGTACCATACCTGACCCTTAACCTACGTTACAAGCAAAGAAAGTCCTATTGTTATCGTAGAAGTTTAGTGTGGTGAACTCAAGTAGTGGAATAAGGGAAAGACTATGGAGACAAGCACTAGCTATGTATTAACTTGTTTTTGAGTGTGATTATTGAATATAGATCTTTGTAGCAAAGTTAAAATCAGTATGGGAAAAAGAAATATTTCTTTTGAAGTGAGGGCAATAGTTTCAATCTCGAAAAGTTGGTACCTTTTTGAGAGGAAAAATAGTAGAGGTATCGGTGCATGGTGAATTTGTGTCATATGCTGATTCACATGAGTTAGCTTATTGAACCTAAGAGTGTAAGAATGCACTAAAGTGAAGAAGAAGATGAGGTGAAAGCCATGTGATTGCGAATTTAAGTTGAGTGTGTTATTTTGAGTCGTAGTCCATCGCTTGAGGACAAACAATGAATTAAAGTTCAGGGTTATGATATATCGTTATTTCACGATGTTTTCAATATTTTTTCCTTAAGAGTTGTGTATGTCTAGAGACTTATTGTAGTAGTTTTAAGATATCTTTACGTTTGTTTTGCTGGAAAGATGTCAAGAAATAAAACGCAGAAAGCAGCTGAAATAAATTGCAGAAGCAACCTACGAAGGCCATCGACGGTCTGTCATTACATTCGACGATCTGTTGTTGGTGACCATCAATTTGAGTTCAGGAGAATGGAGAAAGCCGGAGAAAGATGACCAAGTGTGATACTACAAAAGGGATCAACGGTCTATTGATTGACCGAAGGACCTTCTTGTTGAACCGTCGATTAGATCAGAGATAGTCATGGTAACCAAAGTTTGAGAAATTCTAGTTATGGAGAAACGGAACGCATCGATAGACTATGTTGTTGGTCTATCAATTGATTCATAGATGATTCCATCTCAGGGAAAGAAATGATTCTAAGTCTGAACATGCGGAGGCAGTCGACGATGCGTCGATTCATGGAAGGTACTTCTCTATGGGTCGTCAGCTACAACTGCATTTTTTTGAAAACATTCCTAATTTTAATTCCCTTTATATTAAGACAATGTTTTCAAAAAATATTGTTTAAAAACCTTGTTTTTGGGGTTAGATATTATTGTTATTGTTCTTAGATTGTGTTAAGAGTTTGGGTTTAGAAACTTCTGGTATTATTCAATTTCTGGTTTTTCTTCAAATTTTCAATGTAAGTTCATATTTTATTGTTTAACAAGTATGAATTGAGTTCTTATATGGACGAGTAACTAAATCCACTACTATATTTGTGGAAATCATGGGTGATTACAAAGTAAACCTTTTTTTAATAACATTCCTCAAATAGGTTACTGCATATATTGATAATTCTTTCGTTTAGATGTTTTTTTAATGACTACACGCATTAAAATTATCCTTGTTTCAACTTGTCGTCCATAAAGGTAGCAATCAGAAAAGAATTATCAACATAGATTTAGTGGGATACTATCTAATAGTATAGTCTCTATTGGTGCAATGTAATAAACAAGCAATACATCGAATATGCTTCATACTATGAAGTAAAGTAAGGGTTAGTAGCTTATACACACATAGCCAGACCATGCTATGGGGTGACATTCTCTAAATGCTATTCCAAGGATTTTGAGATACCTAACTTATCATTGTTCGTGTAAAACACTTGGAAAGAATTATTATAGCTTTAAATACTACATCATGAACCTATGGGGAACACATACACCCTAGTTTCTCTCACAACTTGATAAAAACTATATCTTGTTACTTTTAACTTGTTTTACATATAGATATTAAAGAAGTTTGTTTAAAAAAAACCCCTTTTATTAGTTGTTTTCGGAAATAAATTGAATAAATAGAAGTAATTGTACATTTAAGTTAAGTCTAAAGCATTTTCCTCGTGGGATAAACCGCAGCCTATAAGTTTGGTTCTTAACTTGATAAACTGCCTATACCTAATTAGGGAGGTGTAATTTGAGCTTAACAAATAATAAATTCAAAATTTCTTTTAATATAATGTAATATAGTTTTTTGGGAGATTCTTTAACCGACAACCACCAATATGAGACAAAGTGGTGATACAACTTCTTACCCATGCTCCTACAACTTTCCCATAATTTGCCGATGCATCGATCTACTTATCATAGTGATCCACTAGCTTAACATATGTAATCATCTAAAAAGTATGACCGATTAATACCCATGATGACTAAATGGTTTATGGATATTTAAGTCATAACGAACTCGCATCCTCATATTGGTACTCAATATTACTCAAAAAATTATAGTCAGATCATTCTTTTTGAAGTAACTTCTTTCTTTTGATGAGATAATTGCTTAAAACTTATATTTAAAAGCTCTTTTTGATTTAATATTCCTTTTTCTTGCTCAAAACTATATGAAGAAACCTTAGTTTACTCTTATCATAAATGTGAAAACATTTATAAACTCTTAGGGAATACTTTTCTTCATTATAATTTTGGAGAAATAAATAAAAATCTTTACTCTTTACTTATCTTGAAAATTGAGTATTAAAGTTAAAACGTTGTTAAAGACTCGTGAAAACTTTTAAGAACTTAGGTTTTACTTGCCTCTTAACTTCTACACTTGACCCTTCGCTTCTTTGACTTTGATGTTAAACTTTCCTTGAATTGGATTATAGATTTAAGGTTCATGATCTCATGCTTATGGATGATTTTAAGATGCTTATATGTACCTTAGAGTGTTGGAATCAACTAAGAAAGATAGGTACATCACTTAGCAACTAGTACAAAATGGTGGCGGAAGAAATTGGAGAACATGCATCCCTGGAACTCTGAGAGGAGTTGGGAACCAGGCCACAAACCTAAGAAAGTTGGGTGGGGTTCTCTTGATGGTGCGGAGCAACAAGGACCTATGGACAAAAAAAATTTGTGCAGCTCTGAGAGGCATGGCGCACCAGCCCCCCTGCCCAACTCGATTTTTCTCCTTTATTTTTCATTTCTAAACCCTCTAAACTTTCATGGTTTTTTCCCAAAATACTTAGGATCATTATTACTATAAATATACAATAGACTCCGCCCAAAACTAAACTCGGAAGAATAAAGCAAAACTTCAACAAGAAAACCATGAAGAATTAAACGAAACATCAACAATGTAATTCAAACTCACTTTCTTAATATTAAAATATTTACATATGCTGAAATTAAACAAGATTTGTGTGTGGATGAAGTAATCTAATAGTAATGATCTCGCTTAAATTTTGTAGGGATCATCCCCCGAGAATTCCACAAGCAAAGTTTGAGCGTTCTTGACGATTCTTTATTTCCCACCATTCTACTCTTCTTTTCTCTATTCTCCAAGACCTAGCATGAATTTTTTTTCTAACCTGAACAAAGATCTTTTTTTACCACATTTATTTCATAAAAATGAATTAATTTAATTAAGTAAGAAAAAGACAACTTTTTCCTTCCCAAATCCTTATTGGTTTTCCTCAATCCAACAGTTCAACTGCCGAAAAGCATAACTGACTCATAAAATTTAAAAACTGCACAAACTTGGTGGCGTTTAAAATAATATAATAAGGTCTTTCCAACCATATATTGAACTAATACTAACTTATTCTGATCTTGAAGTAATGGTCCTCTGAAAATGACAAAAAGTCACTTTCTTAAATTAGAATTTTTCTACATTTTCTTATTCCTTTCACAAATAAGTATATTCTTATTTTAAACTCCATTTTAGATGTTTCTAGGTGCCAGATGTTATAGTATCTCCCTCTTGTATCGTTAGTCCACAAATGAGAGTAATTTTATTAGACTTAGGGTAGCAATATAAATTTCAAACACTCGCAAGCAATTGAAACCTAACAAAATGCTTACATGAAACAAGCTAGTACGTAGAACAAAATTAATACCCTGGTCAATTTTTTCTCTTTATTCAAAGGGATGAAAATATCTCTTCTTCATGTCCTCTTCAGCTTCCCAAGTAGCTTCTTCAACAAATTGGTTCCTCCAAAGGACTTTGACTGCTGCTACCTCTTTTAATCTAAACTTGCAAACTTTGTAGTATAGGATTTGCACCGGAATCTTTTCATAAGACAACTTATCTTGGAACTCACTAATATCAGTTTGAATAATCAAGGAACGATAACCCATGAAATTCCATAACGTGGAGACATTATACACAGGATGAACCGTAAACACATATGCTACCTTTCTAATCCTCTTGGCAATTCTATGTGCACCAACATACCAACGTCTAAGTTTACCATTCTTAATAAACCTAATAACACCCTTTATGGGTGAAACTTTCATGTAAACCCAATCAACTACCACAAACTCCAATTCTCTTCTCCTAAAATTGGTGAAGAATTTCTAACGATTCTGGGCCATATTGAAACTCTTTAGACACTTTAACCTTGTCCTTAGCTTGGTGAACAAAATCTTATCCTATCAACCCTTTTTCACAAAACTCAAACCATCCAATAGTAGATCTACATATTCTTAGATAAAGAGCTTCATATGGAGCCATCTAGATACTAGAGTGGTAACTATTGTTGTAGGAAAACTCAATTACGGGAAGGTGATAGTCCAATTTCCTTTGGAATCAATCATGCATGCCCAAAAATGTCCTCTAGGGACTAGATAGTCTGCTCAGCTTGCCAATTTGTTTTATGATAAAAGGCAGTACTTAAGATCATTTTTGAACCCAACGTTCCTAAATATATTTCCATATCTTTTCAATAAATTATGCACCTCTATCTAAATTGGTGGACCTCGACACTTAATGAAGTTCTCCAACCCTTTAAATCTACCACTAGCATAATCTTTATCAAATGAGTAGTCTTTACCATCAAAAGTGGGTAGATTTTGTCATTCTATCAACAATCACCCAAATGGAATCATGCTGCTTGTGAGACCTTGGTAACCCTATGATAAAATCCATATTAATCATCTCCCACTTCCTTTTAGGAAGTTCTACATTCTTTGACAATTCTTTGGGCCTTTGGTACTCGACTTTAACTTTTTGGAAATTTTGGCGCTTGGCAACAAATTAAACAATGCCCTTGTTCATACTATTCCACAAATAAACCTCACACAAGTCGAGAATGGAACTCTGATGAATGGAATATCTGCAGCTATAAGCTTCCTCCATGATTCTCTTTTAGAGTCCATAAACAATTGGCATACACAATCTACCTTGATATCTTATTGCACAATTTTCCCCTTGTTTAAAAGCAAACACCTTTTGCATATGTACGTTTGCCTTCAGATAAAACATAATGAGATCTTCTTCTTGCTTCTCTTTCACTTCTGACACTAATGATAATTCAGTCCCATTAGTCACCACCAATCCTCCTTCGTAGAATCCATGAGTTATACTCCTAAGCGTGCAACTCTATTCACATGTTATGCTAGTTTTTTTTCTTCAACATTGTCGGGATTAACAATAGATAACCACCTTAAGGCATCAATAACAACATTAGTGTTGCCTTGCTTTTAATGAATTTTTATGTCTTAAGTGTTGAGCAATTCGAAGCATCTAATTTGTGTGAGGTTAAGTTGTTTATGTTTGAACACATTGTTTGCTCTTGTGATCAGTAGATATATCAACATAAATGCAATACAAATAGTCACCCAGTATTTTCAAGGCAAAAACTGTAGCAGCCAACTATAATTAATGGATTGGGTAGTGTTTCTCATGAGCTTTCAATTTTCTAGAGGGTTATGTTATAACATTGCAATAATAAATTAATACATAACCCAAATAAACCCTAAATGCATCACAATACACCACAAAACCTCGAGTACCTTCCAATAAAGTCAAAACTATGGCAGTAGTAAACCACTTTTTCAATTCATGAAAGGTTTTTTCAGAAGCTTCATACTATTGAAACCTAATTGTCTTCTGAGTCTACTTGGTCAATGGAGATGAAATAGATGAAAACCCTTCAACAAACTTACTATAGTAGCCAGCCAAACGTAGAAACTCCTTTTATCATTTGGAAACGTGGGTCCAATCAAACTCTGAAATACTTCTATCTTTTAGAAATCAACTCTAATTCTATAAGTAGAAACTATATTGTAACGACCTAGGAGTACCACCTAAGATTCATTCATTGCATTGTATTAAATTAGTACAAAACTATAAAACTTTTCCACATGAAGTCAATAAGAAAATTCTTTTCTAAAACATACGAAGAACTAAGTCTCATCACAAGCCACTTAGGCACATATAATTATAATAAGTTCATGACCCTTACATTGAAAAGAAACTTATTTCTTAAATAAAGTCTTTAATGAAAGAAATCTAAAATGAATATCTATGTCCACGAATATATAAGACATACCAAATCTTGAAGGAATTATACTTCCCAAGATTCAACTGTGGAAATCTTCACTTTCCACGACATACACATGTAGAAATAGAGTGAAATATGACATTAGTAAAAATAAGAAATATGTAAGGTGACCATGTAACAAATACTATAAGAAAAGACAGTTTAGTTGCAATACACCTTTCATGCTATTTTTTATAGATCTGATATAAAATTATGAAATACATCTTACAAGGCAATTATCAACATCCAATATAATACCCTAAGAAACATAAGGTATGACCAAATTCATAAAGTAACTCATTTATCCATTGATACCCTCTATCTACAGTTATCCTATGACCCACATAGTTAAGACATAAAGAGACTGCCTTACAACCTCTTCTATATACACCTAAGTGTTCTTTATGACTACCAAAGAAAATGATATTTCATTTCCAATACAACCACAAAAAGTCAACATAATGACTGATGATCCTAAAACAAACATTCATGCATTTAAGGGGATTTCACATGATTCTTTTTGAATACCTAGGGAACATACTTTTGCTACTTTAAAGCCTACTTAGGCAAACTATAGATAGCATCCCATTAAACCTAAACGTTGTAGAACCTATCCAATAACGAGAGTGCACATCTCGTATGATAGAATAGGCATTAACAATCATAAACCACACTATATAGGTATGGAATCCAGTGTCAAAACACCCCACATCGTGGAAGATGTTCTACTTGTCAAAGGTAGAACTAAGGACACATCTCATGTCGGAACATGGTTTAGGGGGTATCAAAAGACTTATTTGTATTCTAATCTCATACTTCAAGTACAGCCACTGTTGTAAGGATATCCACTAAGTGCTTTCCCTTGGATCTCATAGATTAAGTTCATTCACATGATATTATTTGAGAAGATACCATATTTAAGTCGTACCAACTAAAAATTCCACTACAAAGAAGGTGTCCACAAGGGCTACCGACTAGGGTTCATTAGGATAGCTCATTCATGACATGGGTACAATGCTAGGTCTATACTATTCTCTTCAATATAAACCTTATTTTTATATTCAAAGTTTCACATTCACTTAGGGTTTTAGACTCATCAAGAAGGGGAACAATTCTTAGGTCTACCATTTTAAGACATACTTTAGAACACCTCATTTATCATTCATGTACAAAGTAAGGACAACTAGGTCTACATAAGCAAGACACAATATCAACATATATAGGATCTTCATAATTTATCATCATCATATACAAATATTTAGAGGAACCATGCTTTTAATAACAATATGACATATCTTTATACAAATTATTCATAACATAATATATAAATTTCACAATATATCTATCTTCCACATAACCACATAACTAACCTACAATTCACATCATCAACCATCAAGAACGCAATCACAATAATATCAACAAGTAAGAACCTCTACTAGAAGTAGATCAAACCATACAAAAGCAATCCTACTATACTAAGCCATTTGAACTCGCCATTATCAAATATAACAATTCACCAATTATAAAAATCCATTACAACAATAGAATTTCCCATCATCATTCCTATAAGTCCAAGATCACCTACTCATCCTTATATTCGTAATTCAGCATATATAGAGATAGACAACAACAAAAATCAATAGTATAACGCAATCTAAATACAATTCCACCCATATACAATAACAATTATGAAACCCACTTTTCAAGCAAAAACTAAGGATTTTGAAGGACCATGGGCTCATGGAGTTTTTCACTTAAAATAATCAACCAAATCATAATATAAATATAACAATTCGTTTGAAACGATTCAATGATAGAAACCATGAGTTTGAGGGAAAATTGGGGTTTTGATGTCTTTTTAAACTTGAAAACTATTTGAGAAGTTGCTCTATAAAGAAAGATAACTATTGATAAAGATTGACCATACCTTTGTATTGATAAGCACACAAAATTTGGATTCAAAACTTGGAGAATTGATATTCTTACTTTGAGCTTGAAAGTTCTTGAATGGAGGATTTGGAGTAGAGAGAGAATTTTGAGAGAAGGTAGAGATTTTGATTTTTAATTTGACGGTTTTTTTTATTGGTGAAGTGGGGTAAAAGTTACTCAAAACAATTTACAATAAACCCCTTAAGTACGTAAAATAACCCTACACCTATTGGACTTTTTAGGAGAAGTCTAACTTAACTTTTATTGACGCACTCAAATAAGGAACATGTCTGCGCGTAATGGAGGCACTCCACTATTTTGTTCTGATGTTTTTTCGAGGAATAAAGGTTGGTGACAAGCCCGCAATATGGAGGCAACTTTTTCCATCTAAATCACACGTAAGATCTCTTAAAATGAAGTAAGGTCCTCAGATCCACATCTTCTTTTAAAGGTCTAAAATATGTTAATTAAGTGTTTTAATAGTACGCATACTTCATTTGATGTGTTTTGGAGGTCAAATGTCCAAGAACGTCTTATGACGTTTAAAAGTTAGCCTTTGGACGTACTTGTGTGTTCTTAGAGTGTTTGTATGTGTTGCATCTATTGTTTGGTGCTCAAACATTTATGGAAGGACCATAATATTTATAGGAGTATAATTTCTGTCAAGGCATCGGGTAAAAAACATTCCAAGGTCCCCACAAAATGACCTTGAGGAGGACCTAAAAGACTTCGTAGACACTATATTGGCAGTGTCAATCGATGGGCTAGCAATCGACGCCCCGTGACCTAGGATACGCCCCATAGATTGGTCCATAGTTAAACACTTATTTTTATAAGAATAAAATCCTAAATTAGGGGATGCAGTAACAAATGAGGGAGAAACAGGACAAGCGGTCCTACAATCGACGCCCTATCAATTGTTGTCCATCGATGCAACCTGCAATCTGCCTTCATGCACATTTTCATTAAAAGGGTGAATGAGAAATTCTCCCACGTTCCTAAATAAATATAGACAGTTTATGGATTATTTTAGGTATTAAGTTATTTAATAACAGGAAATCCCTGTTCCTAATTCATTATTAAAAAAATTTGACTTCCCTCTCAAAACAAAACCTCTCTAGAAACCTTCACTGGAGATGAATCTCAAGAATATCTTGTTTGACAGATTATGATGGTTTTTTCATCATGTTTTCATTTGGTTATCCTAAAATAAGTTATGTTGATCCTTCATCATTTCATATCCATTCATTGAGAGAGCTCCTTCAAAATTCTCAAAGAGACTTCATGTTCAAACTCTATATCTTTCAATCTATCCATGGGTTCTTTCTTAAATTTATTTCAAAATCATTCTTATGATGAATTATGGATGTTCTACTGTTTATAATGATATTTTAAATTCAATTTCATGATTATTCCATGATCCTCACAATTTCAAAATTTAGCATATAATGTGGGCATTGTGATCTTGATTCTAAGTTAATTGAATTATGATTCTAGTATGTTGAATTGTGTATTGCTACTGTTTTATATCTTAATTGATGAAGAATCATTTCTAAGTGATTAATGATGATAAAGGTTTGGAGGTTTGGTAAGTTTTGATTTATATTGCTCTACATCTTATAGGATTGATGATGTAGTGTACATAATGTGCTCTTGATCTTATAACCGTTGAGTTATGATTTCTTCTATGTTATTGTAATCTTAGAAAACGCATTATATATGAATTATTAATGAATTATGATTATTTATAAATGATGATCAAATCTTGGTAAATTGGTAAGGTTTCCCTATGCCTCTACTTTTATATAGATTGGGTAGTTGAATTGAAATTGTATGGAATTATGTGGTATAGTCAACTTATGGTGGAGGTGCTTACTTTATTCTCAATTCTTATATGTTTTAATCATGAAATTTAAGGGCAGTTTGTGAATTATGAAGTGTGGTTATGATGATCACACCTATTAAGTAGTACGACTAGTCTCTTACTCTAGTATCATGTTGTATTTGTAATGATGGTGTTATCAATGTTTGAATGAAGTAGTTAGGGTTAGTCTTGGTCTATGTGCTGTGAATGATGAAGTTCTACTGGTTAATACCCCTACCTATGTAACCATATATGAATGTGTGATCTTAGCCAATGATAGGAGTCTAGAATGAAAATGTTTAATTTGTATTGTCTCCTTTTCTATAATGTAGTGTGTGCTATATGCAGGAATGGGTATTGTGGTCTTAAGAGGGTTGATGACTCAATATTGTGTTTATACACAATATGTGATAATGTTGTTCAATGTACATGCACTCACACATTATCCATGCTTACAAGTAGTACATGTTCATAGTGAATTCTCATATGTTTTAATGTATACTACTATGCATGTAAAGTATATGTCCATGAAGCATGAAATGTATCTTAGATACGATGACCTTATAGGTATACTTGAAGAGTAAATTGTATGTGCCTTTGTCTATACACTGCACATGTCTACCTCGATAAAATAGTTCTTAGGCTGATTACCATAAATACATGAATATTAATGAATGAATTATGTTATGCACATTGAAGTATATGATATGATGAACTATGTATATGTGTGGTATCTAAATGTGTTTATTTTAAAAGTCATTTCATGTCCTTACACATATACACACATAAATCCATGTAACGAGGCATGTTTGATAATCTAGTAAAGAGGGAGTCTCTTGAAAGGTATTATCAATTATACTCGAAACTAGATTGTTCTTGAATATGCTATGTCCATTTGAAAGGTTTTCTCACATGATTTAGGTTGATGAAAGGACATTGTCAAATCCGGGTTTACCCCCTAGACATAATCGACGTCGTCGTCCTTTTCAAGGACTAAGACTAGTCTCTTAGTTCATATCATTACATTCATAGGTTGAAAGATGCGGTAAATTTTAAAAATTTTATTTTCATTACTTGGAGGTTTAAATAGAACTTTACATACACATAATATATATTCATATCGAGTATACGTAGACCCTTTATATAGGAAGGTTACATAGGCTTGTACTTTTATTGCATATATATATATATATATATAAATATTGAAATAGCCTCAACAATTGTCTAAGCTCATACGATTTAAACAATGGTCACAATATGGGCATAGCCCTTACATCAATTCAACAAGACCATGTATACGTCATACGAAAGTACAATATTCAAATAACAAGGAAAGGAATGATACAGTCAATAAGTTCATAAAAAATCCAAAACCCAGATGATTGAATTGTCCTCGAAAGTTGAGAACCTACCCTACTTGGATGAAAGGAGGAATACAAACATTCAAAGATATCACCGTTCAAACTCTTCAACAACCGGAACGTAAAATATTTGGGTCAAGGGAAGAAAACGGGGTTAGTACTCCACATGTACTAAGTAGGAGATCTTATGAACATACACAAGAAAAACATGTTTAAAATGACTTTTTAGTAAAACATGATATACCCCTTTTTAGGACTAATGCAATGTCAAGTAAGTCATATTAATAAACAAAGCATGCTTACTATCTTAACAAGTAATAATAATCCCAAAACACTTAGAATCATGATTTACTCTAACTCTAACATCAAGATATAATATCTCAAGAATGAATAAGATTTAAACCTATCATAATAAGAAAGACAACTACTCACAAGTCCTTATCAAGTAAACAAGTGCAATGACCATGTAAAGTCCCATAACCTTACTCAATCATGTATCCTCAACAAGAAAACATGACCAATGTCCAACTTTACATATCATGGCATTTAGACTTACAATTCATCTTATATTATCATTATAATCCAAGGCATATTAATAAATAAATCAAGCAACATATAGTATCAACAATATAACATGGTCATCATATATATACATCGTAGAGTATCATAACATAAACGTATAAGAACCTCCTTCTACGGCTCCCCTCAAGACTTACTAGTGAAATATCTAGGTAGAGTCCCATACCCCTACCTAGACTAAGCTAGATTCCTTAGGTTATCCAAGTTAGAGTTCAAGTCCTTTAACTCGTTTTACATTTGGAAAAATCTTTCCCTAATTGAAATAGACCACATGATCTAGTATGGAATCCGGTGTCATAAATCATTACTCCAAAAGAAGGCGGACTACTTGCCAAGGTAGTACTAAACGTAACACATAAAAACTACATAGATTCACTAGGTAGTATTCCTATGGGGGAAACATAGTTCAAGAACTAGGAGATTTAGTTGGGACCCTCTTTATGATACATGCATTATAGTGTCAGATCTCAATACTAATGTAGTATTTCTACCTTCTCTATGTGGGAAAGGTCACTTCTCACTCTAGTTTTCTCGGTGCTATGATAAATTCCCTTTTTGAAATGTCTATAAGTCTCTAATTACAAATCATAACTTAATTTATACAATAGGGTCTACCCCTTGTATAATGATCATCATCAATAGCTCAATAAAAAATGTACGAGTACAAGTCTTTTCATCACAATTCATATAAGTGAGGTTAACACTTTAGCATTTCATAACATATTAAGGCTCATTGATAGTTTTCACAACCTTTACAACAAATACACCTTAATCGACCTCACCAAATAGTCAAGACATTTAAATTCAACATCGTACAACCCTATAATCCTAGTATAAGACATACTCCAATATAATATCATGGCTTAACAACAATTGATCACCATTGAAAGTAAAGATAGAGATTCTAAGACATACCAAGTCTTATAATAGTCTATCATATCTCAAACCAACTTGGGGAGTAACATCATAGAACAATAAAAACCAATATAATACCAAGTCCAATTGCATCTCTATAACACAATTCATCTTTACATCACTACTTGACACAAGGTAAAAAGGAAAATTTCACATTACAATTCATAACCTAAATTTGATATCATAAACTAGCATGATAGGCCTATAATTACTCCTTATTAAACCATAATATCACCAAAGTGTAGCAATATAGTCAACAGCCAACTCAATTGAATGATCACCATAGAACATAGATAAAGATCACTAACTAGGGTTAGGGATAGAGGATCATATTCTTTAATTAGACCAAAACAACCAAAGTTATCATAAAAAAGTTGAATTACATATAATTCTACTCCATATATCCCTAAAAATTCATTAACAACTCAATCCATGACTTCAATTATGTAATTGAATGAAACCCATAAGAAAATATAACTTTTTGAAATCTATTTTGAAGGAACCCTTTGAGGAAAGAATCTCAAAGGTGAATAGAACAAATACCTTAATGTTTCTCAAAGATTTCATGAAGAATCCACCCTTTTTTTTCAGCCCCCAAACCCTAGCTCTTGCAAGCTTTCAATGGTGAGTTTTGGTAGAGAGAGAAATAAGAGAGAAGGAAGAGAGTTTATTTTTGAGAGTTGTCTTTAGGTTAATAAGGGTAAAGGGTATTTATAGAGGGGTTTAATTAACATAATTTTTTTACGTTTAATCACTAACCAACCCATAAGCTACTTCATTAATTAAATGAAATCATTTAAAATTAATTATCGAAATTCGACCCTCACCGAGAAGAGCCCATCGATTGTCCATCGGTAAGTCAATGGACAAACGCCCTTAGTCCTGCACTCTATCGTCTCTATCATAGACTTTGCAGGAGAGGGCTTGGTCATGTTTTTCTAAGTGTTAGTTTATGGTGGCCTTGACTCCCCTTCGAGCCACTGCCGCATCGTCAACCCCTTGATTCGTGTGTAACAGTAGCTGAGTAAACAAGGAAATTCATGAATCATTAAAAGTGTGGGACGAAAGTGGACTCGAAGCCCCGTTGATCACTTACGAACCGTCGTTTGTCATGTCGATGCACACTACTATGCAGTGTTGTATCAAACTACAAGGATCCTCTTCAAAGTCCCTTGGATCCTTGGGGAGTCGTACTCAGACGTTTCAATCATGAAACATCTAAAATACTCATTATCTACATTTCCACCCATTTTCGTACATTTCGGACTCCTAAAATTTAGTGAAAAGGCTAAGACACACTAACATCTCTTTAAACCAACTTCCCAGACATTTTTTATATTTTGGTTCTCAACCCTTCTAAATGACCTATATTGATTAAAAATTGACTTAGAAACAGCGTTTAGACTTTATGACACCTATGTTAGGCTTTACCATGAGTCTTGTATTTTAAAGGTTTACGGAGATTCTAATCCATTACCATTTAGATAAGCATATGAGGGGTTAATTATCCTAAAGCAATTTTTATGAAGTAATGTTAAAAAAGAATTTTTGATAAAGGGAATTTAGATTAGTAACGAGTGCACTTGACCAATTGAGAAGGTGCCTCTTCCTAATAACGAAGGCTTGTTCACCAAATTATCTCATGAGATGGAAACTATAATTCCTAAGGTCCTAGTTCCATAACTATGTTTCCCCTATAGGACCTACAAAGTGGATCCACCTAGATGCTAGTATGATATTAATGTTCTACCTTGGAAAGTAGAACACCTCATTTATATGTGGGGTTCCATGACACCAAATTCCATGCTTTGCTTACATAGTCTTATTATTGGTTAAGGCTATGATTTCTCTAAATTAAAATGGAATATGGAACTAAAGTAATCAAACCTAACTAGGATAACGTAAGGGAAGTTGTTTAGCGTAGCTGAGGGTATGGGAATTTGCCAATACATTGCACAAGTAGCTCTTGAGGAAGTTTTATGAAGGTTCTATATATGTATATGAATGACATTATGGTATTGACTTAATTGTATGATCATATTCATAGTATGAGTCCTAGGGTTTCCTTTCGGTGTTGTCTCACTCTGTGCAAGGTACTGGTCATACGACTATATGATGATTGTCTTATTTGGTATGCATGTAGTTGACTATAGTTTACACGTTGATGTGTGTTATAAATGTTAAGACTTGTGGTCTCTTTGTGAGTATACTAAGTTTGTGTAGGGTTATGGGACTTTACATGTACATTGCATTATTAGGATTAATTTGGGCTTATGAGTAAGGTCGTATGATGACTTTATGAAATGAAGTCCAAGTATGCTATTGTTAACTATTGCCTCTTATGATATTATTTGTGGTGTTGACTTGCTTGTAATCTTTAAATTTGTCTTATATGTGGAGTTTTTTTGCATTGTCATGATATCTTATGCCTCTATGTATGTCTATTGGTTGGGGGTGTTATTAAAGGTTACGTGAATGTTCGCCTTGGTGACCTTAAGGTGATTCTTGAGTGTGGGTAGTAAAATGGGACACTATTCATGCATTTAACCTAGTATTATTAGAGAGTTACCTAGGGGTAAAGACTTCCAGTAAGGTGAAAACGGAGGTTACTGTGTATGAAATACTTAATGTGTATTAAATGCAATATATGAATTTATATGATATTATTACCATTGTATATTTCTATATGATGTATGTAAAGTTTATGAGTTATGATGTGATTATTGTATAAATGTTTTCGGAAGATTTAACAACAAGGCATGTTGCATGATTTCAAAGTAAAATATCTTCTTTAAATGCATGTTTTTGCATGGTTGCCATACTTAATGCATTGTTTTACTAACACCATTATTGTTCACCTTTTTACATGAAGTGTAGGTTTTTGATGCTTAAAGGATGTCTCTAAATTGAAGGGCTTGATATGTTTGTCGCAAGCCCAAAAAAGGGATCCTTATGATTCAAGGATTCCCTATGTCAAGGTCATTATTAGAGTTATGTAATAGCTTAGTTATTGTTATACATTGATAAGGGTTGTGTACCTATTTTATACTAATGATGTTGACTCTGAAATGACAAAAGAGACTTAGAGTGTAACTATGCATTAGACATATTATATATATATATATATAGAGAGAGAGAGAGAGAGAGAGAGAGAAATACATAAATAGATAGATACATAGATACATAGATAGATAGATAGAAAGATAGATAGATAGAAAGATAGATAGATATAGATATATGATGTGAAGTTCTAGAAGATTATATGCTATGAAAGTTTTAAATTTTCCGATAAATTTTCTATGACAGTGGGATGAATGATGACTATGGGATTATATAAAACCTCCGAGAGGTAAAGTACGACATGCTATTTCTAAGGGGGCTCCCCTGTCGTGACATGACAGGTACCTGTAGCGCCTGACCTACAGAAACAATTGTATGTACGCTCTCTTGGCAACTTCTGGTCAAAGCTTGGGTTATCCTTAAAGATTCTTAGGTTTGTCCTTGGTGAGTCGTAGCCAAAAATTTTGATCCTAAACTCTTTTATTAAGACACTAGGGTCACCTCCATTTACTTTAGACTCCAAACAAAACATTCAATAAACAAGTACACAGTAGCACATAAAAGACTAGTTTTTAAAAATCTTGGTCGCTCCTTGACGTTTGACTTCCAAACGCTTAAAATGACTTGAAAAGTTATTCGTCGTTATTCAACAAGTTATTAACTGAAGAAACTCACGTGAATCTTTAATTTATCCTAGTTCATTTTGAGGGTCGTTACAATCTCACCACTTGGAAACATTCGTCTTCGAATGATATTCGAAACACTTAAATAACTTTCAAGAGGTGAATACTCAAGCTAGAATCCCAACATCGTACATTCAAAAATTTCATTTGATATATGCATTATGAATATAGAGCACCCCCTAGCCGTAACAGGCGTCTTCGTCCTCGAAGAGGCTTTTGACAAGACCTTATCATACATCATCGCATCATTGATAAGATAAAATGTGATAAAATTAAAACATTAATTTTAAATTTAAATTTCACTTTGCCTATATATAAAAATAGAATCTATAATTGTCTCACATGACAATCTAAACATAAGAGTAAGAGAAATGGGACTTAGCCCTTGAATCATTCCTAATCTCATAAGAGAATACAACATATTCCTTGAAACTAAGAAATAGAACAATGTCTTTAAACATAAAAAAATAAAAAATAAAAGGCTAGATTTGTATTCTTCGTCCCCAAACCTGAGGACTCACCATCTTTGAAACAATCCAAGTTTCTTTCAAAATGGCCTTGAAGAACCTCAATGGCCCAAACCTAGATTTTTGTTTAAATAGCGGTGATATGGGTTAGTAAAAACTACATTACTGAGTATGGATATATAAAAGTAAAAAATTTAAAGATATGCATAAAAGGAAATTCATGTATAAAAATGCTAAGTTCACTTTAAAACCCTATATGCACATTCAAAGAACAAATGCAACTCCATAGCATAAAAAGAATAATACATTTGTATTCATGTTCAACAGTAACATCATAAATAATCCATAGTCCACATTACATGTATAGAGTCCATTTCATGAATAGATCACATGAGCTTACTCATGATCCCAATCCATGTTCACTAGTGCAGTGTGTTCATGAATCCCCATAACCCCACATAAACCAAGTAAAATAGCAAAGAGACCACAAGTATTGTCTTTACCTCATATAAATCATAACAAGTGTAGCCAATATCATACATAAAATTTTATACAAACAACATGTATAACAAGTGAAACCAACATAATATAATACTAATATTATATATTTCATTCATAACATGTGTACATAAGGAACCTATCCTAGAGCTCCCCTCATGATACACTCGTACTATGTATAGGTAAAGTCTCATATCCTTACCTACACTAAGTAAGACTCTTAAGTAGTCTTTGTTAGTGCTCATCTCTCTAATTAATTTCATTTATTTTACTTTCGAAAAAATTTGCCATAACCAACACTAGACCATATCAGATAACACGTGGAATTTGATTACAACCTCTCACACTGAAAGGAGGGCATCTTATTTGCCAAGGTATAACATAAACATCATCATAACATCTTGGTGGATCCACTAGCTAGGTTTTCTATGGTAGCACATAGTTAAGGAACTAGGAGCTTGTTATTACAAATCCTCTTTATGTTAATGCTCATTGTATTTTACACCTCATGAGAACATCGGGGGAAGCTTCCTCGTGAAGACACCCCTCTCATTATAAGGTTTACTCGGTGTAAAGCTAAATCCCCTTTTTGCAGTATCTTTACGTCTTCTTTAACATTAGTAAATATCATTGGTCTTAGGAGTTTACCCCCTCATATAACATGTTCATATATCATAGCTACTGAATGAGAAAGTCCTTTCATAACAAACCCAAAATCATGGGAGAACATTATATCATAGAATAATCATGAGATGCGCTTAGGATTTACCTTAAATCCCTCATAATAGTAAATCCATAATCATCTCATAGCCATCATATTAATAGAATGTTCATACATTCATAACTTCATCATTCATCCTTCAATTAACAAACATTACTGAAGATAGGCCAACAAGAGTACAATAGCAAGTTCATGACTTTGAAGGTCTTAATAATGGCCTTCAAGAATCCCATTTAAGACTTAATACCAAATTAATGATATGTATCCATCATATAAATTATCATCATTATAGGATAATCAATTACATAATAACATATTTAATTACAACACCTCTAGTCATTAGTCAACACAATTTAAGAATCAGGGTTATGAGAAGACGGACATTCACGGGTTCTTAAAGAATTGGATTAAAACTAAATCAATACGTGATATAATGCAGTCCGTGAAGTAATAATACAATTATGACCAATATAATAATTAATATACTCATCATCTTCAACTAATTAATCAATTAAGATCCAAGATTTATGAATGTGTCCTATGGAATTTCAATTATAAAACATTGATTACCTATCACTATACACTTAAATAACCAAAAGTAATCATAATTAATCACAATTGATCCACAATTTAAGTTTTAAAAGAAGACTAGTGTGTAGACAAAACCCTTGATTTTTGGGGGATTTACAATCATCATTGAAAGGACCTCTTGGGGAAAGGAATGCCAAGAGTGAAAAAATTCATATCTTCATGAATACTTTTTCCATGAGTTTTAGTTGTTAACTTGTAGAATGATTCTTCTTCTTTAAGCTCCAATGGTCTTCAATGGAGATTGAGTAGAGAGAAAATATATATAGAGTAAGTTTGAATTCAATTTGATGATTTGTTTTGGGTTGGTAAATGTGGTATAAAACTGATTTAAAATCAATATCTACCCCCTCCTAAATTATTTAAAAGACCCCACACTTATTGGACCTTTTGGTGAAGTCAAACTTGACTTCAAATTTAAGAATTTTCATCGGGGAACAAGTCTTCGTCGCGAAGCTGTTCCCATGATATTTCTGAAATTAAATTTTTAGACAATAGAGTGCGTGATAAGTGTGAGACATGGAATGTCATTTTCTTAACGGTGAAACTATACCTGGACGCGTATTTGTTTTTACCATGCACAATGACTTGCTGCCTTGAGCAACTTGTTCGTCGTTCCTCCTCAAGGACCACTAGGGTTGTTTATCCCTCCTTGATGTTTTTACCCAATAAATTTTTTTTACCTATTTTAATTATTTTTACATGTTTAATGCTCCATAATACACTCCCATACCTAAACAAGACCTAAGGACATCAATTAATTAAAATTAACTAGTTTCCAGACATCATGGTCGTCCCTTGACGTTTAGGCTCTAATACATCTAAATCAAGTTTATTACATTATTCTAGGTCTGGAAATATCATTTTTAACATTATTAAACAGGTGAGGCTCTAGACTAGGTCATTGGATTTTAGGCATAATAATATCCCCCATTGGGGAACATTCATCCTCGAATGTCACTTTAACATCTTTCTTTGGAATTTATGACTAAAGACTAGCAGCCCGACCAGCACATGCATATTATGATAATTCAATAAAAAGGAGGAATATTAACTCCATTCTCAAACACAACAATGCATCATCATGAGGTTGAAGCTATTCAATGTACTAATTATGCACACATTCCTCAATTCACATTATGCAAGGAGGTATGTCCTTCTCATTCTCATATATCTCAACATATTCAAGAAAGATTTAATACATTATTTAGTCACTTCACACTTGAGAAATTTCACAACAAGGAATAACACCTAACATAATTATACAAACAAGGTAATCAAGTGTCATAATGTATGAAGAACATATAATTTAAGAAACATATGAAACGTGAATTTTTCACAAGAACATGCATAATGAAGGGAAATCATGGAAGTTCAAATACTCGTAAGACCGTTAAGAAACCACAACTGGGAGAAGTTACTAACCTCAACCTTGCATACAGGAAGAAGGAAAATAATGATGATAAAGGGACATCATATATGTCTCGGCTCTAAAGTAGCATTTTCGATAAGATGATTCTTCCAATTAAACTTTACGGAAGCTCCTTCCTTATTCCTAAACATTTTCTCTTACCAGTGTAGAATCTCAATCACGACCTCTTGATGTTAAAGTATGGAATCAACTTCGAAACCTTCTACATAAAGGATAAAAATAAGATCTCCTACGAACTTTTTGAGCATTAACACATTGATCGCTGAGTGCCCTGGAGCCAACTCAATAGGTCATTACAACTCATAAGAAATACTTCCGATACGTTTCACAACCTCATATAGCCCCATATACCGTGGACTAAGTTTCCCCTTTTTAAAAAATTTCATCGCCCCTTTTATGGTTGATATCTTCAAATAGACTTTATCACCTACCATAAACTCAAGGTCCCTCTTTTTGTTGTTGTCATAAGGTTTTTGCAGACTTCGAACCGTCTTTAATCTATCCCTTATTAGTAAACTCCACATCCTCATAAATTACTATAGGACAGACTATAGAAAACCCACCTACTTCAAACCACCCAATATGAGATCTACATCTCCTTCTATAAAGAGCCTGAAAAGGTGTCAAGGCGATACTATAATGATATCTATAATTGTAGGAAAATTTCATCTATGTAGATGAACATCCCAATAAACCATGAAGTCAATGACACATGCGCTCAATGTATACAATAAGATTTTGATAGTTCATTCTTCCATATAATCCGTCTTTGAATGAATTGCGGTACTAAGTTTCACCTTGGTACCGATCTACTTTGGAATGCTTTCCTGAAATGAAAGTAAGTTGAGTACCCCTATATGAAATGATAGACAAAGGAACTCCATTCATTCTCACAATCTCCTTGAGATACAACTTAGCATATTCTTCCCCCGAATAACTAGCTTTTACGAGAGTAAAATAGGCTGATTTTGTCAATATATCAACACTAACCAAAAAAGAATCACATTTCATTCCCGTATGAGGAAAACCCACAATAAAATCCATATTAACATATTTCTATTTCAAATTAGGAATAGAAATATATTGGGTCAACCCTCCTAGCTTTTGATGTTCGGCCTTGACTTGTTGAATATTATGACATTTAGCCACAAATTACACTATATACCCTTCAAACCATTAAACCAATAGATCTCTTGAAGAATACTATACATTTTTGTGTTACCTAAATAAATGGATTACTTCCAAAATTTGTCCTCTTAAGTAGTCTACATCCGGCATACACAACCTACCTCTATTGTTGAGTAACCCATCCCTCTTAGGAGAATGACTCATTATATTTGCTAGGAAACGATTCTTTCAACTCCATAAATAGGAGATAAAGGTGTCTCTTTGATTTCACTTCAACCACTAAATATAATTCGAAATTATTATGAACCATGAAACCCCCTTTTAGAGAATCTTTAAGTCGAACAACCAACCGGGCCAATCTATGCACATCTTTTACTAGGTTTTTCTTTCCATGTGGAACATGGGCTAGACTAACCATAGATATTTGACTCAAAGCATCCGCAACCAAATTTTCTTTCTTTAGGTAGTAACGGAATCTCATAAATAATATTTCAACATCTCTTACCATCTTTTTTGTCAAAGATTTATATTTTTTTGAGTGAGCACATATTGTTAACTCTTATGATCTGGAATATATACATGCACTACATATAAAAAATATCTACATATTTTCAAAGAAAACATTGGTTGCTAGTTCAAGATCATGAGTTGGATAGTTCTTCTCATACACCTTGAGTTGTCTTGAAGAATATGCTACCACCTTACCATGTTGCACTCGAGCAATGTCACAATACACAACAAATCCTTTGGTACCCTCTTGTACGGTCAACACCATCGATTAGGTAAGGTTATCTTCCATCTTTTTGAAGCCTTTCGCACAAGATTCTGTCCATTAAAAGATAGATTTCTTTTTGGGTAAAATTATTTAATGTAGACGCGATGGATGCGAACCCTTCAACAAATATCCTATGATGCCCTTCTATACCCAAGGAACATTCAATTTCAATGGGAATTAAAGGTCTAGGCTAATTCTTAGTTCCCTCTGTCTTTTTCTGATCACCCTCAATACCCGCACTAGATATGATATGACAATGAAAAGCCACACTGCATCATTTTAGGCTTACGCCAATATCACTAAAGTGTAACCTAAACAAGAGAAAAAGGGTGGCCTATGATAAAAGACTATAATTTTGGACTTTCAGAAACACTTTTAAGAGATCGCCTAAAGAAGCTTAACCTTTCAAATTAGGCAACACTCCTTAAATGTTGCCATCTTTGGAAACACTTATAAATCATAGACATAGAGTTATAAGGTCACTTCTTGTTTCAATGCATTAGCGACATCTATTTTACATTATACTGTGCTTAAAATTGTTGTCTTTATAGTGTACAGGTAACACTTCCAAAGTATTGCCTTTTATAGGCAATCTAGAGAAAAACTTATAAAGTGTTGCCTTCAAGTCATCTAGAGCAACACTTATAAAGTGTTCCCTTTAGGTCATGTAGAGCAACACTTATAAAGTGTAACTTTATATATCTTCTACATAAACACTTTTAACATGTTACTTCATATCTCATCTAAAGCAACACATATAAAATATAACTATCTATCTCATCTAGAGCAGCACATACAAATTGTAACTTTGTACCTTTTCTAGGGAAACACTTACAAAGTGTAACTTTCTATCTCATCTAGAGCAACTCTTATAAAATGTAACTTTTATATTCGTCCTACAACAACACTTTTGAATTCCATTAGTTAGAACATGTACAATTACAAAACTAAATTGATGCTTTATATTTGAAATAAACTTCGAGAAAAATCCCTTGTACAACCAGTACATGGAAAGTTATTGCTTAAAGATCTCTAATATCAATATTTCTAAAAAATCAAATGAGCCATTTAAATGTATATGATAATAGTACAAAAACTCTTCATCGTTCACTACAGTAGATTTTACTTTTGGCTAAAATTCACATTCACTTACCGACATTTTCATGTACATCCAAAGTAAAACAATAAGTTAGTAAAATAAATCGGAAAGTGCATATTTGAAGAGTATTCACAATAAGCAAACCAATACAAATAAATATAGAACATTGATCAGTACATGATTTATAGGTTACTACATTTATTGCAAACACAAAGAGCTCAAGAGACTCCCAGTTACTAAATGATGACGCAGTACCTGTATTCTAGTTTACTTCATGTATCAAATTTTCCTGTTGGCAGTTCCATCTTATAAACTTCTAATGTAGTTACTTCTTTAGATGTTTTCAACCTTTTTCTTTTCCTTTTATTAATGTTCAATTTTTTCGGGCAGTTAATTGTAGAAGTGAATGGTTTAATTATCAAGAGAGTCCTTGAATTATCAAGAACAAGATACTTACAACTGATAGGAGATCATCCAAAAACAAAGAAACCTCGAAATCTTTAAAATAAAGTTAGATTGGTTTAGAAGAAAATTGTCACATCCAAAAGCCATACACTAGAAGTTAGGATACTATCTTGGATCGCAACCGGCATCGTCGACCTCTCGGATGTCTAAGACAAGCCCTTTCATATCATTCATTGCATATACATAGTTAAAAGTAGTGCGGAACTAAAACTTTTCACAAAACATTATATAGTATTAAAAATTTCATTCATATAAAAGTAATAGGAAATACTATTTTTAAATCTCATCATCATAACACACAAAAATACATGGAATACGACCCATACTTCAAAATACAAATATAGAAAAATACTTAGTCTTTTATAAAACTTTGAATTTAAACACAAAAGATACTTTTATACCCTTGGGTCAAGTTAGGACATACTTCAATTTCTCTAGGGCGATCTTCTAAGCCCAAGTTTTCATTTCTCAAGCTCCTTACCTACCAATAACTGTATAGATTGCTAAAAGCATGGAGTTCGTACAACCACACGTACTAAGTATGGCATTATGTATATAAATCATGAAAACCGAATTTGTTGGAAATATACATATTTTCATTTAAAAATCATATTATAAACATAATAACATCAATAATTAATTTAGAAATACATAAGATACTTCTAGCATGTAATTTCCTCACTTAAAGTAGTCCTAAGATTCACTTAAGTCACACAAAGAGAGACCACCCATAGATCCTCTCCAGATGTGCCTAAATAAACCTTAGCATTAATTATAATGAGTCACATACATACATAATGACATCCAACATATCAACATATAGACACTATGACATTTTCTCATCAAAGTCTATCAAAAGACTTACTTAAGTAGGTCAAGAAGATAAGTCGATGATTGACATCTTTAAGACTACCTAAATACTCATTTTAATTTCCTATGTTCTTATCATGTCGACATATTAAACATCTTTCTTAGTTAAAGTCATTCTTATGACTCATCTAGGTAAGATGAGAAGTGACCATTCCTATGCCCCCTCCACACCTAACTAGACAACCATTAACTACTCTAGATAGGTACTTATTCCTTATAAATACTTCATAACATAAGTCATTAGCTCATTAGATAATTAAGACTCATACACAATATAAAGTTCATTCAATTAATGGTCATAGACAAGACCTAGTAACTCCACAACACCTTTAAAATATATTGTGCAATGTCTAGATAGTATCCCATACCACAACGTAAACTCCATAAACTCCGTACATGCTAATGGGTATTCCATATGATGAGAATAGGAACTAATCAACTTAGATTATGATAAGTAGACATTGAATCCAAAGTTTTATCCCACTCCGATGAGGTTGTTCTACTTGTCAATGGTAGAACTTAGACACATCCCATGTAGGCACATTGTTAACGAATATTAAGCGCACACTTTGTAATATACTCTCATACCTAAATAGAACTACTTTCCCTTACAATACTAACTCGGTGCTAGCCTTCGTTCTTATAGAGTAATTCATTGATTAGGTTCA
This sequence comes from Solanum pimpinellifolium, assembly GCA_034621305.1. Taxonomy (NCBI): domain Eukaryota; kingdom Viridiplantae; phylum Streptophyta; class Magnoliopsida; order Solanales; family Solanaceae; genus Solanum; species Solanum pimpinellifolium. The sequence goes on along the minus strand of CM067873.1, from coordinate 34,475,156 downwards.
CATAAAAGAGTTTCATATCAAGTTCATAGCCAATTCACATTTACCCTATCGAGGAAAGTCTACTAGGGCTACCTCAAAATGGCGATAAGAAGTACATGATGAATTTCCTAACAATTATTATGATGCCATTCCGTCCAACTAACGTTATGTCCATCATTCCTTTACTTCGAAGGACACCATTACGACTTACACTTCAATCAATCTAAACCTTAACTTTAGGTAAAGGTTTGCACATAAAAGACTATCATAACATTAATTAATGTCACATGTCAGTCATAAATTCAAGACTAAGATTTATAACACCCTAGATCAAGAAATCACATATTCATAATCATATACATATATAGAAATAGATACAAGTCAACAAAGACAATCACAGACATCACTTTTAACACACAATACAAATTATTTTAGAAACACCTCTAAAACAACCTAACATCTTCAACTCATTCTATATATAATAATAACAACATTAATATACTACACATAGACTCATAAGTCAATTAGGAATAACCAAGACATAACCAAACACTATACTCATAATGTCAAGTCAAAATCTAACAAGATCACTTAGGGCCACATAAGTAGAAGAATACATATATGACTATATAATATCACATATAGATAGATTATGTCTTGCTTAAAATAATCAAACTACACAAATAGCCACATAATTTCAGTTAGTTGCCAATAAGGCCATCCTCATAATTTTGCATAATGTAACGCCGACAAGGCCACATAAATTGCAAGTAAAACACACAACAACAACACCATAAGTGGACCATACCAATCACAATAGAATCTAAGTATACGTAATATCAAATTAAATAAAATGGGGCATCATACCTTCATCCCCTCATCCATACTTTAATTCAATGCCAAATCAACCAATTCAACATCACAAGACCCTTACCCATGGCCACGAACAATAATTCAAGGAATAACCATTAATCTCAATGAATCTAAATGAATTTCATCTAGGTTTAACAATATGATATCAATTAGGTATAAATTGAATACAATTGTTATATCATTAGAAAGCCCATAAGAAACTACATAACAATTCAACAATATTAGCTTAATATCAAGTAACCCAATAAGTAGTCAAAACTAGGGTTCATTAATTCACATGGGTTCATAGGTAATATTTGTTAAAATTAACAACACAATATCAATTAGATCATAATTAAATGTTTATAAATCATTTTTGCAATAATCCACGGTAGAATGATGAAATTGGACAAATCACTTTAGAAAACTTTTAAAAACATCTATAGAGTGGGCACCTTGATGAAACAAGTTTCAAGTATCAAAAGCCATACCTCAAGGATTATAATCCTTTAATTTTGTCAAGAATTTCAACACAAAAGCCCTTCACCAATCTGCCTCTTCAATTGGGTCTTCAGTAGAATGTTTTGGGATATTTTCTAAGAGTTTTGGGTTTATGATCTTAATGAATGATTCCATGGAATTACCCTTTATATACCAAAGAAAAGTACATAAATAAAACTTAAATAAAAATCCATGACTTATTTTAGAAGTTGTGTGAATTTTCAATTCACCATTTGACTTGGTAGCCGACCTGCGCACGAGAACAGGTTGCGCGAGGACTGGCCCTTAACGAGGCATTACCACCTAGACGGTCCGCCATAGGCCTCCGTCGGTGGTAACAGTTGCCTGAAAAACTTACTCTATTCATCCTTTTCTATGTCCCTCACGAGGGACTCTTTGACGGGGCGTCACAGCCACGACTTGACGTTAACTGCTCCACCGCAAGGGTCTGCCTGGGATAGCCGGCGCACTGATTTTGGGTCCTTCTTCAAGGACCCTTCGGTGGTCCTTGGGGATAATTTCATGGACATTTACAACCGAAATACAACCATCTATAAGTTTAACACCTCTCACATGAATTTTATCCAAAACGAACACGTAAAACTCAACGAAATATGCCTCGATGTACAAGGTTAACCAAAGGCATATCTTTGGAATGCGTTGGACGTTCTTGGTCATTTGAACTCCAAAATTAACAAAACTCTAAACACTTCCTATTCATACTTAACTCAATTAAGAACCTTAAGACATCATGAAACACACATAAACTCATTGAACCAGATAAGTGACATTTAGGTTACTTAGTCGTCGAACGTCTAAGTTGTCCCTTGACATTGACTTCCAACACCCCCAATACTTTAGCTACTTCCTCTATACCATATATAAGATATATTAAGGACCTTAGAACATCAATAAAAACATGTTAAGCTCTAGATAACCTAGGTTATCTTCATGGTCTTAAAATGTCCACCACTTGCACAACATTCCTCCTTGAATGACACATCCCCCTGTTCGAACACTTCCAAGATTAGAGACTCAACTAGCATATAATAACCATTCCATACAACACATTATTGCAAGAAAACATCAGTTTCAAATATTCAAGAGATTCACCACACAAAAAGAAACTAGAAAACGATTTTATAACTAATTATGATACAAAACTTACATTCTTCATTCCAAATAGTAAAAACTCATTTTCTACTCAATACCCTACTCATGTACATTATTTCTCACCGCATTACAATATTTTTAAGCAAACAAATAAATTAGTTATTTTCTCAAAATATGGCAGCATGCAGTCTTAAAGCAACAATAAATTTTAACCCATTTTAAAGCAATTGTTCAAAAGTTCTACTTTTCGATAATTCATTATATAAACATGTTGATATGCAAAGTAACATAATATAAACGAATTTTACAACATAATCATGGCTTCATAAAACACACAATGAAAACATCATGCACAAGAAATAAATTCAAGAACTTCTATCCCATGTACAAACCATACTCCCCCACTTAGAAGGAACTCGTATCTTAACAAAAGAAAGAGAACATGCCAACATCGTCAACACTCTCTTTCTCATCCTAATTCTCCACTCTAGAACGGAGTGCATAGAAATGCTCATTTGTTGAAGCATCATGTCAAGACCCAAATCCGGGCCGTGACTGGCACCCACACTTACCCTCCTGTGTGAGCGAACCAACCAAATCTAAACCTTAACATTTCAATATAATATCAACAAAGTAATGCGGAAGACTTAAACTCATTAATAAAATCAATAACTATTATTAACCCCAAAATCTGGAAGTCATCATCACAAGAACGTCTTTGATCATATTACTAAACTAAGAGTATTCTAAAAACTAAAACAAGTAAAAGCTAGTCAATGCCGGAACTTCAAGGCATCAAGACATGAGGAAGAAGATCCAGTCCAAGCTAGAAGTATTAGCTCACCCTGAAGATCCGATGTAGTGAAAACTGGCTAGAGTTACTGTTGAGTCGAAGATGACGGCATGTTTGCTGCACTCCACAATTAAACAAGAAGAAAACATAAAAGTAGGGGTCAGTACAAAACACGGGTACTGAGTAGATATCATCGGCCAACTCAAAATAGAAATCAATATATACCAAGTAATATCATAAAATCAACTATGATACTCAAAATGTAGCAACAACAAGTACTAAATCATTAACAATTACCGTCAAGTTCACACATGAGGACTCAAGCCTCCATACCATACTCATTTGGGAATCATGTTCATTAGATTGAGTATATTAACATTTTTCAAGATTCATTATCTTTATTCTCTTGTGTCGGTACGTGACACTCCGCTCCCTCAATATTCATTAATCCACTTGTGTCAGTACGTGACACTCCGATCCCCTAAATCTACGTGTCGGTTCGTGACACCCGATCCCCTAAATCTACGTGTTGGTTCGTGACACCCGATCCCCTAATACTACATGTCGGTTCGTGACACTCGATCCCCTAATTCTACGTGTCGGTTCGTGACACCTGATCCCCTAATTGTACGTGTCGGTTCGTAACACCCGATCCCCTAATTCTACGTGTCGGTTCGTGACACCCGATCCCCTAAAGCTACGTGTCGGTTCGTGACACCCGATCCTCTTATACTACGTGTCGGTTCGTGACACCCGATCCCCTAATTCTACGTGTCGGTTCGTGACACCCGATCCCCTAATTCTACGTGTCAGTTCGTGACACCCGATCCCCTAATTCTACGTGTCGGTTCGTGACACCCGATCCCCTAATTCTACATGTCGGTTCGTCACACCCGATCCAATAATTCTCCTTCTACCAATTCATCAAGCCTTCTTTCTTACCAAGGCATCATCAATCCCATTATTTTAGTTCATCACGCCTTCTTTTTTACCAAGGCCTCATTATTAACAAAGAGATTAGGATTTTTCAAGATTTGGGATTCAATAACTTCATCATGCTTATATAATCACAATTATATAATTACGTTCATGCAAGCATACAATTAAGCACATAGTAGGGTTTACAATATTTTCAATACATATCTTTCGCTATTAAGAGTTTACTACGAATATCGTAAGAGAAACCATAACCTACCTCCACCGAAGATTAGTAAGCAAGCAAGCAATTTCCCCAAGCTTTGTTCTTCGTTTTCCCTCTTCCTCGTTCAACTTTCTCTCTTTTTCTCTTGTTCTTTCTATTTTCTTTATTCAAACCCTCTTTCTTTTACCCTAATTAGTATATAATTAAGAATAAAAGATGGCAATAATAACCCACCAATAAACTTAAGGTTACCTCTTTTAACACCCAAGTAATTGAGTTATTAATATAAACCCACGAAATATATAATTATAGCAACAAATAGTCCAAAACGCCTCTTTAAAACATAACCAGAAATCCGACTCCGATTAGGATTACACAACCTGTGACGGCCCATCGTGCTTGCGACGGTCCGTCCTGCAGGTCATCGCAAGGTTCAAACACTCAATTTCCACCAAAGAGTCTGTGACGGTCCATCACGCCCGTGACGGTCTATCCTGCCATTCCGTTACGAAGTTCAGAGAGTCAATTTTCAGTACCCAATTTCAGAATTTCTAAGTGTTTTGAAACGAGCCCCTCGACGGTCCGTCGTGCTTATGACGGTCCGTCGTGGGTTCTGTCGTCTCAGCCTGTTTTTTCCAGAAACAAAATCTGCTGCTCAAAACGACTAAACAGGTCGTTACACATCATTTTTTGGAACACTAGAAGCAACTTGCTTACCCTCTCTACCTCTAGTATATACCATAGGACAATCTCTCACTTTGTCCCAGTATTTACAACAACCAAAGCAACTCCTGGTACCCAATAGACACTCACCAGAACATTTCTTGCTACAGTTTGCACAAGTAGGATTGCCATCCTTGGAACCACCTCCTTTCTCAACCTTGAATTTAGAACTCCTACATTCTCCTTGAGATTTAACCTTCTTCTTGAACATAGTTTGATCTTGATAACTAGAACCACTCCTTTTAAAACTTCTAGCCATCCTCTTAATTTTAGACTCTTTAATTGATTATGCATACACCTTGAGTTAGATAGGGTCATATCATCATGAAACATAGTGGTACGACATTATTCAAACACTATGTAGGCTACCCCCATCACAAAAAGACTATTTCATCTCTTGGATTAGACAAAAGAGAAGGGGATCACCTAGACAAAGTCGAGAATTTCAAAGAGTAGTCCTCAACACTCATATTGCCATGCTTGAGATTGATAAAATCCTTCCCCTTAATTTCTCTCCTCTGTCAGGAACATACATATCAAGAAAAGCTTCCTTAAATTCTTCTCATCCAATAGGACCCGATCTTTCCGGCCTAATATTGTTCCATTGAGTGTACAAAATTTTAGAGACATCACCCAATTAGTACGATGCCAATTCAACCTTATCCATAGATGTAATCCCCATAGTACTTAAACATTTGTACACTCCATCAAGAAACTCTTTGGGATCCTCATTAACTTAGGGCCAAGAAACACAGGAGGATTCATCCTCACAAAATCTCTCAACTTAGATGTAATAGAGCTCTTAACAACCTTACAAATCATATTCAAATTAGATTTCATAATTAAGACTCTGGCAATAGAAATTGAAGCCTCTAATTTTCCTATTATACATCTCTGGCACATAAATACCTCGTTCCACATTAGGAATAGGACTGGAGGCACTTGTGCATCTTGAGCACCTTAAACTCCTTCCCTACCTTGAGGAACATGCTGAACTTGAGAACGAACCTTCTCATTCACCCTCTCCTCTTCAAACCATCTTGCGAACATCCTTATAGTATTCATCTCCTAGAAAAGACAAGGAAACTCATAAGAAGGACAATTATAAATATTACTCTACTGCACGACATAAGGGTAGAAAAGAAGGGAAACTCTATTGTCCTATAGACTATCGCCCATAGATGTGTCGCGACTTACACCGATGGTCAAGGCTCTACTAGGCATGACTGTATGAGACTTCTTGATTCCTAATACCACTTTCACCATCATATGCTCTGATACCAATCTTGTGAAATCCTAAAACCATACCCTAGAAGTTAGTGTATAATCTTAGATTGTAAACATTATCTTCGACCTCTAGGAGGTCCAAGACAAGCCATTTCATATATTTATTGCATATACATATTTAAAAGTAGTGCCGACATAAAATTTTTGACAAAACATAATATAGTCTATGAAATATTTATCATATAAAAGTAATGAAAAAACTAAGTCTCAATCTCATCATCTTTAGACACAAAAATACTTGGGACAAGGAACCATACATCAAAATAAGAATATAGAAATTCTTAGCCTATTAAAAACCGATGAATTTAAACATAAAAGACACATATATGCCGTCATGTCAAGTGATGACATACTTTAACTTCTCTTGAACGATTTTCTAAGTCCAAGTTTTCACTTCTCAAAGTCCCTCACCTACCAAGAACTATATAGATAAATAAAAGAATGGAGTTAGTACAACCACATGTATTAAGTATGTCATTATGCATAAAAATCAATAAAATGGACTTTATTGTAAATATGCATCTTTTCATTTAAATATCATATTCTATCATAATAATATCATTTAGAAACACATAAGATACTTCTAGCATGTAATTTCCTTAATTAAAGTCATCCTAAGATTCACTTAAGTCAGACACAGAGAGACCACCCATGCACCCTCTCTTGATGTGCCTCATCGACCCTTAGTATTACTTATAATGAGTCACATACAAATTTCAAGACATCCAACAAATCAACATATAGACACTATGACATTTTATAATCAAAGGCTATCAAAACACTTACTTAAAGTCAAAAAGATAATGTCGATGATTAACCTCTTCGAGACTACCTAACTAATACTTATGACTTCCTTCATTCGGATCATGTCCACATAATCAACATCTTCCTTAATTGGATTCATTGTTAAGACTCATCGAGGGTAAGATACGAAATGACCATTACTATGACAGTTTCATACCTTAGCTAGACAACACTTAACTACTGTAGATAGGTACTTTTTTCTTTTACACACTCAAAAATATAATTCATTAGTTAATTAGTTCATTAATACTCATAGATCACATAAAGGATTTTTAAATAATGGTCTTAGACAACACCCAGGAACTCCACATAACAACTTCAAAGTCTATTGTGCAATGTAAAGATATCGTCCTACACCCCCACCTAAACTCCAATAACTCCTCAAATGCTAATAGTTATTCCATATGATGAGAATTGTAACAACCCTAAAATGACTATGCCTTGTAATGCTTAATGTATCTAGAATGCCTACGATTAGACCAGGTTCAAATGGATTGATGTGCGTGAGACCAAACCTCTAAACCTATGAAACAACAAATATAACTAACTTGGTGAATTATTTGAGATTGTAAAGGTTGGTTACAGCAATGTAGGGCACCCGATTAGGGAGATTTTCGCGGACGAGTCTGAACCGAACTTAAAAGGGGTAATTGTAAGTTTGGAGGGTCTAGAGGTGAAATAGTCTTTTATAGTCTAAAGGTAGTTCTGTAATTACCCTAATAAATCAATTAGTTAATTAATTAATATGGTTATGAGGAAATTTGGGTAAAGGTGGCCGAAATTGACACTTTAAGAAAAATCTTGCTCCACCCGTGTTTGAGCCTTGGTGGAAGCAATGAATTAAATAATTTAATTTTATTTAGTGATTTAATTAATATCTAATTTTCTTATATATATGTAAATTAAAAATCATATTTTTAATAAAATAATAATAATAATAATAATAATAATAACAATAGTAATAACAATGAGGAGTCCTAGTTTAACTAAGTCTCCTTCTAACTCTCCTAATCCTTATCCTCTTATTGTCACATATCTCACCCTCATTCTCAAGTTTTTTATAATTAAAAGAACTGAAAATAATATTTCTTCACTCTTGAAGAATTCACACAAAAAAATATAAACGAACAAGCAAATAAAAATGTAAAGCAGTGTTCCGTCGGGTTTGCGTTGGAGTTTTGAGATTTGGACATGAGTCTGGAGAAGGTTTTTGATAAGAAAGTTATGGGTTGAATAACATTAAAATTTGGTAAAGGTTTCTCTATTGTACTCATTTCTCCAAGCGAATTTTGTTTCCCATGAATTCAACGAATCTTGAAACTAGGGTTCTTCTCGTTCTTGTCGAACTCCTTGCCCCTAGTATCCCTTTGATGTCAATGTGAAATATGTTAGATATCATGTTGTTTGTATGTTTGATGGTAGTTTAAGTATGAAGTGTGATTTTCATGATAATGTATTCATGATTATGTGTTTGGAATAGTAAACATGTTAAGTTATGTCAACCGAAAGTATGTGAAAAATGATACGTTTTTATGTTGGAATTTTTATGTGCAAATGTTAGTGTAAATCATGAAGAGTAAAAGTGGTGTAATGTTTCTGAATGTAATGGTATATCATTGCTGAATATAATCATAAAAAGATTACACTTAAAGATACACCAAATGATCCACGAAATGCCTTAGGGAATAACGTATGAATGATGATAAAAAGTAGCTGGAAATAGTGAATAAATTTCAAACATTTCGTAAGTTGGGTTCGGGAAAATAAAATGGTACAAAATGCAATGAAAATTGAATATAAAGCAAGTTAGATCACTAAGGATTGAACCCAAAACATCATTACATGAAAGCTACAATTAAAAAGGCAAAAGATTTAGACAAAAATGGATTGGAAGAGACTACATTTCCAGCCTACTAGAAATTGTAGTCTCGGACAATATTTAAAAAATGAAATTCATTTAATTTTTTTTAAAAAAATGTGAGTATATTGGGGTATTGAACACATGAATTAACCAAATGAAAATTTCATAAATATTTCATGAGAAAAAATGCAAGGAAAAATAGATGTTGTGAGTGGGAATTGAACCCACAACCTCTGGAATGGATGAGAGAGTTAGGAGAAAAATAAAAGACAAAATAAAATTCTTAAAGTGGGGATTGAACTCACAATCTCTTGAATGGATGAGAGAGTTATGAGAATAATAAAAAGTGGAGATTGGGGATTGAACCCACAACCTCTTTAATGGATGAGAGAGTTAGGAGAAAAATAAAGGAGAAAATAAATGTGGAGAGTGAGGATTGAACACAAAACCTCTTGGAAAGGTCAGAAAGTTAAGAGCTAAATTAAAAGAAAAATAATGAGCTTGTGGGGTATTGAATCCACAACTTCCTTGACTTAAACAAAAAAGTAGAGGATAAAAAGAAAGGACATAGTATGGGGTTTGTAGAGATCGAACTAGGGTCCCCGAAATCTAGAAAAAATACCGTATCAATTTTAAAATAAGATAATTGTTGTCCAAGGAATTCAAAATCGGGTTTCTTAGCCCAATTCCCTATTGTCACATCAGTCAAACATAAGTAAATATTTAATGAATACTGCATCTAAATATAAATCAATATCTTATCATATGTACAAGACACATAAGTCTTGTACCACATAATCTAGGTAAACATGAATTACTCAGACAAACTATGAACAAAGCCTAATGGCTTGTATGTGTGAACTAATAAATCTAGCATATGTTTAAAAGCAAGTGAACCTAATATATGTGTGATGAAATGATTTAACCTTAGAAGGGTTATGTAAGAATCTGAAACACACTAAATGGCCAAGTGCATTGACATATTATGAAATGAATATTTACATAAACGGGTGAGTAATTATGAAAAGCAAATGTTCTAATGTTAGTGAAGAGACTTGTCTCTATAAACACTCTAATGAAAGTATTGAAGTTAATACATACTTAATACTAATTATGAGATGAGAAATAATCTAATGAGCTATGATGTCCTCATGCTAGAATCCAACTTCCATGATGTATGAGTTGAATGTAATGGAACTTTATACTGGGCACTGATAGGCTAGCTAGGAGCGGTGATGCCTTCCTTCAGGAAGGGTGGAGGGTCACGTAAATCTCCTTAGATGAGACTGTCCGGCATGGCGGGTATGGGTCTCCTCATAACTAATAGTTGTTGAAACTATACTGCCAATATATGGATCTAGCAGGTTTCAACTCCCTCTATACGCTAGCATGTTTTGGTTCACCTTGGAAGGTGATTCCACCTCTTTTAGGTGTTGGATTACGCACTGGAGTTCATGATTCTTACATGATATATGTCGGTTAAGTTTAAAATTCCCAAAGAAAGAATATAGCCAGCCTCAACCAATGCACATAATGAAATAAACGATACTAAAGGTATTAGTATAGGATAATCAAGACATACACTCAATTAATGACACTAGGTTATTCTTTGTCATTGCACAACAAACCCGATGATGGTCTTAAACTACATCCAGGTATGATTAGTTTGAACTAGTATATGAATGAATAAAAATGAAATACGTATGAATGAATGAAGCAGACTTTGTGTTTGCTAAAAAAGGATCCCTAGTTGAGGTCACATATGTTGAGCCCTCATTTGGGGAAGTCCTAATGTCAAGTCCATGATTCCAAGGTCTCATGGCATATGAAAGAATGATGTGAACAACGTGATATGATATGTGCGAAACATTATGTGCTGCTTGCAATATGATAAGTATGACGATACATGCTACTCTCATGGCATGACTTCCCTTATCAAAAATTGGCAAGTCCACAGACTTTTCTAATCCAAATTTTGCATGTCCACTGACTTTCCTAATTAAAATTATGCAACTTCACTGACTTAACTTTCCATAAATCATATCTTTAGGACATATCTCTTCTTAATCATGCATGTTCTTGGTGTGTGCTTGTATATACTCATACTTAATACAAGTGTGTACTAATCCCATATAACTATCTACTTTTAGGTGCAGGTGCAGCTGGACGTTAGAGCTTATAGGTCGAAGCTAAAGCTATCGGGACATAGACCATTCATCCAAATTTTTTAGGCCCTCATGATTTCGAGGACGCTTGCCCATTATATTCTATCTGTGACATAGGTTTGAGTTAGTAGAGTATGTTCCACTAGCATTTTTTTCTCATCTTATTTCATACGTTGTGTTTGTGCCATTTTGGCAAGTATACACTTAATTCAGTATGGAACTATTTCTTTCATTTGATGATCTTAATATTAGATGGTTTATTGTGAACGGTTTGAGTTTAAGTAGAATGTCTTATATGAATGTTAAGTAACAAAAAGATCAAATTTTCTGCTAAAATTAACCTAGATTAAGTAACGATGACGTATGTAGGCTTCTGTGCGACCTTTGAGAGGTCAATGACGCCGGTCTCATCTGGTGTCTAGACTACGGTCATGAGAATAAAAGGCAATAACCGACATAGACCTTGATAGATTGACATTGAATCCGGACCTCTATCCTACTTCGATGAGGTTGTTCTACTTGCCAATGGTAGAACTTAGACACATCCCAAGTAGGCACATGATTAAGCAATATGAATGGCATACTTTGTAATCTAGTCTCATGCTTAACTAGAACTATTTTACCTTACCATACTCACTCAGTGATAGTCTTCTTTCTTATGGAGTAATTCATACATTAGGTTCACATAAAAGGGTTCCATAAAAAGTTCATAACTCAATCACATTGACCCTATCGACAAAGGTCCACTAGGGCTACCTAACAATGCTTATAAGAAGCTCATGATGACTTTCCGAAGGATTAATATGATTCCGTTCCAGACAACTAACCATATGTCTATCATTCATTATCTTTGAAGCATACCATTACTGCTTACACTTCAATCAATCTTAACCTTACCCTTATGTCAAGGTTTGCACATACGAGACTCTCATAACATAATTTAAAGTCACATGTAATTAACACATTCAAGACTATGAGTTATAAAACTCTAAATAAATCAATCACATATTCTTAACCATAGACATATCAAGCAAGAGATACAAGTCAACTAAGACAAGACATTACATACTTCACTTTTAACACATAATACAAGTCATTCTAGAAACACCACTAAAACAACCTAACATCTTCTTGTAATCCAATATATCATCATAACATCATTAAAATACTCCACATAGACTCATAAGTAAATTAGGAATAACAAAGACATAACCTTACACTATTCTCATAATGTCAAGTCAAAGTCTAACATGATCACTTAAGGCAACATAAGTAGAAGAATACATATATGACTATATAAAATCACATGTAGATAGATAATTTCATGATTCACATAATCACTACACAAATAGCCACATAACATCAAGGGGTTTCCAATAAGGCCATGCATATAATATTTCATAAAGTAACGCCGACAAACCCCTTCAATTTAAAATAAAACTCATAACACAGCCACCATAAGTGAACCACACCAATCACAACAGAATCGAAGTATAAATAATATAAAATTAAATAAAATTGGGAAGCATACCTGCATCCCATCATCCATACTTCAATTCAATACGAAATCAACTAATTGAACATCACAAGGCCCTCACCCATGGCCATTAACAATAATCAAGTAATATTCATAAAACTGAATGAATATACATAAATTCTATCTAGGTTTAACAATATAAGATTAATTGGATATCAATTGAATACAAATCTTATATCATTAGAAAGCCCAGAAGAAACTACATAACAATTCAACAATATTTGTTTAATATCAAGTAACCAATAAGTAGTCAAAACTAGGGTTCATCAATTTACATCGGTTCATAGGTAATTTATGTCAAAATAATCAATACAATATCAATTAGATCATAATTCACTGTTTAAAAATCATATATACAAGAGTCCATGGTACAATCCTGAAATTGGACAATTCACTTTAGAAAACATTGAATAACATCTTGAGGGTTCGGCTCCTTGATTAAATGTGTTTCAAGGATCAAAAGCCATACATTAATAATGATAATCCTTCACATTGATGTATACTTTCAACACAAAACCCCTCACCAAGATGACTCTTCAATTTGGTCTTCAATTGAGGTTTTGGAATATTTTCTAAATGTTTTGGGTTTATGATCTTGAAGAATGAGGTCTTCATTGTTATTACCCTTTATATACTTAATAAAAATACCCATATAACTCCTAAATAACCGTTAAGGATTTATTTTAGAAGTGGGGTAAATTTATAATTCACCCTTTGAATTGGCAGTAGACCTGCGCAAGAGAACAGATCACGCGACGACTGGCCCTTTACGGGGCATCACCACCTCGACGGGCCCTCACAGGCCTCCGTCGATGGCAACAGTGGCAGGCCAAACTTCTTATCTTTAGAGATTTCTAACTACCTCACGAAGGGACATTTTGATGGGGCGTTACAGCCACGAGTGGTCGTTGAGTACTCAACCTGCACACTAATTTCGGGTCCTTCCTCAAGGAACCTTTGGTGGTCTTTGCAGATAATTTCCCATACGTTTTCAACCCTAAATCAACCGTATATAAGTTTAACACGTCACATTAATTTCATCAAAAATAAACACGTAAAACTTGATGAAACACACCTAGACATACAAGGTCGAGTCAAGGCGTATATTTCGACAGCCTTATACGTTCTTGGTCGTTTGACCTCCAAACATCACGACACTCTAAACATTGTCGATACATGTTATATTAAATCAATTAAGAATCTTAAAACATCATGAAAGATATATAAACACACACAACCACATAAGAGACATTTAGGTGGCTTAGTCGTCGAAGGTCTTAGTTGTCCCTTGACGTTTGACTTCCAACACCCCAAATAATTTACCTACTATCTCTATACAATATATTAGACATATTAAGGACCTTAGAACATATTTAACAACAAGTTAATCTCTAACTAACCTAGGTCATCTTCGGGGTCTTACAAAAATTATTCATAAAAAAAAAGATCACTTAGAATTGATACTTTTAAAAGCCTCTCCGAATGAAACAAACTTAGAAACACTATGTAAATTATTCAACAAGCAAGTACACAAAAAATATGTCAATATTTTTACTACAATGTTTCATATTAACAATCTACACTATTGTAACCATCAATATTCCTATTGTAGAAAACTGAATCAAGACCATAGAGCCCTTGATACCAACCTAATCAGCATCACATTCATAATAGACAACAAGTTCTAGATAGGTCTCAGGTTGATACTACAATTCTTTGTCAGAAACATTCCCTACATTTCAAAGATTTTGCCTCAACTTAAATGTGGTTGAACTATCTTTGCTTACTACTTCTACATAAGGTAAAGGACTGGGAGTAGAACTGGAACTACTAAATATCAAATCCAAGGTATCAACAATCTGTTTTAGAAAGCTAACAACATATTCTATCAAATTAGTGGCTAGTGCTGAATATGCAAAACCTTGAACTGCTGGTAGATCAAATGAACTGGAAGAGAGAAAGAGTGAGATCGGATCGCTTCAAATAGATTAAGAGAACTATCATACGCGAATGATTTTTCAAGTCAATTACAAAGAATTATAGCACCTATACTATTTTGAACAAAAGATTGACTTCTTACTTATTCCGCGAACAGAATACTACCAAGATATGTGATTTTAAATAAAGAAAGTCACTTCAGCTCAGAAACTCAATATAACGAATATGTCAAGCAACATCATGTATACATCGGGTTGGCTATATATATTAACTATAAATCTCAATTACGTGAATTAACTAAGAATATCAAAGATATTACAACAAATACATTAGTTTTCCTACTTTCTTTCATTATAACGTTGATGTTAGGACAGAAAATATTACTCCCAACGTAACACAACAAATCTCAACCTAATGGTTATTGCTACAAAATCGCTTCACTTAATATGTTTAAGCAAATATAAATTGTGTTACCAATATGCCCTACTAAAAAATACTACATCAAGGTTTATTTTCACTGATGATCAGAATATTTTAAAGCAGTACTAAAAATAGTTGCAAAAACTATTTTGGCATATCAAAGTATTCAAATCTAATCAAATTTTATGGCCAATTTTGTCCGTAGTCCAAAAATCTATGGCCAAATGCTATTGAATTTTATTGGAATGTCAAATTCATTTGTATTTCCTAATGAATTCATACAAATAATTGGAAGCACAAAGTTGTTAAAGGAGACTTACAAGTACTAAAAAGTGAATGTTTACCAAGGTGGCCTATACTAATCATTGAGGAAACACTCAAAACGTATTGTGATAGTGTTACCACTAGCATAGGCAAAACTATGTGACTCGTCAGTCTCAAACATTCAAGATAGTAATGTAAGTTCATAATTTCATTAGAAAGAACACAAACTGAACTAGAAGAAGCAAAAATATGAAGACTGTTAACAGAGAATGTGAAATACAAAATACCTTTTGAAGAACTGAATCATGAGATGACCCCGAAGAATGTGGAAGATTTGTTCCTCCTAAAACATGCTGCATGCATCAACAGGTGAAACAATTTTATATCCAACATACCCTGGTATATCTTTAAAATTCAATCTAGGGTTGTTTTGAAGCAATTAAGTGAATAAATGTCATATTTCTTCTCTCTATTCTTCCCTTACAGAAGTTATTACATTGGCATGCTTCAGTTTTAGATTGTTAATTTAATCATCTTTTTTCAAAGAACTAGTTGTCACAGATCTACCATAGCACCTAAGTGGGCCAGGTTGCTCCTTTCAAAACACTGCCCAAAATACATCATCAGTTGTTTCCCCAGAATTATGGCAATTTTAAAGTTCAACCTACTGAATAAAATTGAGATCCATATTGAATTGTAAGAAATATTTCATTTTCATTCCTATGATAGTAATTAAGAACTAAAAAATATTACAACTTTTCCTAGCAAACTATTCAGCGACATTGGCAAAGAATTGATATCTCATCGCATTTGCACAAGAAGAAGAAGAGGAAGAAGACATACGTGACAAAATTCAATATAGTCAAACTCCCCACAATATCTAAATTTTATTCCTAAATTAAATTCAATACTAATAGTCTTTAAAAAAATTACTATTTACACTTGGTTATCAGCATGAATTTCTTTTCCCATCTCGCTAAAAGCTGCAATAAACATTTCAGGCTTTCATGGTTCTTGATTGTTTTATTTGTTTGCAAGATACAAATCATATCTGAATAAATTTAAAAAAAAATAGCATATGTTCTAATAAAGTTCAAAAAAATGAAATTCAAATTTTTGAACAAATGTAAGCTAAGTATTTCCAATGCCACGCGTACTCTAGCAAAATTTATAGGTCCCATTCGATGCCTCCACTTCAGTTTTTTCATGCTTTGGGATTTCATCTCGCATATTGTTTATTATTAAACAAAAAGATATAATTTAATTAATAAATAAAAAAATAGATAGGATGGAAAATATGTAGATGAGTAGAAAAGTAGTACTTTAGGCTTACTTGAACAGTTGGAATTTCCATTACCCTATTAACTGACAAATCTTATTTTCTTGAATGCCATCAGGACGATTTGCTAGCATATCCTTAAGGGTATTATTTTTATCCAAAAAAATATTAAATCTTTTGCTTGTGTTTCCTGCAAGAATCATGAAGTCCAGTCATCACCCACTTCTTTCCTTCTACTGGAATTAGAAATTTTTGATTATGCAAAATAAAATATATTTAGCTCGAGTTAGTAAAAATAAATAATAAAATATGCAATCTCAAGAGTGATTGTTGTTACATTGATATATTCCCACATGCGCTTTTTAGTATACTTTGGCACCACATGCCAACGTGTACACAAGGCTGATGAATCTAGGATTCCTTGCAATTGTTCCCATAAAGTTACTTAAATGTGACATTATTTTATTAGTTGGTCCGGCTGCTTGTCCTTTATTAAATGTAGCCTCATTTATTTCTTCAAATTTCTTGCATGAATATCCTTACATGTTTTTTGTCCTCGAACATTTATTGCCTTCGATATTCCTAGATTGATGTAAAAAACAGGAAATAAGATACTTCTATTATAACGAGTACTGAATCTTACAAGGTTAAAGACATACCTTTTGTACTACAATAAATGTCAATTTGCTCTTCGACATCACATTTATCTACACCTAGTTCTTCTTCATCAACAACATCATCCTATCGGCTGTTGTGTTCATTAGTTGTTGGAGGATGCATAAATTCAGCATCAGTTGTTGTGTGGTTAAGACATTTTCTTTTACCATCTATATAAATCCCTTGATTTTTTTATAAATTGATCAAGAGTACTAGATAGTATGACCGGCTTCCTCTTTACCTGATTTAAATTTTGTTGATCAAGAATTTCATGTTCATTATGTATTTGTTGTTCATCCAATGACAAATCAATATTAGTGGCTGGTCGAACCAAATTCCTCTTCACCTGTTTGAAGTTGACTATATCCTCAATATCATGTTGTACCTCTCCTTTTCCTTAAATGGACTTTTCAGATTGAAATAACCTCTGTTTAGAAAGTCATTTCCTTGCAAGCACATGTGAGGTTCTAATCTCTTCCCTAGAAGACGATTAAATTACTGATTTGAGCCCAAGCAATTTACTTTTTCCTTGTTGTGGAATCCTATCCTCAGAATTCTCTTTTTTTGGTATTTGTGCCATCTCTTTCTTAGCTCTATCGTTGCTTCATTTCAAGTTGTTTTCTCTTAATCTTGAGTTTGTTGGCAATTCAGCACTTAATCGGTATTGGATATCAACATCAAGATTCTTCAATAGACTTAGAGATTTGTTTGGATTCAATCCCTTTTTCTTTTTTATTGTTGATCGATTCATTCTTTTTTTTTTGTCTAGATCTATTTGATTTCATTCCCTAGGAAGTAAACCTACAAAATAATAAGGTTCTTTAAGTGAAAGATGTATCAGCAATATAATATTTATATAAGATTGATATATGGATAACTTAGTATAGCAGATTGCAGAAGTTGAGATTAGAAAATTTCCAAAATTTCTAGAATTTCTAGTACTGTTTAACATAGCAACTGCTGAGTTTCCAGAAGTTCTAGTACTGTAACTATGTGTATAACCTACATATACAAAATATCTTCGAGTTCCATGAGTATTCATTATCAACAATTTACATCTTAATCAGTTCTTTCGCAAGTCACTCAAACTTCAACATGTTTGATAAAGTGTTGGTACTGTTTAACGGGAAATCAAGGCTAACATGCTATATATTCACATTTAACCATTGTTATTTTAGAGGAGAATTAACACGACCGGAAACACGAAAACATATGCTTCACTTAATTCTATCTACAATATGGAATAAGTGGACTTATAAAAAAAGTAAATCTCTAACTTCACTTTATTATATCAACAACATTGCTTTCAATAATAAGAAGAAAGGTTATATCAGCAGCAACATAACAACCAGAAACGTCTTGTTACGCCTTTAAATATATCTCAGATAAAAGAAATGATTTTTACAAGAGAAAAACCTTATGAGAGAAGCACCTTTGTTCATTTAGACATGCACCAAGAAACCATGTATAAGGCATTAGTGGACATTTCGATGACAATACCTTGTTTAGTCCACAATGGTTCCATTGGCTTTTTTCATACCTAAGATTTTGCTTCTGGTTTAACAGAGAGGTAGTACTTATATCTGCCATCATTTCTTTATTGTTCGGTGAGAAAACATGCTCAACCAATCCTACCTTCTGTCACACAGAAGGGGTTGAGATGCAAATCTGCAGAATGAAGTAACTCTGTTAGATTACAATCATTCATTATTAAGAAAATTACAAGCCAAACACACATTGAGGAACAGAGTGAACAAGCTAGAAACAGTATATTCTAAAAGGGAAACTAATATATTGAATTTGTAACTACTTACACGAATAAATGGATAGCTTACAGACTGATATCTAAGAAGATATATGAAAATTTCATTCTACACTACATAGCCTACAAATTCAAAAACCATAGCAATTTTTGAATATTTTAAGTGAAGAATTAGCCCCTAATCCCACCATAAAAAACACTGCAAGATTATAGAAGCATGCACCATCATACTAAACATGCAAAATTTTATGGAGATCAAAAAACCTGGGGGGGTTCTTTAAAGTTATTTCAACTACAAATTTTATCACAATAAGATGAAGAACAACGGTTAAATCCTGATGCTATCAGTTCATCCATAATCTCCGACATTAATAAAGAACTAAAATAAAGAAAGTCCAGAGTAAGATGTATCATAATATTTTGAAGGTTTAAATCTCCTTTTCAGATCTTGAACAATTCATAAACAAATGAAGGTAATGTGGGAATTGAAACATGTCAATGGGTGCTTTATTGGTGCTTTAAAATACAAATATGTAAGGAAAAAGATAATATTAAGTGGTAATGTATGACAAGAAAAATTATATGCATAAAGGATTCATATATATATAAAATTAATTTGTCATAGTCGGCATATAGATAATCTTTCTAACTTTCACAAAGAAAGGGTAAAGTTGTGCATACAATATACGCCAACCTCCCTAGACTCCACTCAATATGTTGATGTTGTTATTGATTATAGTTTTCATTAATATTTCATTATACTGTAAATCCATGGATGGGATTAATAAAAGTTCTAATTACCAAAAAAAAGGTTTTGTACCTATTTTGGAGCACCGACAATACAAAAAGCGACCTTAGACTTAAAACTATAGAAGTCACTTTTTTGCCTCGAAATCCTACTTCCTAATAGTAGGACACAAATAAGAATACAAATAATAAACAGCCAAATAAAGCAATAATCAACTAAAAGTACACGTTCCTGATCAATAATATAGTAATAGATAAAAAGCCAACATAAACTACTTAATTAGACAACAATTAACTTACAAAAATAATAGCTATCTGATCTTCAATTCCACATATTAGATTTCTTAATATGTTTGTACCAATACAACAGTTAAATTATAAAAACAGTAAGCTAGAACTATATGATCATCAAAACAATAATAAAACTCATGGTGTGTCATCTTTAAACACTTCTTCAGACTCGGCTTCAAACTCATCTTCACACTCATTTCCAGATTCATCTTCAAACTCATCTGCAAATTCATCTTGATAATTATTTTTAGACTCGTATTAAAACTCATCTGTTGACTCATCTTCAAACTCGTATTCATACTCCACTTCAAGTTATTGAGTAAAAAATTCCTCCGAAGGTACATGATTAATTTTTTCCGGTACATCAGTCATGGATAAAAGTACTTCAACATTTTCTTTTGTATTAATTATAAAAACAGAACACAATATTCAAATTAAGATTACCTAATATATTCTTGAATCCCATCACAATTTCCCAATAAGTACGCATGTGCCTGACTTAGTGACTTATCATCTAAAATGATTGGATCAGTTTTCTTATATTTTAGAGGATCTTCTCTAAAAGAAAACAAACTCACAGTTTCTGTATCACTTGGCTCACATTCATCATTATTTCACGATCTTATGTTAAATCTGTTGTGTACAACCTCATGCAGATATTTGGAGAATAAATTCATGCAATCTATTCAAACTCGTGTCTCTGCTACGAAACCTTCTGGAAAATGCCTATTGCAAATGTATGAATTGAATGTACTTATTTCTCTTTCAGTGGAATACATCCATCGATTTTGAACGGGACATCCTAATCTTACTTCATTCGCTAAATGAATAGGCAAATGAATCATAATATCAAAAAATTAAAGGAGGAAAAATTGTCTCTAACTGACTTATTGTGTCAATGAACTCTACATATACATAAGAGCTTCCCGCATTTTGAAAATTTTCATTTCATGAAGCATCATAAGTTTCAACCCTTGAATTTCATAATAATTTTAACTCCACTATCAATGGTTGTTAGTAAATATCAATGCTATTGCTAGGTGATCATGGCCCAGGTATGAGTAAAGAAAGTATAGAATATTAAGATTTCATACACATCAAAGGTGGCAAATTATACACCATCAACATAACTAGACATGTGCTATGTGATATACTCATGATTTGAAATGGATTATCCATCACTTGAAAAGTAAAGTCTCACATTGCGACAATCTAGTGAAAAATATTCATGCAACCTATCAAAATTTTTCTATGTTAGACCATCAAATCGATGCTTAACTTTCCATCTTTACAATGGTCCTCTTTATTCCACCTCAATGAATCTGCCGTATTTTTGCACATATATAGCCTTTTGAGTTTTGGAATTAATGGGAAGTGTCTCAAAGTCTTTGATGATAATCGATGTTGTTTTTTGGAAGGTTTAAGATCACAATCAGCATCGGGAGATTTCATATATCGTGAAGCTCCACAAGCATGAACAAATTCATTATCCTTATGATCATTCTTGAACAACATGAAATCATTGAGACATGAATCAATTTTCTCATTATCAAGACAAAGAATTTTAACCATAGACTTCATGTTATTGTAAGATGAAGGAATGTTCAACTCAGGCATTACCTCTTTTGATAACTCTAAAAGAGAATTGAATGATTCATTGATCCATCCATGTAGACACTGTAACAAATATAAATAAAGTGTGAATGATAATTTATAGAGTCCTGTACAACTAGGATATAATTCATAGTTTTCCTCTTCAAATAAGTTATAGAATTTCTTTGCATCTTCATTTGGACAATCATAAACTCCTTGAGCCTGTAAAACATATCTAAATTGATCATTCAACAACACCTCAATATCATCATGTGAGTAATCCATATCATCATCAACATTCAACTTGATATCTCATTACCCGTGATTTATTAATCTAGTATATCCTTTAACGAATCCATAGAATATAAGATGATCATACACTACATTCCTTCGAGAACAACGAATATTACAATATTTTGCATATGGGCACTTATTTTCGTATCCTTGGGGATCTCCATAAGAGTAAGTAAAACCTAGAAATGATTCAACGCCATGAATATGCTCTTTGCTATACCTTGATAAATACATCCAACCTTGGATGGGATATGTGAACTCCTAGAAGAAGATACGAATATTTAATCTTTGAGCAACAATCCTCAAATACTTCACAAATATGTTTTAAAAGTCACAAGTAATTTATCAGAATCATGTGTTATGATATGATAAAAGTTTATTAACTTGTTATTACACTTTTACGATGCCAAATCAATCCTTGAATCCTCCACAAATGTTTTTCAATGTTGATGATACTTCTAAGGAAAAAATAAGTAAAATTAGTAGGATAGTCACAATTAAGAACGAAAGTAAATAAATAAAATTCAAATGATTAAAAGATACAGTTGTGATTAAAAGTAAATACTTCTCAAGTTTCTGATGAGTTTCACCGTCACTCGAACTCCAATGAATTTAAATGAACTAATTAAGATTAAGAAATCTAATATTTTTTTATAAATATAGTGTACAAATTTAACTGGTTAGAGGGATTTTGAAGAAAACATACATGCTAGGCTTACTGAAAATTAGTAGTAACAAGAGAAAAAAAGATTCACAATAGCTGTTTTAGGCCTGTTAATCATAGAGATCTCAAATCATTAAACATTTTTCTAAATGATGAAATTGAACCACATATGTTCTTTTCAATCTAACAGATAAATTTGTGATTATCTTATGATTTATTTAATCATATACATATATTTTATATTATTAATAGGTAATTAGTACATAACAAGTATCCTTAAAACTTGTGATCTTAAACATATTCGAACAATTGTATAGCTATAATAACATGTTAGTAAAGATAAATGAGAGAAATATGTTCTGTCCTTACCCAATTAGCAGCAGCAAAACCAGCTACAACAGAAGTCGTGTTGTTCAGTGAGAAGTTCTTCAACTCTTCTTCGAGAAATCAGTCTAAAACAATATAAACATATGAATACATTTCCTTTTTTATCAATTTTTTGAAGTACTTATATGTTCTCAATCTCAATAGATCAATTAAATGTAATGGATATTATTTTATATACTTTGCATGAAAGTAATGAGATCATAAGAATGATGATATTAAACCTCTATTAGCTAACTAAATTTACTCAAGAATTTCTTTCTTCCCCTAACCTATTCATAGGAGGGAACTCTGTTAAGTTATTTACAGAAGACTCGCTCTATTTTTAAAATCAGTTTGCAGTTCCTGAATCTACTTTTAATGAAATACATATAGTAGTTGGCATCATACATCTCCATCACATATGTGTGGGAGAGTGACAAACATTTGTTTAGGAACAACACGAACAAAGATTTTTGTTAATCGAATAATCACCCAGTTAACCTAGGTGACCTACAAAACTGTATACCTTCAGACGAAAATGTAACATTTTATTTGGATATAAAAATGTAAATTTCGCAATGCATACATAGACGGAGTCAACATTCGTAGATTATGGGTTTTGATCTTTTTTTGAGACGTTGTATTCCTCACCATTAAGGTATGTTGGAGACCTCCAAAAAGGTAATAACAAGCTAAAACAAGATACTAATTACAGTAATCCTAAAATATATACTAAATATTCAAACTTTTCAATACAATGTTCATAACACCAAAAATAGAAAGTTTCTGTGCAACCATCTCGTCATGATTCAACCATCTCAGAGTACAGGGACGAAAATATGTGAAATTTGATCATAAGGAGAAATATTAATGATTGGGGCTTGGAAGAGGTTTTTAATATTATGGCTACCATTCATACTAGTGCACTCAATAGTCAATGCAGGGTAAAAGTTATCTGGAGGAATAGCTGGGACGGATCATACCCAGTTAAAGTATGCTACATTCAAAAAATCTCTAAGACGACCTTAACTAATTAATGTCCATGAAAATTACTCTTGAGAACTATGTTTCCACAAATATTTATTTGTTTTACTTGGATTATTCTAAAAGACTCTTGCTTGACATAGAAGAATCTAATGAGGAGGAAATTCCAAATAGTCAACAGATGCTACATGTGCTTGTGCAACTCAGAATCTATGAATCACTTGTTCCTTCATTACACGTATTCAAAAGGCCTAGGGAACATGATCTTCTCACTTTATGTGCTTAGTTGGGTCATTCCAAGATCATTTAGAGAGGCCTTTGTGTGTTGGAGTTCTTGGAAAGTTTTGAAGTCCATCAAGCGGATATGGTCTTTGGTTCCAGCCTGTATTTGATGGTGCTTATGGATGGAGAGGAAAAAAAGATGTTTTGATGGTACCCTGACTCCATCTCTACCATTAAAGTAGGATGTTTGATTACTCTTTTAAGTTTTGTTAATCTCTCTACTGTTGTTAGTGACAATTCTTACCTACAATTTATAAGCTACATAGATAACTATTGTTTGGTGTTTTGATAGCTTTGTTTGCCTTTTTGGGAGCTGATATCTCTTTCTTTTGTAATTTCTGCATCTCCCTGATGCTTTGTTAATAACATCCTTCTTACATCACAAAAAAATATGTCTATGCAAATTTGTTGTCTTATGAGCATATTTGTCATATAAAGTGAGAAGAAACACATACTCTTATGAGCATAATAGAGGGGAAGAAACTAAGACCAGAACAATCCACACATTAATTATGAAAATTATAAACACTAACAAAATGGTATCAAACTATTCTAATACGCTCTAATATGAGCAATTAAGCAATCAAAAACTTTAAGACTTGTATCAAAAGAAAAATCAAGTCTTGAACTATGTGCACACTTATTATTACAGCAACAACCACAAAAAGGTAGTGTAACCCCACGAGTGAGGTCTGGGTATACAAGCACTTACACAACGTAATCACACAAGTGGAGTAAGTGGAGGGTATACTTAATATCCACAAGAAACTAAACATAGGTCTGGGGATACAACAACGTACACAACATAATCACACAAGTGGAGTAAGTGGAGGGTAGAGTTAATATGAAATGGAAACTTAACTAACATATAAACAAAATATATGCACTGGTAACCTAACTAATCTTATTGAAATAATCATATTATAGTCTAACAAACCGCATAATAAGTCAAATAATCATATAACATAAGCATATATAAGATAACACAAAGATATAACTATGACACCAATAGAAACCAATATTATATGTCCATCGCCTAGTACACATATATTAACTCCATACTTAAACTATTCATCTATTAAAAAAGAGATAACATGGTCAAAGTCTCAGGATCCAATACTTTTAAGCAAAATCAGACTTTGATATTTAAACATCCTATAAATAAAAGAAAAATTAAAGCATCTCGGCTTGGCAGTAAGAACTCTTACCTTGTAATAAACCTTACTAGCAGGAGACCCCATAATGAGACTACAAAGTAAATATCTGCTAATCTCAATGCTCAAAAAAGATCCCAATATATATATCTTTCAATCTGAAATTAGTATCCTAATCTTCGCCACATTTTTTGTAGCAAATTTCGGCTTTTTTCCTTCCGTAGACAATCTACCAATAGCCCTAGACAAATGCTCACCTCTTAGCATATTCACATCCTTGATTTCGAATGAATCCACATATAACTCATCGAAACGACTCCACATATATCTTGAAATATTGAGTATTAAGACATCAAATGCTAGATAGTAACACAGGTTAAGCGACATTCCAAGAGAAAGATCAGGAAGAGAAACAACAAAATAAAACTTTGAATGACAGGTAGGGGAATAATGACAATGAATACCCAATCTCAAATCTGTAAAGAGATATTACATCATACCCCCAAAATTAACTAATTAAGAAACAAATATCTCATATTAAATCAACATCAACTCAACGAGAAGTCAAATTTAAAGAAATGAACTAATAACAACAGCTTTCAAACAGTAACAATATAACTCTTTAAAATCGAAGAAGAGGTGAAAAAGTACTATGAGGAAACAGCATTACCTTTCTTCAGTATGTGAAATAGAAGAGGACGATCAGGGAAATGATCTTCACTATAAAACTTGACCACTAATGATGGATGAGAATTCCGGGCAGAATCTAGGACTCGAACAAAGATTGGGAAAACTCATCTGTGAAATGAATTAGAAAATGTCAATACTCTTACCGAAACTAGACTCTCCCTTCCATTAATGTGTTTCTATATATATATTTTAACTATTTTCTTGAGGTTATTTAAATATTTTTGCTCTAACAAATCCCAACTTCGTTTCATTCCTTAACAATGAAAATTTTATACAGATGTCAATATATGAGCTACACTACAAAAATCTACTGAAGAAACTAGAATACAAGTCACACTCCAAAAGAGTGAATAAAAACACAAGAATATCAAAACCCTAAAGTTAAAATTTAGACTTTCAAAATGAAATTTCTTACTCGATAAACCCAAATTCAATAAAATATCTTTTAAATCGTGTTCTTCAGTGAGACACTTGAGAAAAAAGTGTGACGGAGAGACTAATTAGCTTAAGTTCATCATCATGTCAACAACCCAACAATATTCATTTCTTCTATACACAAAATAAAAAAAATTAAAACACTTAAGCTAAAAAGGGTACTATTTCATAACTACCACTTGACGAAATAAGTTTTTAAAAGAGAATTGTACTTTCCCTTCAAGGAATCGTTCTTTGGAGAAGACAACTTGAGATACCAATTCTTCGATGACTTCAACTCTTCAGCTGGGTTCTTTGACTCTTCATCTTGTATCGGAAAAGAGAACCAGTTCTTCAACTATCTTGACGTCTCTTCACCTTGGTTCTTCAGTTATTCAGAAATCTGAAATGTGAAAATAGAAAGCTAAAGGATAAGTGAAGTACTAAAAGAGGAAAATGAAGTAAAAAATGTTTTATCATTTATCAATGTTTAGTTCTTTTTGCCAATAAAAATAGAAGGGAGTATTAAAAATACTGGAGGGAATATAATATTTTAGTGAAAGTTATTAAGGGAACACTTATAATGTGTGTTTGTCTCAATTATAAAAATAAGATATTTTAGAAGTGTGGTCATACATGTAAATAGGAGTTTCCAATTATATCATATGGTAACAATACTTCTAAAGTGTACCTTATTCCATTAAAGAGCACAATTTTGAAGTGTTGCCAAAATTGTTGTAGATAAAAGTTGAAAAAATTTGGTACATTTTAAAAACGTTACTAAAACTACATTAGGAAACACTTTACAAGTGTAGTGAAGAACAAGTGTGGACGTAGGCCTAAAATGGTGTAGTTCCACCAAACTTAACAACAATTAGTATTTACTATATTTAGCAAAGAGTTGATGCTCCTTAAGGACTTCCAATACTATCCTCCAATGACCCATGTATTCATCCCAACTCTTAAAATATACCACGATATCATCAATAGAGACAATTAAAAATGAATCGAGATAATTATAGAACACCTTATTCATAAGGTTCATGAAAGTCATCAAGGAATTAGTTATAGAAAAAGAAAAAACTAGGAACTAATAATGACCATATCTTGTTCAGAATGTCAACTCCTCAAACTCTTAATTGGAGATATCTAGACCTCAAATCACATTGAAAAGTAACTCACCCTTTGGAGTTTCTCAAATTACTAATCAATTATTGAGAGACGATACTTATTGTTTGTAGTGACCTTTTTTAACTGTAGGTAGTCAATATACCGTCTAAGAGACCCATTTTTCTTTTTTAAAATAATACTGGAGCTCCAGATAGAGAAATCACTGTTTTATAAAACCCTTGTATAGCAAATCCTTGAGTTGAGCCTTCAATTCTTTCAACTCAACTAGAGCCATCTGATAAGGAGGAATTAATATCGGTTTAGTATCCAACATCAAACCTATGACTTAATTTATTTCCTGTTTGGGAGGAATTCTACTTAAATCATCTTGTAAGACTTCCGAAAAGTCCTTCACTACACGGAAAAACTCTAAAGGAGGAGCCTCGGACTCAAGCTCCTTGATCCATAGAATATAATAGAGAGATCCCTTAGAAATCATCTTAGAATCTCTTAAACATGAAATAGTTTTACATTTAGGATTGAGTTTCCCCTCTTCCATTTTGAAACGGGTTCATTAGGATGTTTGAATTTAGCTACCCTTGTTCTACAAACAATCGAAGCAAAACAAGCAAGCAACAAAAAAATTCCAAATATTCCATAAAGGTCAAACATATTAAGTTCTACCTAGTCATTCAATGTAACTCTACTAGACAATAATATTGAACAACTCCTATAGGCTCTCTTAGCAACAAATCACCAATAGGATAGAAATACAAAAAAAGTTCAACTAACATCAAATTTCATATCCACTAAAGGAGTGAAAAAATACAATGTTGCACCGGGATATAGCAATGCATAAACATAAATTGAAAATACTAGCAACATAGTGCTACAAACATTGAAGAATCCTCCTGATCAAACCTAAATATGAGAGCATAGTGCCTCTTGTTAGGAGAATCAAAATTAAGAAAACTTTCTTGAGCCGGGTTATTCTCATGAGTCTTGGCCATGGGAAAACTCTTTAAACATTTTACCACTCTTTAAACAACAAAAACAATTACATGAACCCATAAAACATTTACTTAGGTGCCTCTTGAAACATTTGGCACGTTAGGGCTTTCATTTGAAGAACCACCAACTTTTCCTCCTTGAGTCTTAATATTAGGCCCCCTATTCGTGTTAGCCTTTGAGAAATTAAAAGGAAATTCGTAGGAGAATCTCTTTTCATACATGGGTTTCTCTTGGATTTCAAACTTACCCTTAAAATTATCTCCATCATAGGGCTTTTCCCTCATGGCATCCCTGATCATTTTCTTAAGCCTTCTATCCTAATCATTTTGAGAATGCACCATCAAAAAAGAAAGGTCCATATTTTTATGAAGATTTGAATCCCAACACTCTTCAATTGGTGTACCATGTTTGAGACACATCTTTGAGTTGATAAGTAGCTAGCTCAGCTTTGTCATTTTAAGTCACTCGCCTAGCATATAAGATCTTATAAACCTCCTCTAGAAATCTTGAGGATCTTCATTATCTTAGGTCTGAAAAATATTGAAGGGTCGATCCTTGTAAAGTCTCTCAACGAGAAGCCATGGTAGAAGTATTTTTATTCATATGGGGTGCAACTTCTCGATTTGCTTGTGCTGTCATACCTTGAGCTTGAGTAGTTACGACATGAGATTGACTATCTATGAATTTAGTCATGTTTAGGAATGCCACTTTCATTTGTCCATGCTTCATGATCGGAGGATTCATTGGTGCTTGGTCACCTAGAGGAACTTGCTCTAGAGGAGGATCTTGGTTGTTATATGGAGGAAATCCCGCATTAACAAGCTCTTATTCAACTCTTCTTGTGGCTACCTTTCTAGTAGTCATATCCTATAAACACAAGATACGGATGAGAACAAAAGGACAAATAGAATTAAGAAACTTGTGGCATGAATTTAGAATACCAAAGAAGTGAGAATTTCGTAAGAAACCGATATATTCTCATTCATAAGAGTTGCATGATTCAGAATTATTTACCAGACTCTAAATAGAAGTGGTTATGAGAGAACCATTCTTAATATTATTCAACCTCTTGATCTAATACTATTTTTGTTACTACCGGAGAGAACCTCCTAGATGTAATCGGCATCTTCGTCAGCGAAGGGGCATTATACAAACCCTTAGCATACATAATGGCATCATTGATAGAATTTAAAAAATGAATAATGAAAACTTTTCTTTTGAAATTTTACTTCACTTCACATATAAAATAAAACTGAATTTATAATTGTCTCACGAGACAATCTAAACATACGAGTAAGAGAAATGGAACTTTACCCTTACATCATTAAAAATCTTATAAGATAATACAACATAGTCCTTGAAATTAGTATATAGAAGAATATATTTAAACGTAGTAAAATTACAAAAATACTAGGTTTATAGGTTTCATCCACGGACTTGAGGACTAATCAATTTGGGAACAATCCAAGCTTCTTTGAGAATTGTCTTGAAGCACCTCAATCGCCAGAACCTACATTATCGTAGAAATAGAAGAGATGTGGGTTAGTACAAACCACATGTACTATGTGTGGATATATGTATGTAAAATAATTAATATATGAAGAAAGGGATATTTTAGAAGAACCACGCTAAGTTCACTTTAAAACCATTATGCACATTCCAAGAACAAATACAAGTCTATACCACAACAAGAATAACAATTATTTGTATTCATGTTGAAGAGTAACATCATAAATAATCCATAGTCAACATTAAATGTATAGAGTCCATTTCATCAATACATCACAGGCCATATCTTACTCATGACCCTAATATATGTGCACCAGTGCAATGTGTACAGGTTGCCCCATAACCCCACATAAATAAAGTAAACTAACAAACGAACCATAAGTATTGCCTTTACCTCACATAATACCAAAACAAGTGTAGTTAATATCATACATAACCATTTAAACCATTATCAAGTGTATCAAGTCAAACCAACATTATGCATTTCGTTCATAACATATGTACATGACAACCTACCCTAGAACTCCCTCAAGGTCCACTTGTGTAATGTATAGTTAAAGTCTCATCTCCTTACTTACGCTAAGTAACACCTCTTAAGTAGTCCTAGTTAGTTTTCATCTTTGTACTTCCATTAATGAATTTTAAATTTTGGAAAACATCTCCATAACTGACATTAGACCATGTGAGATAAACATGGAGTCCTGTGTCAACCCCTTACATCAAAATGAGGGCGTCTTACATAGGACATAAACATCATCATAACATCTGGGTAGATAAACTTGTTATGTTTCCTATGGGGGAAGATACTTAATGACCTAGGAGGTTATTATTAGAAACCCCCTTTATTCTAATTCTCATTGTAGCTTCCACCTCATGTGATCATCGAAGGAAGCTTCCTCGTGAACAGACCACTATAATTTTTAATTTCTTTCAATGGTAAGATAAATTCCCTTTTTATAGTATCCTTAAGTCTTCCTTAAACTTATTAGATATCACAGGTCTTAGAAGTTTAACCCCTAATAAACCATGTTCATAGCTCAAAGGTTGTAGGATGAGAAAGTCTTTTTATTAAAAACCCAACCTCATGTGAGAATATTACATCATGGCATAATCATAAGACGAACATAGGAATTACCTTCAATCCCTCATATTAGTACAAAAATCATCATCTCACAACTATCAAATACATATCATGTTCATAAATTCATAATATTATCATTCATTATTCAATTAGCCAACATTACCAAAGATAGACCAACAAAACTACAATATAAAGTTTATGACCTTGAAGGTCTTACCCACAACCTCCAAGAAACCCGGTAATGACCTAATCAAAAATTAAAAATATGTATCAATCACATCTATTATCATCATCATAGGATTATAAATTATACAATAACATATTAAATTACATAACCTCTAGTTTTTAATTAACACAATTCAAGAGTTAGGGTTATGAGAAAAGGGACATTCATGGGTTCTTAAAGAATTATATGAAAACAAAATCAGTACATGATATAAGGCAGTCTATTAAGTAATAATAAAATTTTAACCAATATAATAGTCAATATACACATCATCTTTAAGAATTTCATCAAACATGATCCAAGATATATGAAATTGCGGAAGAACATGGGTCCTATGGAATTTGAATTACACAACTTAAAATACCCATCATTATTCTCTTAAATAACCATTAGTAATTATAATTCATTACAATTGTTCCACAATTTAGGTTTTAAAAAAAGACTAATGTGTAGAGAAAACACTTGATTTTTGGGAAATTTGAAATCACCTTTGAATATACTTTGTCCACAAATTCTTCTTCTTCAAGCTACAATGGTCTTCAATGGAGGTTAAGTAGAGGGAGAACTTAGACACAAGTGAGAGTAATTTGGATTTCAATGTGTGGATTTGATTTGAGTAGATAAATTTTGTATAAATTTAACTTAAAATAAATATTTACCCCTCCCATGAAAAATGAAAAATGACCGTCACTTTGTTAGAAATTTTTGTCAAGTCAAACTTGATATAAAACTTAGAATTTTTGTGAAGGAACAAGTCCGTGTCGCGGTACTTTTCCCACAATATATCCGAAATTAAATTTTGAGCCAGTAATGTAAATGACATGTTTGCGACGTGGACCAACACTTCAATCCCATAGTGAACCTAGCCCAGAGAAGACTTGTTTCTGCCACACACAATGGCCTGCTGCCATGGGAAGCTTGTCTCCCAATGTATGGTTCCTCCTCAAGGTCCCCTAGGGTGGTAATTTAGGGGTTGCACCTAGACTTTTTTACCCTATAAAAATTACCTTACCTATTTAAAGTATTTTTATGAGTTTTAGCTTCCATACAACACTTCCAAACATTTACAACACAGAAGAACGTCTACTAGTTCAATCTAACTAGTTTTCGGACGTCATGGTCTTCCCTTGACATTTAGGCTCTAATACTTCTAAATCAAGTTTATTGCGTTATTCTAGGTCTAGAAATATCATTCTAAACAATATTTAAAAGGTGAGACTCTAGTCTAGGTCA
The DNA here is from genome assembly GCA_034621305.1 of Solanum pimpinellifolium. Lineage (NCBI taxonomy): Eukaryota > Viridiplantae > Streptophyta > Magnoliopsida > Solanales > Solanaceae > Solanum > Solanum pimpinellifolium. The sequence continues at coordinate 34,442,431 of CM067873.1, read as the reverse complement.
TTGTATTTATGAGGTATAAAAATATTATGCTAAAATAAGCAACAACTTCACACATACAGACTTAAAAAAACAAAAAGAAGATAGGGACAACGTCTACAAACTCTTCATGCATTATGACCATCACAACAATTTTAAGAGCATAATGCCAATTTCTCATAAAAGAACATTGATGCATTATTTTTTAAAAATTACTTTTAAACATGCTCAAATGTCCACTCATGCAACATTCAGGAAATTTACAATAGAGGCATAACAACATGAAGGACAAGGTTAATAAAGCTCGTTTTATCACAGAAACATAAAGACACGAAATACAATTTGCGAAGACTACCAAAACATAAAAACACACTTTTCACTAGAGACTCCAAAAAGATTAATCATGCTCGAGAAAATTCTAAATATCAAGCTTGAATAGAAAATGATTCTTCCTTGTTATCTTGAAGAGCATATTAATGATTCTTCTTTTCTTCGCCAACAATTGGAAAATTATAGGGAGATTCATTGACATCTCTTCCACTAGAAGCAATAGTTGGACAATCTCTCACATTATGATCATTGTTTCAACAACCATAACATCTACTACTATCGGCGTGAGACTTGACAAAATGTTTCTTTCCACTAGTAGATCGAGTAGGCGTAACAATTTGAAAACCACCACCTCCCTCATGGGTAACTTTATGAGCATTAGAGACATATTGGTTTGATGCCCCTCTTCTTAAAGCTAGATTGGTTTTGCTCTCGGATTTACCTTCCTTAAAATTTTTCACCATCCTCCTAAGTTAGATTCTTTAATGGATTGAGCATACAGAATGTGTCGAAAGAGGTTCATGTTATTATGAAGAATGGTCAAATGAGATTCTTCTTTGACAAGATCCACAACACAAGTCTCAAACCTACTCATATAATCCCTAGGGTTAGACACCAAGATGGAGCATACTTAGGCAATAGGGTAAAAATAAAGGAATACTACTCCACACCCATGTTACCTTGCGTAAGGGTTATAAAAACGTCTCTCTTCTCACGGGGAAACCACTTTTCTAAGAATGCTTCCATAAACTCTTCTCACTCTATAGGACCCAATTGAACCAGCCTCTAGTCCTTCCATTTTGTGTATAAAACTTGAGCAACCTCTTTCAATTAGTAAGAAGCCAACTCACCTTCTCTGTAGAACCCTCATCCAAGAATGCTTGGGGATACTCTCCCACCATAAATCAAAGAAAGGCAAGAGGATTCATCCTCACAAAGTCCCTCCACCTTGAGATCATGGTACTCTTAATAACATTCACCCTATGCCCCACACATCTATTTGCATGGGGTGCCATGGATCAGGTTAGGGCAACCAGATCTCTTCTAACCTTTTCATTAGACATGTCTGAAGGAACCGCCGAAACCTCATTCCCTTGATTAGCTGTAGGGACTTACTCACCTCAGGGAGGAACTTCCTCATTCACTACTTCCTCATCCACACTTATTTTGAGCATCAACCTTAAATTATATCCTCTAAACACAACAAAAGAGATTATGAAAAAACAATTATAGAGCGCAACTCTAATACATGACAAAAAAGTAATGAAGAAAGTTAAGGTTCTATCATCCTATAGACTCTTCCTCAACGATGTGTCGCGACTTACACCGATCAAAAGGACTCTACTATATGTTGTATCATGAGACTTTGAACCTTAAAGACTACTTCATAACCTTATACTGTGAACAATGTTTGCACTGACTGGAGAGTACCCCTAGGCGTCACACAGTGTACTCAATCTCTCGCAGGTCTTATACAATCCCTTAAAATTATTCATAGTGTTCTCATAAAATATTGCAAATATTTAAAACTTTTCACAATAAAGTCAACAAGGAAAATTTTTTGTAAAATATAAGAAGAACTAAGTCTCATCACAAACAACCTTGGACACATCTCATTATCATAGGGTCACGACCCTTACATTGAAAAGATACGTATGTCTTATACAAAGTCTTCAATGAAAGAAAATTAGAAAGAACATAGATGTCCTCGAGTATATGAGGATATACCAAATCTATAGAGAATTCTACTTAACCAAGCATCAACTCTACGAATCCGAACTTTCAACCACCTACACTTGTACAAATAGAGAGAAATATGGAATTAGTATAATTAACAACTAAGTATCATGACTCTTCATGAAATCATGTAAAAAGTGACATTTTAATTGCAATTAACTTTTCATGCTATTTTTGAAAAAATCTCATAATCAAAGTATAAAAGACATCTTACAAGTCAATCATCAAAATCAAAGATAATACCCCCCCCCCCCCGTATTTCACAAGATATGACCATATTCATTAGGTAACTCATATAACAATTTATACCCTCTATCTAAATTTATCCTAATACCCACTTGGGATTTGAAATGAAGAGACCACCCATCAAACCTCTCCAAAACACTACTAAGTGTTCCCTAAGACCACCAAAGATAATTATATTTCCTTTCAAACACAACCACAACAAGTCACCATTCATTACCAATGATCCAAAAAGAAATAATAATGAATTTAAAAGTACTTCACATAGTGGTCTCAAAAGAACTAGGGAAGTCACTTTAGTTTCACATCCCGAAACCATACCCAAGAAGTTAGGGCAATGTTGGAGTACAACCGGCGTACTTGACCTCTCGATGGTCTTGCACAAGCCTTTATATATCATTCATCACATAAACGTAGTGAAAAGTAGTGCAAAATTAATACTTTTAACAAAACATATCATAGTCTTTAAAAATCTCTTTCATATAAAGCAATAGGAAATACTAAGTCTCAATCTCATCATCTTAATACACAAGAATACTTCGGACATGGCTCGTACTTCAATACGAAATTACAAATACTTCGTCTATTATACTACTTCAATAAAAACATGAAAGATAGTTATGCCCTCGAAACAAGTGAGGACATGCTTTGTCTTCTCTTGAACGATCATACTGTCCTAGTCTTCCTTCCCAAATGCGTCTCACCTACAAAAAACTATAGAGATAGATAAATGAATGGAGATAGTACAAACCACACGTACTAAGTATGGCATTGTGCATAAAAATTATGAAAACGAACTTTTATTTGAAATATGCATCTTTTCATTAAAATATCATAATGTTATCATAAGAAAAACATTTAGCAACGTACAAACACATAAGAAAATAGATAAATCAAATATCAAAATTTAATAATTACTTTACAGTGACTCGATTTAGTGTTACAATGAAGTCTCTTCGCCATACAGTGAAATTGAATTCCTTGAATTAAGACACCTTATAGCATGTTATTGTCCCACTCAAAGTTATCCTAAGATTCACTTAAGTCAAACAGGAAGAGAACGCCCATACACCCTTAAGATTACTTACAAAGAAACACATACACAGTTAAAGACATCAAACATATCAACACATAGATAATATGAAATTTACTCATCAATGTCTATCTAAAAGACTTACTTATGTAGATAAAGAAGATAATGTCCATGATTGAACTCTTCAAGACTACCTAAATAATCCTCAAGACTTCCTATGTTTGGAAAATATCCTAAAAATTAACATCTTCCCAAACTAGAGTTATTCTTAAGACTCATCTAGGTAAGATACGAAGTGACCATTCCTATTTCCTCTTCAGACCTTAACTAGACAGCCCTTGACTACTCTAGAGAAGTACTTGTTACATTTACATACTTTATTACATAAGTCATTAGTTCATTATTTCATTAAGATTCATGTATCACATAAAGTACATTCAAGTAATGGTCCTACACAAGACCTAGGAACTCAACATAACAACTTCAAAGTCTATTGTGCAATGTATAGATATCGTCCCATACCACCACCTAAACTCCATTAACTCCTCAAAATGCTAATAAGTATTCCATATGATGAGTATTGTAGCAACCCTAAAATGAATATGCCTTGTAATGCTTAATTTATCTAGAATGCCTATGATTAGACTAGGTTCACATGGATTAATATGCGTGAGACCAGACGTCTAAACCTCTGTAACAACCAATCCAACATTTTTTAAGCTTATCACATATAGCATATCATTCTTTAAAGCACTTAGGATGACCCTTATCATCTCTATGTCACCCTATACATTATTAAAACACTATCAATCTAACCCTTATTCACTCATATAGTCAAGTAGGAAAAATGATGCATCAACTCTAAGACTACACATATAAGCACATAGTCATAGTCTAACATGATCACCTACATAACATCAATACAACACATATACTTCCACATTTCTCATTATGTTGATATAGATCATCATATTTCACCTAAAAAACTACACAAATAGTGAAATTACTTCAAGTAGTGCCAACAAGGACATTATCATAATATTGCACAAAGTAACGTTGACAAAGCCAGATCAATTACAAGTAAAGTACATCACACCGCCACTATAAGTGTACCATACAAATCAAAACATGATTGAAGTATAAAAATCATCGAAAAAAAGAGAATAGGGAAGGTAACCACCACAACATCCTCAACGCCTTAACTTGATGCTAAATCATCCAATTTAAAAACATAAGACCTTTACCAATGGCCATGAAGAATAATACAATGTGAAAACTACTATTATTAATGAAACTAGGTAAATTCAATAGATATTCATAAATCTAAGATAACATAAATATCAATTGAACACAATTCTTATATCATTTCAAATTCCATAAAAATCTATAACATAATTCATCGACATTAGATCGGTATCAAGTAACCCAAAACTTAGTCAAAAACTAGGATTCATCGAATTCATGTGTTCATAGGTAATTTAGTTTAAAATAATCAATACAATATCAATTAAATGTTATTCAATGTTTAAAAATCATTCATGCAGGAACCCATTGTAGAATCATTAAATTAGATAATTCAACTTGTAAACATTAGAAAACATCTTGAGAATTGGGACTCCTTGATGAAGAGTGTTTCAAGGAGCAATATTCATACCTTGATAAAGAAAATTCTTAACTTTGATAAAGAATCTCCGCTTAATTAGTCACCTTAAGCCCTTTATTCAGTATGGACTTCAATGGAGTTCAAGAGAGAATTCAAAGGGATTTGGGATTTTGGATTTAGAAGAATGAAATATTCTTATTGTTTTAGGATTATAAACACATTTAAAAGACCCAAAAGACCCCTAATAGAATTCCAATACTCTTATTTGAATGTGGGGTGAAATTACAAGTTCACCCCTCACTTGGCAGTGAACTACACACAGGAGATAGAAATATTGACAGACAGCATCCTACGCGCCGTCCCTTGACCTATGACCGTCTTATTGGTTTGTGGTTAGGGAATGAGGCTTGTCCTGGGTACCTCTTTTCTCCAGGATAAGTCCCTACAAACGGTACCCATCGACGGGGAATCGATAGGAACACGAGCTATCAATGTCTTCGTCATTTGGGGCTGTCTGGGACAGTCTTGACACCACTCTTGGATCCTTCCTAAAGGACCCTTGGTTGGTCCTTGAAGATTTTTGCCCATACGTTTTAAACCCAAACATGACCATATAGGAGTATAACATATCACACATGAATTTCATAAACGAACACGTAAAGCTAAACGAAACATGCTTAGACACACAAGTCCGCATCAAGGCAAACCATCCAAACGTCATGGACATTCTTGGACGTTTTACCTCAAAACTAAAGGAAACTCAACACAATTCCTATATATTCTAAAATAACAAATTTAAGGACCCTAAAACCTCATCAATCACACATGAACATATAGAACCACATATGAAGCACATAGGTGACTTGCTCATCGAATGTCTTAGTCATCCCTTGACGTTTGACTTCTAATGCACCTAAACACTTAGACACTGCCTCAGTACCATATAACAGACCTTTTTTGAACCTCAGAACATCAAAACCAACATGTTAGGATTTATTTCACCTAAGTCATTTTTGTGATCTTACATTTAACATCTTAAAGCTTACTCGTGCCATGTGTGGATAGCGTCCCATTCAACTACCAACACGTTATTGAACTTATCCAACAACTAGAGTGCACATCCTACATGATAAGAATATGCATTAACCAATATAAAACACACTAGATATGTATGGAATTCTATAAGATAAGACCTCACACCGTGGAAGGTGTTCTACTTACCAAAGGTAAAATTAAGGAGACATCCCATGTAAGAACTCTTCTCTCATACATCAAGTATAGGTACCACCTTAAACATATCTACTCGGTGCTTTGCATTGGTTTTCATAGCGTAATTTCATTGACAGAATAGTATTTGAGAAAGAACCATCTCTAAGTCCTACAAACTAAAGTACCAATAATAAGAAAGGATCCACAAGGGCTACTGATCAAGATTAATTAGGATAGCTCATTCATGGAATGGGTACCATGCTAGGTTTATCTGATTAACTCCATTATAAACCCTTTTTCATATTAAAGGTTTGACATTCACTTAGGGTTCTAGACTCATCAAGAAGGTGATTGATTCATAGGTCTACTAACACAAGACATACTTTATAACACATCATATATCATTCATGTCAAGGAGGGGCAACTAGGTCTACCTAAACAAGACACCATAAAAACTCATAGAAACTCTTCAAAGTCTATTATCATCACATAGCAACATTTTGAGGATTCATGATTTCATGTACAATATGACATAGCTTTATTCAAGTTCATCTTAACATCATATACCAACATCACAATACACATATCTTCCACATAACAACATAATCAATATCCAATTCTATTTATAGAAAAAAAAAGATCGCAATTATAATAAGTACAAGAAGTAAGAACCTCCACATTCAAACCATACAAATACAATACTACTATACTAAGCCATTAAATAACTCAAAATTCTCCAATATCACAATTCACCATTGATCAACTTCCAATATAACAATAGAATTTACCCATCATCATCCTCAAAAATTTAAGATCACCAACACATCCACATATCCACAATTCATTATGTAAAGAGATATATAACAATAAGAAACAATACAATAGAGCAATCTAAATACAATTCTATCCATGGACAATAACAATTATAAAACCCACTTTACAGGAAAAAATTATGTAATTAGAGGGATCATGGGTTCATATAGTTTTTAACTTTAAACCATAAATAAAAAACCGTATAATCATAAAAATTCATTTGAAATAATTTAATGCAAGAATCCATGAGTTTGAGGTTTAATTATGATTTTGATCATATTTTGGGAACTTTAAAACGATTTGAGAATTTTCTTTAGGGAGACAGCTAACTCTAGATACAGAGTCACCATACTTTATTATTGAGAAGAACCAAAGATATAGATCAAAAACATGGAGAATTAACCTTTTTCCTTGGAGCCATAAAGTTTTTTATTGGAGGATTTTTGGTAGAGAGAGAATTTAGAGAGAAGGGAGATCTTTGATTTTCAATTTGAGGGTTTGTTTTTTATTGATTAAGTGGGGTAAAAGGAACTAAAAACAATTTAAAATAAATCTCAAAATTACCCAAAAAAACTCTAAACTAATTGGATCTGTATAAGAGAAGTGCAACCTTACTTTTATTAATGCAATCAAATCTAGAACGTGGCTTAACTTCTCGAAGTCACTCCCCGATTTTGTTATTGAAAATTAATTTGATGCGGAAAGGTTTGTGAAAACCCCATTAAGTAGAGGAAACGTTTTTCTTCTAAGTGACACGCGCGCATCGTGCCCTGGCTTCAAGAAAACAACTGCCTACATGCTACCTTGGTAGCTTCTTAGTATAAGCGTTGGTTCTCTTCAAGAACCCTTAGGTTATTACTTGAGGTATCGTACAAAGAAGTTTTGAACATAAAATAGAGTATTGTGACACTTAGGTTACCTCCACTGATTTTAGACTACAAACAACACATAAAAACACATACAATGAACAATGACAAACTAGCACACAAAAATAGTAGGTTTCTATCATTTTCGTTGCTCCTTGACATTTGACTTCCAAACTCTTTGAAATGACTTAAAAAGTTATTTTTCATTATTTTAAAAAGTTATTAACTCAAGAAACTCACGTGACGTTCAAATTAATCCTAATTCATTTTCAGGGTCGTTACAAATGTGGCTCATCAATGCCACAAACTTCAGTGAAATCTCACCTAGAAGAATTTGAATACAACATTATATCATTTGATGTCTTAAGATCAATTCTGAGATAAATAGAATGATCTACTTAGTTTCTTGAATATATTAGAATGTCATCAATGAGGATGGTAACAATCATATTGAAATAGGTTTGAAGGCTCTATTGATAAGATCCATGAATATTGTAGACGCATTGGTCAATGTAGATGACATGAGAAGAAATTCACAATGCTCATATCTGGTTCTAAATGCTCTCTTTAGAATATATTATTCCCTAACTTTCATTTTATGGTAGCCTAACCAGAGATTAATTTTCAGAAGAAGGAAGCACCCTCAAGCTTTTTGAAAAGGTCATGATTCCTTGGCAGATGATACTTATTCTTGATTGTATCCTTGTTTAATTAAAGGTAATGTATACACGTCCTAAAGGAACCATATTTATTTATTTATTACATACAATACTGGGGCACCCCAAGGTGAGGAACTTAGTCAAATAAAGACCTTATCTAATGTATCTTTCAATTATTTTTTCAAATCTTTCAACTCTGCTAATTCCATTCTATATGGAAAAATACGATATGATAAGAATCTAGAACGACGTCTATGCCGGAGTCTATTTCTATCATATGAGGGACTCCAGGTATATTGTAAGGAAATACTTCTTGAACTCTCTTATGGTAGAAACTTACTGAATGGTAAGTACCTTAGCACTTGAGTCAATAACTCGGAACAAGTGATAGATAAAACCCTTCAAAACTAACTTTCTTGCCTTAAATTACAAAATGAAACAGTCCTTAGGCACTGCTGAACTACTACTCTACTCTTGAAAGGCTCATTAAGAATATGAAACTTGACAAGTCGAGTTCTACAATCTATTGATCCACAACATGATGAAGCCAATCCATACCTAGAAGAATGTTTATCTCAACTAAATCTGATATGGTGTACTTGTAATTGATGGAAATAGGACAATCATGATAGTCTCTTTTTTGCTGGAATAGACTCCCCAACAGGTGTAGAAACACAGAAAGGTTCACAATGTTTCTCATGCATGATATCAAACATATTTGCAATAAATGGAGTTACAAAACATAAACGGTCCTGGGTTTAACCAAGGATAAATATTAAAAGTAATGTCATTTATCATAGTACTGAAAAAATTTTGGGATTCTCTTTCTTTTGGAAACTAGTGATGGCATAGAGTTTGTTTGCTCCTCCAACTGTACAAGAAGTAGCTCATCCAGGTGCAACCCTGTCTACTAGAGCAACTAATAAATATTGGGCTCTATTGTCTTGTTAATAGGGCGCTCTTTCATGTAGTGACTATCTATCCTACACTTGAAACAACATGTCTGTCCATTACGACACTTACTTGGGTGGGTTCTAAATCACTTAGCATATGTAGGAGCCGAGCTACCTCCTTGTCACAGACTACCTTCAGACTCTGATGATATATATCCGATTGTCTATAAATTGTGGGAATGATTCTCATATTTGTTTCTTGGTGCTGGTACACTAGAAAATGATGATGTAGGTCCATTCTATTTTTAAAATAACGAATGTCGTGTCGTCTTTTTTATTTATGAATTCTTGTGTCTCTCATCTTATCTTCCTCAACCTACTGCACATAAACGATCAACCTTGATATGTCCATGTCACTTGATTATCAGCAATGTTTCCCTGACTTGAAGAATGGGCCAATCAACCAAAAAATAAACTAATTGTACTCCCACTATCCTTAAACATTTTCGGAACATAAAGAAATAGTTGGGTGGATTTTAACCCATACTCATGCACACTAAGAGAATCCTTCTTAAGTTTAAGAAATTCCCTTACCTTAGTCTCTTTCAATTCTCAAGGGAAGAAACGCCCCAAGAAAGATTCTTCAAAATAGGCCTGGCTCATATTCTAATCATTATAATATCATTAATTAATTTAGAAACACATAAGATACTTCTAGGATGTATTTTCCTTACATAAAGTCATCCTAAGATTAACTTAAGTCATACAAAGAGAGACCGCCCATGCATCGTCTCTAGATGTTCCTTAACGACCCTTAGTAGTACATATAATGAGTCACATACATACTTCAAGGCATCCAACATATAGACACTATGACATTTCCTCATTAATGGCTATCAAAACACTTACTTAATGAGGTTGAGAAGATAACGTCCATGATTGACATCTTCAAGACTACCTAATTAATACTTATGACTTCCTATGTTCGGATCATGTCCACAAAATCAACATCTTCCCTAATTTGAATGAATTTGAAGACTCATCTAGGTAAGATACGAAATGACCATTCCTATGACCATTTTACACCTTAACTAGACAACCCTTAACTACTGTAGATAGGTACTTGTTTCTTTTACATACTCCAAAACATAAGTCATTAGTTCATTAGATCATTAAGATTCATACATCACATAAAGGACATTCAAATAATGGTCTTAGACAAGACATAGAAACTCCACATAACAACTTCAAAGTCTATTGTGCAATGTATAGATATCGTCCCATACCACCACTAAACTCGATAAACTCTTCAAATGCTAATCGGTATTCCATATTATGAGAATTGTACCAACCCTAAAATGACTATGCCTTGTAATGCTTAATATATCTAGAATGCATATGATTGGACCATGTTCACATAGATTGATGTGCGTGAGGCCAGACCTGTAAACCTCTGCAACAACCAAGCCAACTAACTTGATGAGTTAGTTGAGCTAGGAATGTTTTGTTCCAGCCATGTAGGGCACCCGAATATGAATATTTACCTGGATGAGTCTTAACCAAATTTAAAAAAGGGGTAATCTTAAGTTTTGAGGGTCTAGGGGTAAAATTGTCTTTTACTGGCTAAGGTTAGTATTGTAATTACCCTAAATAACTAAGTAAGTAAGTAAGTAATATGGTAATGATGAAATTTGGGTAGAGGTGGTCGAAATTGACCCTCTAAGAAAAATCTTGCTCCAGCCGTGTTCGAGCCTTTGTGGAAGCAATGATTTAACTAATTTAATTTTATTTAGTGAACTAAAGGAAAATCAGATTTTTAATAAAATAATAATAATAACAATATTAATAATAATGAGGAGTCCTTATTTGACTAAGACTCAACCTAACTCTCCTAATCCTAATCCTCCCATTCACACGTCTCTCACGCTCATTGTAACGTTGTTGATCAGCAAAAGAACAGAAAATAATAGTTCTTCACTCATGAAAAACTTATACCAAAAAATATAAACAAACAAGCTAACAAAAAATGTAAAGCAAAGTTCCATCGGGGTTGTGTAGGAGTTTTGGGATTTCGACGTGAGTTTGGACAAGGTTTTTGGGAATCAAGTCGTGGGTTGAATAGTATGGAAATCAGGTATTGGTTTCTCTCCTGGACTCCTTTCTCCAAGAGAATTTTCTTTCCCATGAATTCCACGAATCTTGAAACTAGGGTTGTTCGCGTTCTTGTTGAACAACTTGTCCCTAGTATCCCTTTTATCTCAATGTGAAATAGGTTAGAGATCATGTTGTTTGTATGTTTACTGGTTGTTTAAGTATGAGTGTGATTTTCGTGATAATGTGTTCATGATTATGTGTTTGTAATTACAAGGATGTTAAGTTATGTCAACCGAATGTATGTGAAAAATGATATGTTCTTATGGTGGAATTTTATATGCGAATGTTTGTGTAAATCATAAGGTGTAAAAGTGGTGTAATGTTTTTGCATGTAATGGTAATTCTTGGCAGAATATAATCATAAAAAGATTAAACTTAAAGAAGCACCAAATGATCCATGAAATGCCTTAAGAATTAACGTATAAATGATGATAAAAAGTAGGTGAAAATAGTGAACAAATTTCAAGCATTTGGTAGGTTGGTTCGGGCAAACAAATTGGAACAAAATGTAATGAAAACTTAATGTAAAATAAGTGAGGTCACTATGTATTGAACCAAAAATCATTACATGAAACCTACAAAAAGAACAAGAAAAGATTAAGGCATAAATGGATTGGAAGAGACGAAATTTGCAGCTTCCTACAACCTGTAGTCTCGGCCAACTTTTAAAAAAGTGAACTTCATTTAAAAAAAATTTAAAAAAAATTTAGGTCAAGAGGGGATTTAACACATGACCTCACCAAATAAAAATTTCATAAAAATTTCGTGAGAAAAATGCAAGGAAAAATAGATGTGGTGAGTGGTGATTAAACCCACAACCTCCTGAATGGATGAGAGAGTTAGGAGAAAAATAAAGAAGAAACAAAAAAGGAGGAAACTGTGGATTGAACCCACAATCTCTTGAATGGATGACAAAGTAATGAGAAAAATAAAAGATAAAATAAAATGTGGAGAGTGGGGAGTGAATCCACAACCTCTTGAATGGATTAGAGAGTTAGGAGAAAATAAAGGAGAAAATAAATGTGGAGAGTGGGGATTGAACCCACAACCTCTTGGATAGGTGAAATGTTAAGAAATAAATTAAAAGAAAAATAATGAGGTTGTGGGTTATTAAATCCACAACCTCCTTGACGAAAAAGGAAATAGTATGGGGTTTGTGGTGATCGAACTAGGATCCTCCAAATCTTAAACAAATGCAAATATCATGTTTCAAATACGATAATTGTTCTCCAAGGGATTCGAAATCGGGTTTTCTTTCCCAATTCCCTATTGACACATAAGTCATACAAAAGTAAATATTTAATGAATGTTGCCTCTAAAGATCGAAATCAATATCTTGGCATATCTACAAGATGGATAAATCTTGTACCACATAATCTTGGGTAATCATGAATCACTTAGACAAACTATGAATGAAGCCTAATGGCTTGAATGTTTGAACTTATAAGTCTAGCATATGTTTGAAAGTAAGTGAACCTAAGATGTATGTGATGAAATGATGTAACCTTAGAAGGGTTATTTAAGATTATGAAACACACTAAATGGCAAAGTGCATTGGCATATGATGAAATGAACATTCACATAAAGGGGTGAGTAATTATGAAGAGCAAATGTGCTAAAGTTAATGAAGAGACCAATGTCTATGAACACTCTAATGAAAGTATTGAAGTTAAGACATACTTAGTACTAATCATGAGAGGAGAAATAATCTAATGATCTATAATATCCTCATGATAGAAGCCAAGTTCCATGATCTATGAGTTTAATGTAATGGAACTTTATACTGGGCACTGATAGATTAGCTATGAGCGGTGATGCCTTCCTTCGGGAAGGGCGTAGTTTCACGTAACTCTCATGAGATGAGTCTGTCGAGCATGCCGGGTATGGGTCTCCTTATATCTTCTAGCTTTTGAAACTATACTGCGAATATATGGATCTAGCAGGGTTTGATTCCCTATATACGCTATCATGTTTTTGTTCACTTTGGCCGGTGATTCCACCTCTTTTTTGTGTGGGGACTACACACTGAAGTTCATGATGCTCACATGATCTATATCGGTTAAGGTTAAAATCCCAAAAGAAATATTGAAGACAGCCCCAAGGAATGCACATAATGAAATGAACGATACTAAAGGTGTTAGGATAGGATAATCAAGAGGTGAGCTAGACTCAAGTAATGACACAAGGTTATTCTTGGTCATTTCACAGTAAACCAAATGAGGGTCCTAAACTACATCCTAGGTATTACTTGTAATTGCACTAGTATATGAATTAATAAAAATGAAGTACATATGAATAAATGAAGCAGACTCTGTGTTTGCTAAAGAAGGCTCCCTAGTTGAGGTCACATATGTTGAGCCCTCATTTTGGGAAGTCCTAATGCCATGTCCATGATTCCAAGGTCTCATGGCATATGAAAGAATGATGTGAACTATGTGATATGATATGTGCAATACGTTATGTGCTGCTTTTAATATGATAAGTATGATGATACATGTTACCCTCATGGTATGACTTTCCTAATCCAAAATTTTAATGTCCACTTACTTTCCTAATAAAAATTTTGAAAGTCCACTGACTTTCCTAATTCAAATTTGCCAAGTTAACTAACTTGACTTTCAATAAATCATATCATTTGAACAGAGCTCTTCTTAATCATGCATGTTCTTGGTGTGTACTTGCATATACTCATACTTAGTACAAGTGTGTACTAATACCATACAACTATCTACCTTTAGGTGCAGGTGCGCTGGAATGTTAGAGCTTACAGGTCGACGCTGAAGTTATCCGAAAAAGGATTTATCCGGATATGGTAGGCCCTCATGCTTTCAAGGACGTTTGCCAATTATATTCTAGCTTAGATATAGTCTTGAGTTAGTGAAGTATGTTCCGCTAGTGTTTCTTTCTTATCTTATTTCTGACATTGTATTGGTTCCACCTTGGAATGTATACACTTAATGCAGTATGAAACTATTTCTTTCATTTGATGATCTTAATATTAGATGGTTGATTGTGAATGTTAATGAGTTTAAGTAGAATGTCTTATATGAATATTAAGTAAGAAAAAGTTCAAATTTTCCGCTAAAATTAACCTAGATGAAGTAATGATGACGTATGTAGGCTTGTCTGCAATCTTTGAGAGGTCAATGACGCCGGTCTAATATGGTGTCTAGACTCCGTCATGAGAAGAATAGGCAATAACTGACATAGATCTTGATAGCTTGACATGGAATCCGGACTTCTATTCTACTGCGATAAGGTTGTTCTACTTGCCAATGGTAGAACTTAGACAGATCCTTGTAGTGACATGGCTAAGGAAAATGAAGGGCATACTTCGTAATATAGTCTCACGCTTAACTAGAAATACTTTACCTTACCATACTTACTCTGTGCGCCTTCATTCTCATGGAGTAATTCATACATTAGGTTCACGTAAAAGGGTTTTATAAAAACCTCATAACCCAATCACATTTACCCTACCAAGGAAGGTCTAGTAGGGCTACCTCACAGTGCCGATAAGAAGCTCATGATGACATTCTTTATTATGATGTCATTCCGGCAAACTAACCTTATGTCCATCATTCCTTTCCTTTGAAGAATACCATTATGGCTTACACTTTAATAAATCTTAACCTTACTCTTATGTCAAGGTTTGCAAATACCAGACTTTCATAACATCATTTAAAGTCACATGTATTTCATACATTCAACACTATGAGTTATAACACCATAAATCAACACATCACATAGTTTTAACCATAGACATATCAAGCAAGAAATACAAGTCAACTAAGACAAGACATTACAAACATCACTTTTAACACATAATACAAGTCATTCTAGAAACACCACTAAAACAACCTAACATCTTTAAGTCATCCTATATATCATCATAACATCATTTAAATACTCCACATAGACTCATAATCCAATTAGAAATTTTCAAGACTTAACCTAACACTATACTCATAGTGTCAAGTCAAAGTCTAACATGATCACTTTAGGAAACATAAATAGAAGAATACATATATGACTATTTACCTTCACATGTAGATAGATAATGTCATCCTTCACATCATCAAATTACAAAAATGTCCACATAACTTCAAGGGGTTTCCAATAAGTCCATGCTCATAATATTGCATAAAGTAACGCCGACAAGGCCACATCAATTTCAAGTAAAACACATAACACCAAAACCATAAGTGGAACATACAATTAACAATAGAATCCAAGTAAAAATAATATCAAATTAAATCAAATTGGGAAGCATACATGCATCCCGTCATCCATACTTCAATTCCATACCAAATCAACCAATTGAATATCACAAGGCCCTCACCCATGGCCATGAACAATAATTCAAGAAAAAACCATAAAAGTCAATGAATACACATAAATTCAATCTAGGTTTAATAATGTATATAAATTAGATATCAATTGAATACAATCTTATATCATTAGAAATCCCATAAGAAACTACATAACAATTCAACAATGAGAGTTTAATATCAATTAACCCAATAAGTGGTAAAAATTATGGTTCATCAATTTACATGGTTTCGTAGGTAATTTATGTTAAAATTATTAATAAAATATCAATTTGATCATAATTCAATGTTTATAAATCTTTTATGCAGGAAAAAATGGTAGAATCATTAAATTGGACAATTCACTTTAGAAAACTTTAAATAACATTTTTAGAGTTTGGCTCCTTGATGAATTGAATTTCTAGGATAAAAAGATATACCTCAATGATGTTAATACTTCATTTTAATGAAGAATTTCAACACAAAAACCCCTCACAAAGATTCTTCTTCAATTGGGTCTTCAATGGAGGTTTTAGAATATTTTAAAAATGTTATGGGTTTATGATCTTGAAGAATAAGGTTTTCAATGTGATTACCCTTTGTATACTTAAATAAAATACCCATATAACCCTTAAATAATCGTTCATGAATTATTTTAGAACTGGAGTAAATTTACAATTCACCCCTTGACTTGGCAGCATACCTGCGCAGGAGAACAGATCGCGTAATGACTGGCCCTTGACGGGGCGTCACCACCTCGACGGGCCGTCACAGGCCTCTTTTGATGGAAAAAGTGGCAGGACAAACTTCCTCTCTTCACCCTTTGCTGAGTCCCTCACCAAAGCACCCTTAAACGGGGCGTCAGAACTGCGGCTGGTCATTGACTACTCAGCTTGCACACTGATTTTGGGTCCTTCCTGAAGGCACCTTTGGTGGTCCTTGCAGATCATTTCCCGGACGTTTCCAACCAAAATACGACCTTATATAAGTTTAACACCTCACATGAATTTCATATAAAATGAACATGTAAAACTCGATGAAACTCACCAAGATATATAAAGTCGACTCAAGGCATATATTTAGAAAGCCTTGGACATTCTTTGTCATTTGACCTCCAAACATTATTAAACTTTAACTACTGCGTATACATTCTATATTAACTCAATTAAGAACCTTTAAACATCATGAAACACATATAAACACATAGAACCACATAAGAGACGTTTAGCTGTCTTAGTTGTCGAATGTCTTAGTCGTCCCTTGACGTTTGACTTCCAACACCCCTAATACTTTAGCTACTCCCTCTATACCATATATTAGACATATTAAGGACCTTAGAACATAATTAACAAAATATTAGGCGCTAGTTAACAAATGTCATCTTCGGAGTCTTACAAAAATTATTGACTGAAAAAATATCACTTAGAATTGCTACTTTTAAAAGCCTCTCCGAATGAAAGAAACTTAGCAACACTATGTAAATTATTCAACAAGCAAGTACACAAAAATATGTCAATATTGTTACTAAAAAGTTGCATATTAACAATCTATCATGTACCCATCTAGATTTCTATTTCAGAAAAAGTGAATGAAGACCATAGAGTCCCTACTACCACCCTAATCAGCATCACATTCATTATAGACAACAATTTCTACAGAGGTCTCAGGTTGTCTTGGTCAGAAACATTCCCTGTATTTCCAAGTTTTGCCTCAACTTATATGTCGCTGAACCATCTTTGCCTACTACTCATACATATGGGAAAGGACTGGGAGTATAACTGGACCTACTAAATATCAAATCGAACGTATCAACAACTTGTTTTAGAAAGCTATCAACATATCCTAACAAACTAGTGGCTAGTGCGGAAAATGCAAAACCTTTAACTGCTGGTAGATCAAAGGAATTTGAAGAGAGAAAGAGTGAGATCGGATCGCTCCAGATAGATGAAGAGAACCATCACACGCCAATTATCAGTTCCATTTTCAAGTCACTACCAAGGACTTGTAGCACCTCTACCATTTAGAATAAAAGATTGGATTTCTTACTTATTCCGCGAACAGAATACTACCAAGAAATATTTTTTTGAATAAAGAAAGTGACTTAAGATAATAAACTCAATACAATGAATATGTCAAGCAACATCATGTATACATCTGGTTGACAACATGTATTAACTATAAATCTCAATGACCTGAATGAGCTAAGAATATCAAAGATAATACAACAAATACTTTCAAATTCCTACTTTCTTTCATTAAAACGTTGAAGTTGGGCCAGAAAATATTACTCCCGACGTAACACAACATATTCGAACCTGATGGTTATTGCTACAAAATCACTTCACTTAATATGTTTAAGAAACTATAAAATGTGTACCAAATATCCCCTATTAAACAATACTAGATAAAGAGTTATTTCCACTGATGATCAGAAAATTTGAAAGCAGTAATTAAAAAGATGGAAAAACTATTTTGGCATATCAAAGTATTTAAATCTGACCAAATTTAATGGCCTATTTTTTCCCTAGTCCAAAATCTATGGCAAAATGCTATTGAATTTTATTGGAAGGTCAAATTAATTTGTATTTCCTGATTAATTCATTCAAATATTTGGAAGCAAAAATTTGTTAAAAGAGACTTACAATGACACTGTAACTGGTAAAATTACAAAGTGAGGTAGCAATACAAGCACTAGAAAGTAAAATTTCACCAAGGTGGCTTAAAATAATCATTGGCGAAACACTCAAAAGATATTGTGATAGTGTTACAACTATCATAGGCAAAACTATGCGACTTGTCTGTCTCAAACATTCAAGATAGTAAAATAAGTTCATAATTTCTTAACTAAGAACACAAACTCAAGTAGAAGAAAAATAAAATGCAAACTATTAACAGAGAATGTGAAATACAAAATACATTTCGAAGAACCGAATCATGAGTTTACCCCAAATAATATAGAAGATTTGTTCCTCTTAAAGCTTGTACGCTACTTGCATCAACAGGTGAAATAATGTTAGATCCAAAACACACTAGTATATCTGTAAAATTCAATCTAGGGTTATTTTGCCGCAATTGACTGAATAAATGTCGTATTTCTTCTCATTATTCTTCCATTAAAGAGGTGATTTCATTGGCATGCTTCTGGTTTAGATTGTTAATTTGCTCATCCTTCTTCAAAGAACTTGATGTCACTGATCTACCATAGCACCTATGTCGGCGAGGTTCCTCTTTTCAAAACACTTCCCAAAATGCATCATCAGTTGTTTCCCTAGAATTATGGCGATTTTGAAATTCAGCTTGTTGAATAAAATTGAGATCAATATTGAATTTTAAGAACTGTTTCATTTCCAGTCCTATGATAGTGATCAATAACTACAAAATCTGATAACTTTGCTTGCAAACAATTCAGCGACATTGTCAAAGAGTTTATATCTCATCACACTTGCACAAGAAAAAAAAGAGGAAGAAGACATACGTGACAAAATTCAATGGAGTCAAACTCCCCACAATATATAAATTTTAAGTTTGAATCAAATTTACTACTAATCTTCTTTAAAAAACTTACTATTGCAACTTGGGTATCAACCTGAATTTCTTTTATCATCTTGGTACGAGCTGCAATAAACATTTCAGGTTTTGATGGTTTTTCGTTGTTTTATTTGGCTGCATGCTACTTATCATACCAGAATATATTTTAAAAAAACAACAATATGTTCTAATAAAGAACAAAAAATGAAATCCAAATTTTTGAACAAATGTCAGCTATGTATTATCAATGTCAAGCGTACTCTATCAAACTTTACCCATTCAATGCCTCCACTTCAGTTTTTTCATGTTGTGGGAATTCAACTCGCATAATGCCTATTATTAAGCAAAAAGAGATAACTGAATTGATAAATAAAAAATATACAGGGTGTAAAATATGTCAATGAGTAAAAATGCACTATTATAGGCTTACTTGAACAGTTGGGCGTTTCCAATACTCAATTAACTTACGAAACTGATTATCTGGAATGTCATCAGGACGATTTGCTAGCATATCTTCAAGGGTATTGTTTTTATCAAAAAATAATCTTTTAAATTTTTTGCTTGTGTCGCCTCCAAGAATCACGAAGGCCAGTCATCACCCACTTCTTTCCTTCAACTAGGATCAGAAATTATGACTATGCAAAATAAAATATATTTAGCTTGAGTAAGTAAAAATAAATAATAAAATATGTAATTGTAAGAGTGATGTTCTTACATTGATATATTCCCACATGTTCTTTTTAGTATACATTTGCACCACATGCCAACTAGTGTACACAAGGCTGATGAAACTACGATTCCTTGAAATTCCAACTGCTTGTCCTTTATCAAATGTAGCCTCATTTGTTTCTTCAAAATTTCTTGCATTAATATCTTTACATTTTGTTTGTCCTTGAACTTTTATTGGCTTCGATATTCCTGGATTGATGTAACAGACAGGAAATAAGATACTTCTTTTATAAGGAGTACCAAATCTTACAAGGTTAATGGCATACCTTTTCTACTAGAGTCAATGTCAATTTCCTCTTCGACATCACATTTATCTCCATCAAGTTCTTCTTCATCAACAACATCATCCAATCCGATGGTGTGTTCATTAGTTATAGGAGTATGCATTAATTCAACATCAGTTGTTGTGTGGTTATTACATTTTGTTACACCATCTATATGTATCCCTTGATTTTTTTGAAATTGATCAAAAGTACTAGCTGGTTTACCGGCTTCCTCTTTACTTGATTTAAATTTGATTGATCTAGAATATCATGTTCATTATCTATTTTCTACTCATCCAAAGACTGATCAATATTGGTGGCTGGTCGAACCAAATTTCTCTTCACCTGTTTGAAGTTGAGTATATCCTCAATATCATGTTGTACCTCTAGTTTTCCTTGTATGGACTTTTCTGATTGAAAAAACCTCTGTTTAGCTTGTCCTTTCCCTGAAACAATATGTGAAGTTCTAATCTCTTCCCTTGAAGAGAAATGAATTATTGATATGTGCCCAAGAAATTAAATTTTTCCTTGTTGTGGAATCATATCCTTAGAATTCTCTTTTTTGTGGTATTAGTGTCTTCTCTTTCTTAGCATTATCATTGTGTTCATTTGGATGTTGTTATCTCTTAATCTTGAGTTTGTTGTCCAATTCAGCACGTGATAGGTAGTGCATATCAACATCAAGATTGTGCAATGGACTGTGAGCTTTTTTTGGATTCAAACCCTTTTTATTTGTTATTGTTGATTAATTTATTCATATTATTTTGTCTAGATCTCTTTGATTGCTTTCCCCAGGAAGGAAACCTACAAAATAATAATGTTCTTTAAGTGAAAGATGTTGCAGCAATATAATATTTATATATGATTGATAGATGGATAACTAGAAGTAGATTGCAGCAGTTGAGTTTCAAAAATTTCCAAAATTTCTAGAATTTCCAATACTGTTTAATATTGCAACAACTGAGTTTCCAAATTTCTAGTACTGTAACTATATGTATAACCTATACAGACACAATATCTTGGAGTTAGAGGAGCATTCATCATCAACAATTTATATCTAAAATGAGTTCTTTCTCAAGTCACTCACACTTCAACATGTTACTTTCAATGGAAATATCCATTTTGTATGCCTAAATTATTCAATGGACTACAATGAGAAGATTGAGGTGGAAAATATTAGTTGATAAAGTATTGCTACTATTTAACAGGCAATCAAGGCTAACATGCTATATATTCATATTGAACAATCGTTATTCTAGAGGAGAATTAACGCGACCACAAACACAAAAACTTATGCTTCACTTTGTTCTATCTACATTATGGAACAAGTGGACAAATAAGAAGAGTATATGTCTAACTTCACTTTATTATATCTACAACTTTGCTTTCAAGAATAAGAAGAATGGTAATATCAGCAACAACATAACTACCAGACACGCCTCGTTACAGCTTTAAATATATCTCAGATTAAAGAAGTGATTTTCACAAGAGAAAAACCTTTTGAGAAAAGCACCTTTGTTCAGTTAGACATGCACCAAGAAACAATGTTTAAGGCATTAGTGGATATTTTTATTACAATACCTTGTTGAGTCCCCACTGGTTCCATTTGCTTTTTTCATACCTAAGACTTTGCTTCTGTTTTAACAAAGAGGTAGTACTTATATCTGCCATAATTTCTTTATTCTTCCATGAGAAAAAATGCACAACAAATCCTACCTTCTGTCTCACAGAAGGGGTTGAGATGCAGAATCTGCCACATGAAGTAACTTTCTTAGATGGCAATCGTTCATTATTATGAAAATTACAAGCCAAACATACATTGAGGAAAAGAGTGAACAAGATAGACACAATATCTTCTAAAAGGGAAACTAATACTTTTAAGTAGTAACTCCTTACACGAATAAATAGATGGATCACAAACTGAAATATAAGAAGATATAAGAAAATTTTATTGCCCACTGCATAGCAAATAAATTCAAAAACCATAGCAATTTACGAATATTTTAAGTGAGTAATTGACCCTACTTTACGCACTTCCGCACTAAGCAGGCAAGGCCAACTACACAACCAAGAAGATCCCTCCACAACAAAGACTGCAAGATGATAGAAGCATGCAGCATCATACTAAACTTGCAAAATTTTATGGAGATCGCAACACCTGGGGGGTGTCTTTAAAGTTATTTCAAATACAAATTTTATCACAATAAGATTAAGAACAACGGTTAAATCCTGATGCTATAAGTTCATCCATCTTCTCCAACATCAATAAAGAACTAAAAGCAAGAAAGTCCAGAGTAAGAGGCATTCTTTAGATGCATTATAATATTTTGCAGGTTTAAATCTCCTTATAAGTTCTAAAACAAGTCATAAACAAATGAAGGGAAAGTGGTAATTGAAACATGTCTATGGCTGCTTTATTGGAGCTTTAAACTACATATATGTAAAGAGAAAGATGACATTAAGTGGTAATGTAAGAGAAGGGAAATGATATACAGATAGGATTCATGTATATTTGTTATGCGGAATTCGAGATAATATGAGAAAATATAAATGCGAAAATCAAAACAACAGATTTATGTGGTTCACCAATAAATTGGCTACGTCCAGGGGAAGAGGGGGAGAAGTTTTATTATGGAGAGGCAAAAACAGAATTACAGAATAGGGTTTGTCATAGCGTCTATATATAGTGCTAAGCTACGCCCTAACAGGCTTGGGCCCAAAATACAGAATTGACAAATAATTAAGGGCCCAATTCAAGGCATTCAATAAATCTCCACCTTGACTTGAATTCTCCAAACAGATTCTTCAGACGCACTATGATAGTGCCAGGCCTCCCCCTCTTCCTCAGAATTGCCCCGCAGGGCAATTAACAGCTTCTGATGTTGAGCAAGTCCAAACAGTTTTGAAACTTGCCCTGTGGAACCGTCTTTCTGAACATATCAGCAGGATTATCATCAGTTCCTACTTTCTTCACCTTGATTCTCTTCTCACTTCTCAGAAAATGATACCTCACGTCAATATGCTTGGTTCTTTCATGATGGACTTGATCCTTGGCTAGACAAATTGCGCTCAAACTGTCACAATACACCATAGCCTGATCATAATGCAGACCGAGATCACTAACCAGCCCTTTCAGCCAAATCCCTTCTTTTGCAGCCTCTGGCAAGGCCATGTACTCCGCTTCCGTAGTAGACAAAGTCACTGTAGGTTGCAAAGTTGCCTTCAAACTGACGACAGATCCTCCAAGGGTAAACACATAGCCAGTCATCGATCTTCTTGTGTCAACATCTCCAGCATAGTCAGAATCAGAATAGCCAGTAACCAAGCACTGAGTATCACCTCCACAAATGAGACCAACGTCATATGTACCTCTAAGGTACCGGAAAATTCTCTTCACAGCCTGCCAATGTTCTTTCCCTGGTTGTCCCATGAATCTGCTCACTACACTGACTGCATGTGCTAAATCTGGCCTTGTACAAACCATAGCATACATCAAACTTCCTACGGCACTGGCATAAGGGACTCGTAACATATACTCCTTCTCTCCTTCTAACTGTGGAGCGAACATGGCAGCGAGATGGATATTGGCAGCACTGGGGGTATCAATAGGCTTAGATGAAGACATGCCAAACCTCGCCAAGACCTTCTGAATGTAGCTTCTCTGTGACAAGAAAAGTTTCCTTGTCTCTCTGTCTCTAATGATCTCCATCCCTAGAATCTTTCGAGCGGCTCCCAGATCCTTCATCTCAAACTCAGCACTAAGTAAACCCTTCATCTTCTGAATGTCATACTTCTTCTTTGCATCTATCAGCATATCATCTACATAAATCACCAGATAGATGAATGAATCATCCTTGAGCCTATTGTAGTAGACACAACAATCATATGAGCTCCGAGTATAGCCCAACTTCACCATATAGCTGTCAAACCTTTTGTACCACTGCCTTGGAGACTGCTTAAGTCCATATAAGGACTTCTTCAACTTGCAGACGTGATTTTCCTTCCCTGGAACTAGGAAACCATCCGGCTGAGTCATGTATATCTCTTCCTCCAACTCTCCATGTAGAAATGATGTCTTCACATCAAGTTCTTCAAGCTCCAGATTCTGATGTGTAACTATCGCTAGTAACACTCGGATGGAAGTATATCTGACCACTTGTGAGAAGATCTCATTGTAGTCCACTCCCTCTCTTTGGTTGAAACCTCTGGCAACAACCCTGGCTTTATACTTGACTCCTTCTGCTGGTGATATCCCTTCCTTCTTCTTGAAAACCCATTTGCAAGTAATAATCTTTCTCTCCGAAGGCTGTATGACCAAATGCCATGTCTGATTCTTGTGTAGGGACTGCATCTCATCTCCCATAGCAGCAAACCATTTTTCAGAATCAGGACTTTAAATGGCTTCTTTGTAAGTAGACGGCTCAGATGTATCTACATCTTCAGCAACCTGCAGTGCATAACCCACCATATCCTCAAAACCATACCTCGTAGGGTGCAAAACTCCAACCCTCCTTGGACGATCTTGAGCTATACTCCGATGAATATCTGATGGCATAGATTCTAGAATACCAGTTTCTGTCTGTGGCTCTTGATCCTCCTCTTTAGGTTCTTTCATATCGCTCTCGTTCTGAATGACTTGAAACTCCACCTGTTTATCAAGACTCCCAGTTTCTGACGTCGTTGTAGGCTTCACAATGGTTCTAAGTAGAGAACTTTCATCAAAGCCAACGTTCCTGCTCATAATAACCCTCTTTTCTGCTGGAGACCAGATTCTGAAACCTTTCACTCCATCTCCGTAGCCCACAAATACTCCCTTTTTAGCTCTTGGTTCTAACTTACCTTCACTGACGTGATAGTAAGCCGTACAACCAAAAGCTTTCAGATTTGAATAATCAGCAACTTTTCCTGACCACATCTCCATAGGTGTTTTGCACTTTATGCCTGTATGTGGTCCGGGGTTAATCAAGTAGCAAGCTTTACTAACCGCTTCTGCCCAGAATCTTCTATCTAGCCCAACATTAGAGAGCATGAACCTTGCTCTCTCCAGAAGTGTTTGATTCATCCGCTCAGCTACACCGTTCTGCTGTGGTGTATTTCTGACTGTACGATGTCGAGCAATCCCTTCATCCTTACAGAATTGATCAAATTCAGACCAGCAGAATTCCAGCCCATTATCAGTTCGCAACCTCTTGATCTTCTTCCCTATTATATTTTCCATCAAAATTTTCCACTCCTTGAACTTCAGGAAAACTTCACTTTTATGCTTCATCATGTACACCCAAGTCATCCTTGAGTAGTCATCAATAATGGACACAAAAAATCTGCAGCGTCCCAATGACTCAACACGGCATGGACCCCAGCAATCAGAATGGATATAATCAAGTGTGCCTTTTGTTCTGTGAATGGCCTTTCGAAACTTGTTGCGATGTAGTTTTCCAAAAACACAATGTTCAAAAAACTCTAGGCTCTTAACCTTATGACCAGCAAGAAGATCCTCCTTTGACAGAATTTGCATCCCTCTTTCACCCATATGACCAAGTCTCATGTGCCATAACTTAGTCATATCCTTCTGGTGAACTTCTGACGATGCAACATGGGCTGAACCTGTAACCATGGAACCTTGTAGAAAATACAAAGTACCACGCATGACACCTTTCAGAATCAGATTTGAACCCTTCCAGACCCGCAAGACTCCATCTTTTCCCGACCAGTTGAATCCCTTGCTGTCCAAAATACTGAGAGATATCAGATTTTTCGTCATCAATGGAACGTGCCTGATCTCTTTCAATGTGCAGAAGCTACCGTTATGTGTCCTTATCTTGATCGATCCTGTCCCAACCACCTTGCAGACAGAACTGTTGGCATCGAGATGCTGCCTCCGTCTACCTGCTCATAAGTCGTGAACCACTCTCTCCTAGGACAGATGTGATAGTGTGCCCCAGAATGGAGAACCCTTACATTTGAATGATGAGTGTGCTCATCCGCAACTAGGGAAATGTCTTCTTCAAAATTGGTGTCTTCTTCAGCAACAGCAGCAGAAACTAATTGTTTTTCCGATTGCTTCTTCTTCTTTGGACAATCAAATTTCCAATGTCCCTTCTCCTTGCAATAATTACAAACATCATCCGTCTTTGCACCCTTCGACATCGGCTTATTTTTCTTTCTGCCGTTTTTCCTTCCCTTTCCGCTACTTGTGAACAGACCGGAAGGCTGTATGTCCGTACTTGTGCCGTTAGCCTTATGCCGTAATTCCCTGCTATGAAGGGCCGATCTGACTTCTTCCAGCGACACAGTATCTTTCCAAATAATGAACGATTGAACAAAATTCTCAAACGACATTGGGAGAGATACTAAAAGAATCAGGGCAGCATCTTCATCCTCGATCTTCACATCGATATTACGCAATTCTAATAACAAAGTATTCAATTGCTCTAAATGTTCCCTGAGTTGTGTACCTCGGCCATTCGTAAATCGAATAGACGTTGTTTCAGAAGCAGATTGTTGGTTAGAGATTTTATCATGTACAAACTCTCCAGCTTCAACCACAGACCAGCAGCAGTCTCTTCATCCGAGACCTCCGTGATGACGTCATCGTCGAGACACAGCATGATCGTCGAGTGCGACTTTTCCTCCAGAATCGCCATCTTCGGGGTAACGACGTAGTTCTTGTCTTTTGACAACGGCGCCCAAAAGCCTTGTTGTTTCAACAAAGCCCGCATCTTGATCTGCCATAAACTGAAACTGTTCCTCCCTCTGAATTTGTCGATTTTCACGTTCAAAGCAGATATCTCGAATTCTCCAAGAACACCGATTAACCGAGAGGCTCTGATACCAACTTGTTATGCAAAATTCGAGATAATGCGAGAAAATATAAATGCGAAAATCAAAACAACAGATTTACGTGGTTCACCAATAAATTGGCTACGTCCACGGGAAGAGGGAGAGAAGTTTTATTATGGAGAGGCAAAAACAGAATTACAGAATAGAGTTTGTTATAGCGTCTATATATAGTGCTAAGCTACGCCCTAACAGGCTTGGGCCCAAAATACTGAATTGACAGATAATTAAGGGCCCAATTCAAGGCATTCAACAATATTAATTTACTTTCTCATAGTCGACATATAGATATTCTCTCTACCTTATACAAAGAAAGGGTAAGGTTGTGCATACAATATACGCCACCCTCCCTACACTCCACTCGATATGTTCTTGTTATTGTTGTTTATAGTTTTCTTTAATTTTGCATTATACAAGAAATCCTAGGTTGTGATTAATAAAAGTTGTAATCACCAAAAATAGTGTTGTACCTTTTTTGGAGCAGCGACAAAACAAAAAGCAACTTCAGACACAAACAACAGAGCTCACTGTTTTGCCTCTAATGCCTACTGCCTGATAGTAGAAGGACACAAATAAGTATACAAATAACAAACAGCCAATTAAAGCAATAATCAGCTAGAATTACACGTTCCTGATCATTAAAATAATAATAGATAAGAAACAAAAATAAACTACTTAATCAAACAACAATTAAATTACAAAAACAATAGCGATCTAATCTTCAATTCCACGTATGAGATATCTTAATATGTTTGTACCAAAAAAAATTAAATTATAAAAACAACAAGCTATCACTATATGAGCATCACAACAATAATAGAACTCATGGTACATCATCTTCAAACTCTTCTTCAGTCTCGGCTTCAAACTCATCTTCATACTTCAAACTCATCTACAAACTCTTGTTCATAGTAATTTTCAGACTCGTACTCAAACTCATCTGCTGTTTCATATTCAAACTCCTTTTCATACTCGATCTAAATTTGTTGAGTAACGAATTCCTCCGAAGGCACATCAATAACTGTTTCGGGAACATCTGTCCTTGTTAAAAGTACTTCACCATTATCTTTTGGTATAGATGGTCCCTTGAAATGTTCAGATGGCTTGTTCTCATAACTTTGTGAGAGAATAGATTCAACTTCATCACACATGATAAACAAGTCTCTCGGAACAGTCTTCACAACATAATGTTTATCCTGATCATATGGATCTTGCACATTGAAGCATTTGTGTACTTGAGATGCAAGCACAAAAGGCTCTTCATGAGAGCATCTCTTGTTAAAATAGACATAAGTAAGGCCATAATATTTCAACCTCATACCTATCACACATAAATAGAAAAACCTTAAATTATCGTAATAGTCTAATTTTACAATATCAACTATTCATCTGTAATAAGTCAAATCTGCAGCAATCAAATTTTTATCCTTTGAGCTTGCAAAGCTTCTAGTTGAGGCAATTAGTATAACACCACTATTTTTTTATTTTACGCATTGAAATACGCTGCCTAACATTGATCTATATCCACTGATGAGACAACCAGAATATCTTTTTGCAAAAGAATTTGGTCCTCTAGACAATCGCTTTATCGAATCAGGTGCATCCTCTTCAAAGCACGAGTTTCAAACCATTGTGAGAAGTTTTAGCAATAATTCTTAGCCTTGATCCATTTATATTTTTGCGGATGATTATTAACGTCTTGCTCATGTTGTACACAAGATGTACTTTTTTTGTTAAATAATAAATAAAATATGTTAAAATAATTATAAAAATAGAACACAATATTCAAATTAAGATTACCTAATATATTGGGAGCAAGTAATGTAACATTAAATGAGCATCGTGGGTTTTATAATTAGACACTTCTCTTTCATTCAAGTTCACACACCTAGATATATTGGAGGCACTACCATCAGGTAGCTTGGTTGTCTTTAAAACTCCTTTAAAGATTGATTTCTCTCCATTGGTCATTTAGAAGAACGCCTTTGCAAACTTTGTTCTCTTGCTATATTCTATATCATTTGGATGAAAGTTCTTCCTAATTCCCATATCTTTAAAATCATACCGTGCTTTTGCATGATCCTTTCTATTTTCAGAAATATCTAAAAGAGTTCCAAGTATGCTATAACCTATTTTCTTTACAATGTGCATTACATCAAGGTTGTGGTGTAACAAGTTGTGCTGCTAATAAGATAATACAAAAAAATTACATTTTCTTCCATTGGCCATCGTTTGATCTCTTTATGCTCTTCCCAAACACGTTTTCAAAATCATATAAGTTATTAAGCACATCAGTCCCCTTTAAGAGATGTGGAGAAGGCCTGAATTCAATTTTTCCATTGAAAGATATTTTGTTAGATCTCCATGGATGATCTATGGGTAGAAAAACACGAAGATCCATAAAACACATTTTCCGACTATGTTTAAGATAGCGAGAATTAGTCTCATAGTTACAACAAGGTCAGGCAAACTTTCCTTTTGTACTCCAACCAGAGGAGATAGCATATGCAAGAAAGTCACTGATAATCCACATAAGAGCTGCCGGCATTTGAAAAGCTTCATTTCTTTAAGCATTATATGTTTCAACTCTCTAATTGCATAATAATTTTAACTTCTCTATCAATGGTTGTAGGTAAATCGCTAGATGCTTAACTTTCGATATTTACAACGGTCGTCTTCATGCTGCATAAAAAAATTTGCCGTCTTTGTGCACATATATAGCCTTTTAAGTTTAGAAATTAATAGGAAGTGTCTCAAAGTCTTTGATGACAATAGAAGTTTTTTTTCGGAATGCTCAAGCTCACTACCAACTTCGGGAGATTTGATATATCGTGAAGCTCAACAAGCATGACAAAATTCATCATCCTCATGATCATTCTTGAAAAACATGAAATCATTTGGACATGAATCACTTTTATCATAATCAATACCAAGAATATTAACCATAAACTTCATTTTATTGTAAGATGAAGGAATGTTAAACTCAAGAATAGGCTCTTTTAATAACTCCAAGAGAGAAGTGAATGATTCATTGCTCCATCCATGTAGACACTTTATCAAATATTAATGAAGTGTGAATGATAATTTATAGAATCATCTACAACTAGGATATATTTATAGGTTTTCCTCTTCAACTAAGTTATAAAATTTCTTTGCATCTTCATTTGGACCCATTGAATCATGCGAGTAATCAATATCATCATGCAAGTAATTCATATAATCATCAACATTCAACTATATATCTCATTGCCCGTGATTTATCAATATAGTATATCTTTTAACGAACACATAGCATATAAGATAATCATACACTACATTCCTTCGAGTCCAACGAATATAACAATATTTTGCACATGGACACTGAATTTCCTCTCCTTGAGAATCTCCATAAGAGTAAGCAAAACCTAGAAATGATTCAACGCCATCAATATACTTTTTGTTATTCCGTGCGAAATACATCAAATCCTTGGATGGGATATGTGAATTCCTAGAAGAGGATATGAATATTTAATCTTTTAGTAACAATCATTCAATACTTCACAAATATGTTTTAAAAGTCAGGAGTAAGTCATCTGAATCATGTCTTATGAGATGATAAATGTTTATTGCCTAGTCATTACACATCTGCTATGGCAAATCAAACCTTGAATCCTCTACAAATGTTTTCAAATGTTGATGATAATTCTAAAGAATACATAAAATTCAAATGACAAAATGTTAAAGTTTAGTGATTGAAATTAAATACTTGTCATATTTTAGCTGAGTTTCACCGTCAGTCTAACTCTAATTAATTTAAATGAACAAATTAACATTAAAAAATGTAACTTTTTTTATAAATATAGTGTACAAATTTAAATGGTTAGAGGGAATTTAGAAGAAAACATACATGGTAAGCTTACTAGAAATAAGTAGTAGCAAGAGAAAAAAGATTCAGAATAGTCGTTGGAATCGCAAAATCATTCAATTACAAACAAATTTAATGTCGAAGGCCTGTTAATCACAAAGATGTCAAATCATCAACCATTTTTCTAAATGATGATATTGAACCACATATGTTTTTTTTAATCTAACAAATAAGTTTGTGATTATCCTTTGATTTATTTGATTATATACATATATTTTATATTATCAATAGGTAATGAGTACATCATAAGTATCCTTAAAACTTGTGATCTTAAACATATTCGAACAATTGTATGCTACAAGAACATGTTAGTAAGGATAAATGAGATAAATATGTCTTGCGCTTACCCAATAAGCAACATTATAACCAGCTACAACAGAAGTCGTGTTGTTCAGTGAGAAGTTGTTAACCTTTTATCGAGAAATCTATCTAAAACAATATCATCATATTAATACATGTCCTTTTTTATCAATTTATTGAAGTACTTCTAGTTTCTCAATATCAGCAGATCAATTAAACCTAATGCATATTATTGTATATACTTGGCATGCAAATAATGAGAGCATCGGAATGATGATTTTAAACATCTATTAGCGGACTAAATTTACTCAAGAACTTCTTTATTCCCATTACGTATCCATAGGAGGGAACTCTGTTAAATGATTTACAGAAGACTCACTCTTTTTTTAAAATTAGTTTAAATTTCCTGAATCTACTTTTAATGAAATACATATAGTAGTTGGAATGATGCCTCTCCATTACATATGTGTGGGAGAGTGACAAACATTGGTTATTGAACAATACGAACCAAGAGTTTTGTTAATATCATAATCGGTCAGTAAACCTAGGTGAAGTTCAAAGCTATATACCTTGAGAAAAAATTGTAGCATTTTATTAGGTTCTAAAAGAGGTAAATTTCACAATGCATACAAAGACAGAGCCAACATTTGTACTTTATGGGTTTTGAATATTTTTTTGAGGTGTTGTATTCTTCAGCATTAAGGTATGTTGAAGACCTCCAAAAAGGTATTAAAAAGCTAAAACAAGAGACTAATTGCAGTAATCCTAAATATACAAATTATTCAACATTTTCTATACAATGTTCATTACACAAAAAGTAGATAGTTTCTATGCAACCATCTCATCCAGACTCAACCATCTCACAGTATAGGGATTAAAATATGTGGAATATGATCCTAAGATGAAATATTAATGACTAGGACATGGACATAGTATTTAACCTTATGGATACCATTCAGACTAGTGCAATCAATAGTCAATGCAGGGTCAAACTTATCTGGAAATATAGCTGAGATGGATCCTACCCAGTTAAAGTATGCTACCTTCAAAAAAGCTCTAAGAAGACCTTAGCTGATAAATATCCATGGAAATTAATCTTGAGAACTAAGTTTCCAACTAAATTTATTTGTTTTAGTTGGATTATTCTAATAGACTCTTGCTTGACATAGAAGAATCTCATGAGGAGGAAATTCCAAATAGTTAACAGATGCTACATGTGCTTGTGCAACTCAAAATCTATTAATCACTTGTTCGTTCATTGCACAGGTTCAACAGGCCTATGGAACATGATCTTCTCACTTTTTGAGCTCACTTGGGTCATTCCAAGATCATTGAGAGAGGCCTTTGTGTGTTGGAGTTCTTGGAAAGTTGGGAAGTCCATCAAGCGGATCAGGTCTTTGGTTCCAGCCTGTATTTTATGGTGCTTATGGACGGAGAGGAAAAAAAGATGTTTTGATGGTACCCCAACTCCCATCTCTACCATTAAAGTAGGATGTTTGATTACACTTTTGGGTTTTATTAATCTCTCTATTGTGCGTAGTGCCAATTCTTACCTAGAATTTATAAGCTCCATAGATCACTGTTGTTTGTTGTTTCGATAGCTTTTTTTTCCTTTTTGGGAGCTGATATCTCTTTCTTTTGTAATTTGTGCATCTCCTTGATGATTTGTTAATAACATCCTTCTTACATCACAAAAAAACATATCTATGCAAATGTTCTACCTTATGAGCATATTTGTCATATAAAGTTGGAAGAAACACATACTCTTATGAGCATATTAAAGGGGGAAGAAACACGGACCAGAACAATCCACACAATAATTCTTAAAATTATAAACACTAATAACATGGTCAAAAACTATTCTAATCTGCTCTAATATGAGTAATTAAGAAATCAAAAACTTTAAGTCTGGTATGAATGAAAAATCAATTCTTCAACTAGGTGCACTACTATTATTAGAGCAACAACAACAAAAAAGTATTGTAACTCACGAGTGAGGTTTGGGTATACAAACACTTACACAACGTAATCACACAAATGGAGTAAGTAGAGGGTATAGTTAATATCCACCTGAAAACAAACTTAGGTCTGGGGATACAACAACATACACAACATAATCACACAAGTGGAGTAAGTTGAGGGTAGAGTTATTATGAAATGGAAACTTAACTAACATATAAACAAAATATATGCATTGCTAACCTAACTTATCTTATTTAAATAATCATATTATAGTCTAACAAACCGCATAAGAGGCACAAATAATCATATAACATAAGCATATATAAGATAACACAAAGATATAACCATGACACCGATAGAAACAAAAATTATATTTTCATCGCCTATTACACAATATTCACTCCATACTTAAACTATTCATCTATTAAAAAAGACATAACATGGTTTAAGTCTCAAGATCAAATAATTTTAAACAAAATCAGACTTTGATACTTAAACATCCTATAAATCAAAGAAGAAAAATTAAAGCATCTCTGCTCGGCAGTAAAAACTCTTACCTTGTTATAAACCTTACAAGCAGGAGACCCCATAATGAGAATGCAAATTGAATATCTAGTAATCTTAATGATAAAAAATGATCCCAATATATGTATCTTTCAATCTGCAATTACTATCCTAATCTTCGCCGCATTTTCTAAAGCAAATTTCTGCTTTCCTCCTTCCGTAGACAATCTACCAATAGCCCTAGACAAATGCTCACCTCTTAGCATCTTCACATCCTTGATTTTGGACGAATCCACATATAACTCATCCAAACGACTCCACATATATCTAGAAATAATTACGATTAAGACATCAAATGCTAGATAGTAATGAAGGTTAGGCGACATTCCAAGAGCAAGATCAAAAGAGAAACAACAAAATAATATTTTGAATGACAAGTATGGGAATAATGACAATGAATACAGATTCTCAAATATTTAAAGAGATATTACATCAGACTCGCGAGAGTAACTAATTGTGAAATAGATATCTAATATTAAGTTACCATCCACTCAACGATAAGTCAAACTAAAAGAAATTAACTCATCACAATAGCTTTCACACAGTCACAATATCACTCATAAAATTGAAGAAGAGGTGAAATAGTACAACGAAATAATTACGATTAAGACATCAAATGCTAGATAGTAACGCAGGTTAGGCGACATTCCAAGAGCAAGATCAAAGAGAAACAACAAAATAAAATTTTGAATGACAAGTATGGGAATAATGAAAATGAATACAGATTCTCAAATATTTAAAGCGATATTACATCAGACTCGCAAGAGTAACTAATTAAGAAATAGATATCTAATATTAAGTCACCATCCACTCAACGATAAGTCAAATTAAAAGAAATGAACTCATCACAATAGCTTTCAAACAGTCACAATATCACTCTTAAAATTGAAGAAGAGGTGAAACAGTACTACGAGGAAAATAACATTACCTTTCTTCAGGCAGTGAAATGGAAGAGGACAAGCAGGGAAACGATCTTCACTATGAAATTTGAACACTAATGATGGATGAGAATTCCGGGCAGAATCTAGGACTCGAACAAAGATTGGGAAAACTGATCTTTAAAATGAATTAGAAAATGGCAATACTCTTATCAACACTTGACTCTCCCTACAGTGAATGTTTTTCTAAATATATATTTTAACTATTTTCTTCAGTTGCTTTAAATGTTTTTGCTCAAACAAAATCCCAACTTTTTTTCATTTCTAATAGTGAAAAATAGGTTTATATAGGGAGGTTAATATACAATCTACACTCAAAAAAACAACTGATGACTAAAATACAAGTCACACTCCCAAAAATTGTATAAAAACACAAGAATATCAAAACCCTGAGGTTAAAATTTAGAAATTCAAAATGAAATTTCTCACTTGTTAAACCTAAATCCAAAAAAATATCTTTGAAATGTGTTCTTCAGTGAGACACTTGAGAGAAAAGTGTGACGGATAGACTAATTAGCTTCAGTTAATCATCATGTCAACAACCCTATAGTATTCATTTCTTCTATACACAAAATGAAAAATCAAACACTTAAGCTAACAAGAAGACTGTTTCAGAATTACCACTTGACGAAATAAGCTTTTGAAAAGAGAATCGTACTTTCTCTTCAAGGAATTGTTCTTTGGAGAAGACAACTTGAGATACCAATCTTCGATGACTTCAACTGTTCAGCTCAGTTCTTCGAGTCTTCAGTTTATATCGGAAAAGTGAACCAGTTCTTCAGCTATCTTCACCTTGGTGTTTCAGTTCTTCAGAAATCTGAATTGTGAAAAAGGAAAGCTGAAGGAGAAATGAAGTACTGAAAGAGGAAAATGAAATAAAAAATGTTTTATCATTTATTAATGTTTAATTTTTTTGTCCAATAAAAATGGGAGGGAGTATTAAAAATACTGGAGGGAATATAATATTTTGGTGATTTTTTTAAGGAAACAATTATAAAGGTTTGTTTTTTTCAATTATAAAAAAAGGAAATTTTAGAAGTGTGGCCATATATGTAAAGAGGAGTTGAAAATTATATCATATCGTAACAACACTTCTAACGTATACCTTATACCATCAAAGAGTACAATTTTAAAGTGTTGCCAAAATGATTGTAGTTCAAAGTTAAAATGTTTGGTACACTTTAAAAACATTACTAGAACTACATAAGGCATTACTTTACAAGTGTAATCAAGAATAAGTGTGGCCTTATGCCTAAAATGGTGTAGTGCCACATAACTTAATAAAAATTAATATCTACAATATTTAGCAAAGAGTTGATGTTCCTTGAGGACTTCCAATACTATGCTTCAATGACATATGCGTTTATACTCACTCTTGAAATATACAACGATATCATCAATAGAGACAATTACAAATGAATTGAGATAATTCTTGAACACCCTATTCATAAGGTTCATGAAAGCCGTCAAGGAATTAGTTAGAGAAAAAGAAAAAATTAGGAATTCATAATGACCATATCTTGCTTAGAAAGTCATCTTAGGAATGTCAACTCCTCTAACTCTTAGTTGGAGATATCTAGACCTCTAATCACTTTGAAAAGTAACTCACCTTTGGAGTTAGTCAAACAAATCATCAATTCTTGGTAGAGGTTACTTATTCTTTATAGTGATCTTGTTCAACTGTATGTAGTCTATACATATTCTAAGAGACCATTTTTCTTTTTCACAAATGATACTGGATCTCCACAATTTTTTTTTGTATTAAACCCTTGTATAGAAAATCCTTGAATTGAGCCTTAAATTCTTTCAACCCAGCTAGAGCAATCCCATAAGGAGAAATTAATATTAGTTTAGCATCCGGCATCAAATCTATGACTAAATCTATTTCCTGTTTGGGAGGAATTCTAGTTAAATCATCTAGGAAAATTTTCGAAAGTCCTTCACTACAGGGAAAAACTCTAAAGGAGGATCCTCGGAATCAAGTTCCTTGATCCACAGAATATCATAAAGAAATCCCTTAGAAATCATCTTAGAATCTTTTAAACATGAAATAGTTTGAGCTTTAGCATTATGTTTGCCCTCTTCCATTTTGAAACGATTTCATTAGGATATTTGAATTTAACTACCCTTGTTCAACAAACAATTGAAAATACTTGCAACATAGTGGTACCAACATTGGAGAATCCGCTTGATCAAACCTAAATTTGAGAGCATAGAAGTGTTTCTTCTTAGGAGCATCAGAACTAAAACCACTTTCTTGAGCTGGGTTATTCTCCCTTCCTTGAGTCTTGGACCTGGAACAATCTTTAACCATTTAACCACTCTTTAAACAACCAAAACAATTTCATGAACCCATAAAAAATTTATTTAAGTGGCTCTTGCCACATTTGGCACATTAGAGCTCTCACTTGAAGAACCACCAAATTTTCCTCCTTGAGTCTTCATATTAGGCCCCCAATTTCTTGTTAGCCTTTGAGAAAATAGAAGGAACTTCAAAGGAGAATCTCTTATTAAACATGGGTTTGTCTTGGACTTAAAACTTACCCTAAAAATTATCTCTACCATAGAGCTTTTCCGTCTTGGCATCCCTAATCCTTTTCTTAAGCCCTCTCTCCTAAACTTTTTAAGAATGCACCATCAAAAAAGAAAGGTCCATATTTTTATGAAGCATTGAATTCGAACACTCTTCCACAAGATCATTTGAAACACTCGTCAAAAAATGACTCATTTTATCTCTAGGATAAGACACCAATGAAGATGCATACTTGGACAACTTGATGAATTTCAAAGAGTTTTCTTGAAAAATCATACCTCCTGGATGAAGGTTGATGAACTCTTTCACTTTTTCCTAACTTTTCTCCCTTGGGAAGAACCTTTCAACAAATTCCCTAACAAAAGACATCCTAACTTATAGGACATGCTCTCAATGACCTATTGTCCTTCCATTGGTGTACAAAATTTGAGACACATCCTTGAGTTGATAAGCGGCTAGCTCAGCTTTCTAATTTTAAGTCACTGGCCTAGCATATAAGATCTTATAAACCTCATCTAGAAAGTTTTGAGGATCTTCATTATCTTAGGTATAAAGAATATTGAAGGGTTGATCCTTGTAAAGTCTCTGAAAAGAGAAGCCAGTTTAGAAGTATTTTTATTCACATGGGATGCAACTTCTTGATTTGCTTGTGTTGTTATACCTTGAGCTTTAGAAGGTATGACTTGAAATTGAGTATCCATGACGTAAGTAAAGTTTAGGAAGGACGCCCTCATTTCTCCATGCTTCATGACCGGAAGATTGATCGGTGCTTGGTCACCTAGAGGAACTTGCTCATGAGGAGGAGGTTGGCTGTTATAGGGAGGAACTCTCGCATTAACAAGCTTCCCTTCAACTCTTCTTGCGGCTTCCTTTCTAGTAGTCATAGCCTATAAAAACAAAAATATTAGAACAAAAGGACACATTGAGTTAAGAAAGTTGAGGCACGACTTAAGAATACTAAAGAAGTGAGAATGTCATAAGCAATGGATAGACTCTCATTTGTAAGAGTGGCGGGCTTCAAAATTATTTACAAGACTCTAAATAGACGTGGTTATGAGAGAATCATTCGTAATATTATTCAACCTCACGCTCTAATACTAATTTGTTTACGACCGTAGAGAACCCCCTAGCTGTAATTTGCATCTTCGTCATCGAAGGGGCATTAGACAAGCCCTAGCATACATTATGAAAACATTGATAGAATAAAATGATGAAAAATAAAAACTTTTCTGTTGAAGTTCTACTTCACTTCATATAAATAAAAAAAACTGAATCTATAATTGTCTAACGAGACAATTTAAACATAAGAGTAAGAGGTATGGGACTTAACTCTTACATCATAAAAAATCTTATAAGATAATATAACATAGTCCTTGAAATTAGGATATAGAACAATGTATTTAAACGTGTAAAATTACAAAAACGCTAGATTTATGAGCTTTATCCTCGGACATGAGGACTCATCAACTTGCGAACAATCCAAGTTTCTTTGAGAATTGCCTTGGAAGTACCTCAATGGCCCAAACCTACATTAGTGTAGAAATAGAAGAGATATGGGTTAGTACAAACCCCATTTACTAAGTGTGGATATATGTAAGTAAAACATTGAATATATGCAGAATGGAATATTTTAGCCGTAACAAGCTAAATTCACTTTAAAAGCCTTTATGCACATTCCAAGAACAAATGCAAGTCTATACCACAACAAGAATAAGAATTATTTGTATTCATGTTGAAGAGTAACATCATAAATAATCCATAGTCAACATTAAATGTTTAGAGTCCATTTCATCAATAAATAACAACACCTTAGCTTACTCATGACCCTAATCCCAGTGTACTAGTGCAATGTCTACAGGTTGCCCCATAACCCCACATAAATAAAGTAAACTAGCAAACAAACCATAAGTATTGCCTTTACCTCATATAATATCAGAACAACTGCAGTCAGTATCATACTAAAAAATTTAAACCAACATCATGTATATAAAGTGAAACAAACATTATGCATTTCATTCATACCATATGTAAATAAAGAACCTACCCTAGAACTCCCTGAAGGTCCAGCTTTGTACTTTATAGTTAAAGTTTCATATCCTTACTTACGCTATGTAAGACCTCTTAAGTAGTCCCAGTTAGTGTTCATCTTCATACTCTCATTAATGCATTTTACTTTTGAAAAACTTTGCCATAACTGACATTAGACCATATGAAATAAACATGGAATCTGGTGTCAACCCCTTCCACCGAAATGAGGGCATCCTTCTTACGCCATAAACATCATCATAACATCTTGGTGGATCAACTTGTTAAGTTTCCTATTAGGGAACATACTTAAGGAACTACGAGGTTTTTATTAGAAACACCCTTTATTCTAATTCTCATTGTAGCTTCCACCTCATGAGATCATCGGGGGAAGCTTCCTCGTGAAGAGACCACTCTAATTTTCAAGCTCTTTCGGTGGTAAGGTAAATTCCCCTTTTATAGTATCTTTAGTTCTTCCTTAAACTTATTACATATCATAGTTGTTAAGAGTTCAACCCCTCATACAACATGTTCATAGCTCATAGGTTGTGGGATGAGAAAGTCCTTTCATTACAAACCCAACATCATGCGAGAAGATTACATCATGGCATAATCATATGATGAACATAGGAATTACCTTCAATCTCTCATATTAATACAGCAATCATTATCTCACAACCATCGTATTCATATCATGTTCATGCATTCATAATATCATCATTCATTATTCAATTAGCCAACGTTACCAAAGATAGACCAACAAGACTACAATAGCATGTTTATGACGTCAAAAGTCTTACCAACAACCTCCAAGAAACCCATTAATGACCTAATCCAAAATTAATAATATGTATCCATCATATCTATTATCATCATCGTAGGATAATAAATTATACAATAACATATTCAATTATATCTCCTCTAGTCATTACTTAACACAATATAAGAGTGAGGATTATGACAAAAGGGACATTCATGGGTTTATAAGGAATTATATAAAATCAAAATCAGTACATGATATCAGGTAGTCCATTGAGCTTTAATACAATTATCACCAATATAACAATCAATATACTCATCAACTTTAAGAAATTCATCAAGCTGGCAACAAGATATATGAAATTGGGGAAGAAGATGGGTCCTATGGAATTTGAATTACACAACTTAAAATACCCATAATTATACACTTAAATAACCATTAATAATCATAATTCAGCACAATTGATCCATAATTTAGGTTTTAAAAAAAGACTCATGTGTAGAGAAACCACTTCATTTATTGGAAATTCGAAATCATCTTTGAATGGACCTCTTCAGGAAAGGAATTCCAAAAGTTAATGAATAAACACCTTAATGAAGACTTTGTCCACAAATTTGAGTAGAAATCTTGGAGAATTATTTTTCTTCTTCAAGCCCCAATGGTCTTCAATGGAGGTTAAGTAGAGAGAGAACTTAGAGACAAGTGAGAGTAATTTTGATTTCAATATGTAGATTTGATTTGAGTGGATAAATTTGGTATAAATTTAACTTAAAATAAATATATACCCCTCCCATGAAAAAAAAATAACCATCAGTTAGACATTTTTGTGAAGTCACATTTGATGTCAAATTTAGAATTTTTGTAGGGGAACAAGTTCGCGTCGAGACACTTTTCCCACAAGATATCAGAAAATAAATTTTGAGCCAGTAATGTCCACGACACGTGTGTGACGCGGATAAACACTTTTACCCCATGGTGAACCTAGACCCAACGCATACTTGTTTATTCCACGAACAATAGCCTGCTGCCTTGGGAAGCTTGTTGGCCAAAGGTTGGGTCCTCCTCAAGGTCCCCAAGGGTGGTCATTCAGAGGTCGCACGTGAACTTTTTAACTCTATAAACATTACTTTACCTATTTAAAGTATTTTTATGAGTTTAAGCCTCCATACGACTCTCCCAAAACTTCACAAAACATATGAATGTCTACTAGTTCAATTTAACTAGTTTTCGGACGTCATGATCTGCCCTTGACGTTTAGGCTCTAATACTTCTAAATCAACTTTATTGCATTATTCTAGGTCTGGAAATATCATTTCAAACACTAGTTAAAAGGTGATACTCTAGTCAAGGTGATTGGATTTCTCAGGTATAATAATATTGTGCTAAAATAACCAACAACTTCACACATATAGACTTAAAAAAACAAGATGAAGGTAGGAACAACATCTACATACTCTTCATGCATTAGACTTCACTTTTACTACTTTTAATTCTGGACGAATATCCTTCTCCGCATTATGACCATTACAACAATTTTAAGCACATCATGCCAATTTCTCATAAAAGAATATTGGTACATCATTTTAAAAAATTCACTTTTAAACATGCTCATAAGTCCACTCATGCAACATTATAGAAATTTACTATAGAGGCATAACAATATGAAGGACAAGGTCAATAAAGTTCATTTTATCAAAAAAACATAAACACATGAAATACAATTTGCGAAGATTCCCAAAACATAAAAACACACTTTTCTTTAGAGACTTTCTTAATATTCATCATGCTTCTAGGAAATTCTAAATATCAAGATTGAATAGAAAAGAAGAGACTAGATAAAGTTTCATCAGCCTTACTACATTAACATGATCCTCCACTTAGA
Source organism: Solanum pimpinellifolium (assembly GCA_034621305.1). NCBI lineage: Eukaryota > Viridiplantae > Streptophyta > Magnoliopsida > Solanales > Solanaceae > Solanum > Solanum pimpinellifolium. The sequence goes on along the minus strand of CM067873.1, from coordinate 34,400,380 downwards.
AAGAACCTATCAAAAAGAGAAAACTATAAGTTACTAACACCTTCATGTGGACTTCTTTCCTTGTTATGTTGAAGAGGATATAAATGGTTCTTCTTTTGTTCACAAACAATCGGACAATTATAGAGAGATTCCTTGACATCTCTTCCTCTAGAAACAATAGTGGGACAATCTCTCACGTTATGATCATTGTTTCCACAACCATAACATCTTATCGGCTAGGGAATTCACAAAGTGCTTCTTTCTACAAGTAGATCAAGTAGTATTATCAATTTGAGAACCACAACCTCCCTCATGGTTAACCTTAGGAGCATTAGAGACATCACGGTTTGGTGCCCCTCTTCTTAAACCTACATTGGTTTTACTCTCATAATTACCTCGCTTTAAAGTTTTCGCCATCCTCCTAAGCTTAGAGTATTCAATGGATTAAGCATACAGAATGAATCTAAAAAGGTTCATGTCATTATGAAAAATGGTCACACGACACTCTTCTTTCACAAGCTCCACCACACCAGTCACAAACCTACTCATATCATCCCTAGGGTTAGACACCAAGATGGAGCATACTTAGGCAATAGGGTAAGTTTAAAGGAATACTACTCCAAACCCATGTTATCTTGCCTAAGGATTATAAACTCCTCAACCTTTACTTCTCTCTTCTTACAGGGAAAGAACTTTCAAAAGAATACTTCCTTAAACTCTTCCCACTCTATAGGACCCAATTTAGCTGGCCTATTGACCTTTCGTTTTGTGTACCAAACTTGAGAATCCTCTTTGAATTTGCATGAAGCCAACTCACCTTCTCCCTATAACCCTCATTCAAGAACTCTTGGGGATCCTCTCCCACCTTAAAGCCAAGAAAGGTAGGAGGATTCATCCTCACAAAGTCCGTCAACGTAGAGGTCATGGTACTCGTAAAAAAATTCACCCTAGGCCCCACGTCTCTATTTGTATGAAGTGCCATGGATAAGGCTAGGGAAACCAGAGCTCCTCTAACCTCTTCATTATACATGTCTGGGGGAACCACCGAAACGTCATTCCCTTGATTAGATATAGGGACTTACACACCCCCGGGAGGAACACCCTTATTCACTATTTGCTCATCCAATCTTCTTGTGGGCGTCAACCTTATAATTATATCCTATAACACAACATAAGAGATTATGAAAAAAACCTTCTAGAACTCAAATCTATCACATTACACAAAAGTAATGAATAAAGTTAAGATTCTATCATCCTATAGCCTCTTACTCATGGATGTGTCGCAACGTTTACCAATCAAAAAGACTCTACTACATGTGGGCTCATGAGACTTTGAACCTTAAATAGAAGTTCATAACCTTATTCTCTAATACAAAGTTTGCAACGACCCAAGAGTACCCCTAGGTGTCACACGGTGTACTCGATCTCTCACAGGTCTTATACAAGCCCTTAAAAATAATTCATAGCATTCTCACAAAATAGATGCATATATTTAAACTTTTCACAATAAAGTCAACAAGGAAACTCTTTTGTAAAATATAAGAAGAACTAAGTATCATCACAACAACCTTGGACACATCTCATTATCATAGGGTCACGACCCTTAAGCTGAAAAGATACATTTGTCTAACACAAATTCTTCAATGAAAGAAAATAAGAAAGAACAAAAAATGTACTAAAAAATGAGGATATACCAAATCCTTAGAGAATTCTACTTAACGAAGCTTCAACTCTATGAATCCTCACTTTCCACCACCACTACTTGTACAAATAAAAAGAAATATGGAATTAGTACAATTAAGAAAAAAGTATGATGACCCTGCATGAAATCATGTAAAAAGCGAAATTTTAATTGAAATAATCTTTTCATGCTATTTTTCATAAAATCTCATAATGAAACTATTAAAGACATCTTACTAGTCAATCATCAAAATCCAAGATAATACTTCCATAATTCACAAGGTATGACCATATTCATTAAGTAACTCATATAGCCATTTAGACACTCTATATAAAGTTATCCTAATACACATCTGGGTAACATATGAAGAGACCGCCCATACAACCTCTCTAAACAACTACTAAGTGTTCCCTCAGACTACCTAAGGTAAGGATATTTCCTTTCCAATACAACCACCAACAGCCACCAGTTATTATAAATGATCCAAAAAATATATAAATGAATTTAGAAGTACTCCATATAATGGTCTCAAAAGAACTAGGGAAGTCACTTTAGTGTCACATCCCGAAACCACATTCTAGAAGTTAGGGCAAGTTGGGAGTGCAACCGGCATACTTGACCTCTCGGAGGTTTGCATAAGCCTTTATATATCATTCATCACATAAATGTAGTGAAAAGTAGTGCAGAATTAAAACTTTTAAAAAAACATATCATTGTCTTTAAAAATCTCTGTCATATAAAGCAATAGGAAATACTAAGTCTCAATCTCATCATCTTAAGACACAAGAATACTTGGGAAATGGCCCGTACTTCAATACGAAAATAGACATACTTAGTCTATTACAATACATCAATAAAAAATATAAAAGATATCTATGCCCTCGAAACAAAAGAGGACATACTTCGACTCCTCTTGATTGATGCTATGGTCAAGGTCTTCATTTCCAAATGCTCCTCACAAACCAACAACTATAGAGATAGATTAAAGCATGGAGATAGTACAAACCACATGTACTAACTATGGCATTATGCATAAAAAAATCATGAAAACGGACATTTATTGGAAATATGCATCTTTTCTTTAAAATATCATAATATAATCATAATAACCACATTTATCAACTTAGAAACACATAAGAAAAAATCTAAATCAAATATAACAATTTAAGAATCACTTTACAGTGAGTCGATTCAATGTTACATTGAAGTCTTTTTGTTGTACAGTGAAATTGCCTTCCTTCAATTAAGACACCTTATAGCATGTTATTATCCCACTCAAAGTTATCCTAAGATTCACTTAAGTCACAAAGAGAGATACCGCCGATAAACCCTCTCTAAATGTGCCTAAAAACCCTTAAGATTAATTATAAAGAGTCACATACATAGTTCAAGACATCAAACATATAAACACATAGATGATATGAAATTTACTCATCAAAGGCTATCCAAAAGACTTACTTATGTAGATAAAGAAAATAATGTCCATGATTGACATCTTCAGGACTTCCTAAATAATCCTCAAGACTTCCTATGTTTGGATCATGTCCACAAATTCCACATCTTTCCTAACTAGAGTCATTCTTAAGATTCATCTAGAAAAGATACAAAGTGACCATTCTTATTCCCCCTTCACACCTTAACTAGACAACCCTTGACTACTCAAGATAAGTACTTATTCAATTTACATAATTCATAACATAAGTCATTAGTTCATTACTTAATTAAGATTCATACATCACATATAGTATATTCAATTAATGGTCTTAGACAAGACATAAAGACTCTAACTAACACCATCAAAGCCTATTTTTCAATGTCTAGATAGCGTCCATACCACTACCTAAACTTCATAGAACCTCTCTAATGCTAGTAAGTATCCCACATGATGATAATAGGCAATAATCGTCATACACCATGATAACTATACATGGAATCCGGAGTTCAAACATACTCCAATGAGGGTGTTCTAATTTACAAGCGTACAACTACAACACATCACATGTAGGCACGTGGTTAAGGAATATGAAGTACTTTTATGAACGCTAGTCTCATTCTCGAGTAGTGGTACATTGTACACTAGTCTCATTCTCAAGTAGATTACTTCCCATTACATAATCACTCGGTCCTAGCACTAGTTCTCATAGAGTAATTTATATTAATGAGTCACATGCAGAGAGTTACATATCTAGTTCATAACCCAATGACATTCACCCTACCGAAGAGGTCCATTAGGGCAACCTTTTAATGGCGAATAAGATAGATCATTATGAATTTCCTAAGGATTAATATGATGTTGTTCCAGCCAATTAACCTTAGTTAGGCCATTCTTTAACATGAAGGCTACCATTGCGGGTATCAACTTCAACATTCACAACATAACTTTTACCACGTACCTGACATTCTTAACATCGTCTAAGGTCTCATGTATCTTTCATTTATAAATGACAAGGGTGCATTAATCCTTCCTAGTCAATACATATATTAATCTCATATCATTCATACATGTATCAAGTAAGGGACACAAGTCTACCAAACAAGACACAACATTCTTTCACCTCATCAAATATAGCATATCATTCTTTAAAGCAATTAGGACGACTGTTATAATATTTATGTAACCCTATAAATTACAAAAACATTCTCAATATAACCATTATATACTCATATAATCAAGTACGAACAATGATGCATTAACTCAAAGACTACACATAAGCAAATAGTAATAGTCTTACTTGATCACCTACATAACATCAATAGAACACATATACTTTAACATTGCTTCACATATAGATAGATAACATCATACTTAACCTAATCAACTACACATATAGATACATTACTTCAAGTAGAGTTAACAAGGCCATGAACATCATATTGGATAAAGTAACGCCGACAACGCCACATAAATTGCAAGTTAAGCACATAAGACAACCAATATAAGTGGACCATACAAAACACAACATAATTTAAGTATAAACAAAATCAAAGTAAATGGAATAGGTAATCATACAACCACAATATCCTCAACACCTCAACATGATGTTTATTCATCCAATTCAATAACATAAGGCCCTTACCAATGACCATGAACAATAATTCAATGTAGAAACTATGATAATAAATGAAAATAAGTTAATTAAATAGAGATTATTCAATGTAAGATAACGTAGATACCATGCGAACACAATTTTTACATCATTAGAAAGCCTATAGAAATTTATACCATAATTCATCAACATAAGATCAATATCAAGTTACCCAAAACTTATTCAAAAACTAGGGTTCATAAAATTCATGGGTTCATAGATAATTTAGGTTAAAATCATAAATATAAATCAATTAAATCATTATTTAATTTATAAATATCTTTAATGCAAGAACCCTGGTAGAATCATGAAATTGAACAATTCAACTTGAAAACTTTAGAATTATATTGAGAATTGGGGCTCATTGATAAAGAGAGTTTCAAGGATAAATATCCATACCATGATTAAGCTTATTCTTAACATTTATGTAGAATCTCCACTCAATTTGTCACGATAATCCCTTTCTTGAGTTTGGATTTCAATGGAGTCCTAAAGAGAATTCATAGGGATTTGGGATTTTGATTTAGAAGAATGAATTCTTCTTAGAGTTTTAGTCTTATAAACACATTTAAAATAACCAAAAGACCCCAAATAAATATCTATTAATCTTATTTTGAAGTGGAATTAAATTACAAGTTCACCCCTAACTTGGCAGTAAACTGCACGTAAGAGACAGCACCATCAACGGACCCCAACCTACGGGCCATTCCTAGACCTATGAACTGTCCTGTTTGTCAGTGGTCAGTCTAATTTCCTATAAACGGCACCCATCAATAGGGCGTCGATAGGCCAATCAACCGTCGAGGCCTCCGTTTTTTGGGGCTGCTTGGGACATTTTTGACACCACTCTTGGGTCCTTCCTCAAGGACCCTTGGTTGGTCCTTGGGGATGTTTTCCAAGACGTTTCAAAATCAAACATTACATTATACGAATTTAAGATATCCCACATGAATTTTATAAATGAACACGTAAAACTCAACGAAACATGCTTAGAGACACAAGGTCGTTTAAAGGCAAACTTTTCGACCGTCATGGACCTTCTTTGACGTTTTACATCCAAACTCCACGAAACTCTACACACTTCCTATATATGCTAAATTAACTCATATAAGGACCTTAAAACCACATAAATCACACAAGGACACATAGAACCACACATGAGGCACCTAGGCAACTTACTCATGGAATGTCTTAGTCGTCGCTAGACGTTTGACTTCTAATGCACCTAAACACCTAGACACTCCCTCAATACCACATAACAGACCTTTTTTCAACCTTAGAACATCAAAAATAACATGTTAGAATCTAGTTCATCTAAGTCATTTTCGTGATCTTACATTTAACATCTTAAAGCTTACTCGTGCCATGTGTGGATAGCGTCCCATTCCACTACCAACGCATTCTAGAAGTTATCCAACAACTAGAGTGAACATCCCACGTGATATGAATATATATTACCTAACATAAAACACACTAGCTATGTATAGAATTATATAAGATAAGACCTCACACCGTAGAAGGTATTCTACTTACAAAAGGTAAAATTACGGATACATCCCATGTAAGAACTGTTCTCTCATACATCAAGTAGAGGTACTACCTTAAACGTATCTACTCGGTGCTAGCATTAGTTTTATAGAGTAAGTTCATTGACATGATAGTATTTTAGAAAGAACCATCTCTAAGTCCTACCAACTAAAAATACAAATACTAAGAAAGGATCCACAAGGGCTACCGATAAAGGTTAATTAGGATAGCTCATTCATGGAATGGGTACCATGCTAGGTTTATATGATTAACTCCATTATAAACCTTCTTTTCATATTCAAGGTTTTTCATTCACTTAGGGTTCTAGACTCATCAAGAAGGGGCATGATTCATAGGCCTACCAGTTAAAGACATACTTTATAACTCATCATATATCATTCATGTATCAAGTAGGGGCAACTAGGTCTACCTAAATAATACACCATATAAACTCATAGAGACTCTTCATTGTCTAACTCATCACATACCAACATTTTGAGGATTCATGCTTACATGTGCAATATGACATAACTTTATAAAAGTTCATCTTAACATCATATACCAACTTCATAATATTTAGATCTTCCATATAACAACATAATCAATTTTCAATTCACATTATATAAAAATCAAGATCGCAACTATTATAAACAGAAGAAGTAAGAACCTCCACAATAAAACCATACAAATGCAATACTACTATACTAAGCCGTTAAATCAACTAACAATTCTCAAATATCAAAATTTATCATTGATCAACTTCCAATATAACAATAGAATTTACCCATAATCATCCCGATAAGTTCAAGATCACCAACACATCATAATATTCACAATTCATCATATATAGTGATATATAACAATCAGAAACACTACCATAGAGCAATCTAAATACAATTCTATCCATATACAATAACAATTATAAAAACCACTTTAAAAGACAAAATTAAGTATTTAGATGGATCATGAGTTCATAGATTTTTTCATTTTAAATCATAATTAAAACATTATATAATCATAATAATTCATTTGAAACAATTTAATTCAAGAACCCATGAGTTTGATGCTTAATTAGGGTTTTGATCACATTTTGGGAACTTTAAAACTATTTGAGAATTTGCTCTAGAGAGAAAGCTAACTCTAGATAAAGAGTCACCATACTTTATTATTGAGAAGACAAAAAATTTGGACAAAAAACTTTGAGAATTGACCTTTTTCCTTGGATCCATAATGATTTTCAATGGAGAATTTAGGGTACACATTGAATTTAGAGAGAAGGGATATCTTTGATTTTCAATTTGAGGGTTTGTTTTTTATTTCTTATGTGGGGTAAAAGTAACTCAAAAACAATTTATAATAAATCTCAAAAGTACCCAAAAAAACTCTACACAAATTGGATCTGTTTAAGAGTACAACCTGACTTTTATTGATGCAATCAAATCTTGATCATTGCTTCGCTTCTCAAAGGCACTCCCCAATTTAGTTTTTGAAAATTAATTAGAGGCAGAAAGGTTAGTGAAAAGCCCACTAAGTAGATGAAATTTTTTGCTTCTGAGTGACAGGCGCGCATCGCGCCCTAGCCTCTAGAAAACAGCCGCCTACACGCTACCTTGGTAGCTTCTTAGTATAAGCATTGGTTCTCTTCAAGAACCCTTAGGTTTTTCCTTGAGTAGGTTGCACTAAGAAGTTTTGAACTTAAAATAGATTATTCTGACACTAGGGTCAGCTCTACTGATTTTAAACTGCAAACAACACATAAAAACACAATGAACAAGGACACACTAGCACACAAAAACACTGGGTTTCAAACGTCTTGGTTGCTCCTTGTCATTTGACTTCAAAACTCTAAAATGACTTGAAAAGCTATTTTTCATTATTTTAACAATTTATTAACTCATGAAACTCACGTGACGTTCAAATTTATTTTGATTCATTTTGAGGGTCGTTACATATGTGGCTCATCAATGCCACAAACATAACTGAAACCTCACCTAGAATAAATTGAATACAACTCTATATCATTCGAAGTCTTAAGAACTATTTTGAGATGAATAGAATTATCTTCTTTAGTTCCTTGAATAGGTTAGTATGTCATAAATGAGGATGGTAACAATCATATCTAAATTACATTTGAAGGATCTATTCATAAGATACATGAATGTTCCAGACGCATTGGTCAACATAGATGACATGAAAAAAAATTCATATTGTCCATATCTAGTTCTAAATGCTCTGTTTAGAATATAAGATTCCCTAACTTTCAACTGATTGTAGCGTGACAAGACATTAATTTTGAGAAGAAGGAAGAACCCTGAAGCTTGTCGAAAAGTTCATGAATCCTTGGCAGAGGATACTTATTCTTTATTGTATCCTTATTTAATTAACAGTAATCTTTCTTACATACAACACTGGGCACCCCAAGGTGAGACACTTAGTCTAATAAAGCCTTTATCTAGCAGATCTTTCAACAATTTTTTAAACTCTATTGATACCATTCTATAGGGAAAAATACTATATTATGAGGGACTCCAGGTGTATCGTTAGAAAAGACTTCTGGGAACTCTCTTATGGTAGAAACTTACAGAATGTGAAGTACCTCAGCACTTGAGTCATTACCTCAGAATAAGTGATAGATACAACAATTCAAAACTAACTTTCTTGCGTGAAGGTACGAAGTGAAACAATCCTTAGACACTGCTAAACTTCTACTATACTCTAGACATGCTCATTATGAATCTGAAACTTGACAACTCAAGTTCTACAATCTATTGATGCATAACAGGAATGAAGCCAATCCATACCTACAATAACATTGAATGTCTATCTCAACTAAATCAGATATGGTGTACTTCTAATTGATGGAAATAGGACAATCATGACAGACTCTTTTTGCTAGAATAGACTCCGCAACAGGTGTAGAAACACATAAAGGTTCACAAAGTTTCTCACGCATGATATTAAACTTATTTTCAATATATGGTGTTACAAAACATAAACGGTCCTGGGTTTTACAAAGGATAAATATTAAAGTAAAGTCTTTTATCATACTAATGAAAAATTTTGGGGAGTTCTCTTTCTCTAGGAAACTAGTGATTGCATAGAGGTTGTTTGCTCCTTCGACTGTACCAGAAGTAGCTCCTCCACGTGCTACCCTGTCTACTAGAGCAACTGATAAAGATTCGTCTATTTCATTGTTCTGAAGGCCCTCTTTCATGTAGTTAACATCTTTCCTTCACTTGAAACAACCTTTTTGTCTATCACTAAACTTTGTTGGGTGGGATGTACAATACTTAACATATGTAGGAGCCGAGCTACCTCCTTGTGCCACACTACCTTTAGACTCTGATAGTATAGTAGTTAACGTCTACAAATTCTAGCAATGATTCTCATATTTGATTCTTGGTGCTAGCGCACTAGCAAATGATGGTGTAGGTCCATTCTATTTATGAAATGATGAATGACTAGCATCACCTTTCTGTTGCCCAGTGTAATTCATTGTGTCGTCTTTGTTATTTATAAACTCTTCTCTATCCCTCAACTTCTCTTTCCCTACCTCCTACACATAAACTATCAACCTTGATATGTCCATGTCATTTAATTATCAACATTGCTTCCCTGACTTGAAGAATGGCAAATCCCGAAAAATTAACTAATTCTACTTCTACTATCCTTAACCATTTTTGGAACATAATGAAATAGTTGGGTTGATTTTAATCCATACTCATGCACACTAAAAGAATCCTTCTTATGTGTATGAAATTCCCTTACTTAGTCTCTTTAAATTCTTGAGGTAAGAAATGCCCCAAGAATGATTCTTTAAAATAGGCCTAACTAGGATGTGGTGAATCCTCATTTCTACCCTCCTTCAACTTATCAAAGCAGGTTCTAGAAACGTTTTTCAGTTGATATGGTTGTAGCTCAACTCTTCCAGCATCAAGTAGATGCATCACATTAAACATCCTTATAGGTTCATTGATGAAATTTTGTATTTCCCTAGTAATTCTTGAATAGTGAAACTTGGAGGGTTCATATTCAAGAACTCACAATTACTTTAAGTGTCATCCTTTTATTGTCGATCTCTTTGTTGATTTTTTACTTGGGTAGTTATATCTAGTCTTAACATCCGCATTTCCTCACGGAATTAAGCATTGGTGACTTCTTCTTGAGGTTACACTTCTGGTGAATTAGGTACCTCCTGTACCCTGGTTTCACGGTACATTCAATGCTTTTTCCTTAAGAAAGTTGTGTTTCCAGAGCCTTTTTTGTAGTAATTTTAATCTGTTCTTTTCTTTGTTTTTCAGAAAAGTTGTCCAAAACTAAAATGCAGAAAGCTGTGAAGAATCAGTGCAGAAGTGACCCACGGATGTCATCGACGGCCCATCATCCCATCGATGGACCATACGCTGTGATTGTCAATCGGAGGTTCAGGCATCTGGAAGCAACTAAACAAAATATGATAAAGTGTAGGGCTATTGAAGGATCGGCGGACTATCCTGGAAAAACGTCGATGTGATCAGGGAATGTCCTAGTACCCGATGTTTGAGAAAATTTAAGTATGGAGCAAGGAGTATCATCGACGGAGTGTAGGTGAATCGACGGACCGTGTTGTTGGTCCGTCAATTGGATCAAAGAATATTCATAGTGAAGAATGATAAAAGATGCTAAGTATGGACCGATGGAGGCGGTCAACAGTCTGTCATTTGATCGACGAACTACCTCTGGGGGTCGTCGATTGAAGCCGTATTACGGTCAAACGATCCTTATTTTAACTCCTTCAAATTTAGGACTCTGCTTTTTTATAAATAAAGTAAAAAAAACTCATTTTTGGGATTGGATTCTTTTAAAAATTCATACTTTTGTTTTTGGAGATTTGTTTTTGTAGCTTGGGCATTAGTTCAAATTTTCGGATTGGGCTTTTAATATAGTTGTGTGATTTCAAATAGAATTTCTAGATTTTCTTCAAATTATTCAAAGTAAGCTCATGATATATTATTTATCAATTCCGAATTGTGTTCTTATAAGCATGGGTAAATAAATCCACAAATAGGGTTGTGGGAACCATGGTTGATTAACAAAGTAAACCTAGATATAACAATTATTAAATAGGTTATTGCATGCATCGTTAATTCTTTCATTTAGAAGTCTTTTTAACTAGTGTACATGGTAGAACTCGCCTTATTGATACTTTCCGGAAAAAAGGGACTAGTTAATAGGAAAAGAATTATCTATATAGATTTAGTGGATACTATATAATAGGTTAGTTTAGATTGGTGTGATGTAATAACTAATCCATACATCGAATATGAAGCTTAACATGAAGTAAAGGTAAGGGTTAGTAATTTAGACACACGTAGTCGGACCAAGGTACGGGGTGAAATTCTCTAAGTGTCAGACCAAGTATTTAGAGATACATAACGTATCACTCTGCATGCACAAATATTAGGGAAAAATTGTTATACTTAGGATTATGGCATTACGAACCTCTGCGGAACACTTATACCCTAGTTTCTCTCACAACTTGACAAAAAACCAATAATGCACTCTAGCAACTTGTTTGATTTCTCCATATTAAAATACTTGTTTTTCAAAAAATAAACCATCTAATTACTAGTTTCAGGAAACGACTTGACTAAATAGAAGTAATAGTACATTGAAGTTAAATCTAACTCCTTTTCCTAGTGAAATCGATCAAAGCCTAATAGTTGGGTTCTTTACTTGATAAGACCGCTTATACTTCATTAGGGAAGTGTAATTTGAGTGTATCACTACCCCTTGCTCTTGTGGTTTGAATTTCTCCTTGTCGGACGACTTGTTACTTATTTTCGTGGAGGCGTGTTTATCTTAAACACACGTAAACCCCAAATTAGAGGGAAACTTTTTTTAGATAAACTCCAATGCACAAAAAGAATGTCAAATAAGTGAGATAGTTCGTAAATGTTGTAGCCTTCTAATTCTAGATTTTGCTTGGTTCACACCGATAACTAGGACTATACATATAATGTTTCATAGAGTACCTACAACTCTTGATCTCTTTGATCTTAAACCATATTTTTCACGCCCGAGCCTACACAATAGACGTGGTTGAAATTTGAAGACCATATCTAGCCTCGAGCGGACCCTTGGTCTTGCTTACAAACTCATCGAAAGACTTAATCACAAGACATAAGTCAATAAATAAGTTAAAAAGTTGTACTTAGACAAAGTTGAAACTCATGTCTTAAACGTTTACATTTTAAATGAATAAGACTAAATAACTATGGTATATGTCTATGAAGACTCTAAATCATAGAGGAATGTTGGGAAAAGACACCTTATAATACAAAAAAAAAGAAAATAAAAATCAATCAATAAAAGATGTCATTCGGAATGTAAGGAGGCTCACCAACTGACTCTGAGATTCTTAAATGATAAATGGTATGTCCGACGCTGACCCTAGTTACATGCATCTTTTTTGTAAGACGATGTAGGCCAACAAGCATGAACCCATTGGATGTATGAGTATGTGAGTTTGAATGCTAATAAAACTTCATCATGAAAAGGAATAAGAAAGAACATTTACCTTGACTCTTTTCAATTAATGAATAACTTAACTCAACATAAAGCATTAAGGCACATATAAAATATATAAAGCTTTTAAAAGAGTGGAAAAACACAGTTCGTTAGATAAAATGTAATAACAAAATAAACTTTAGTTTTAAGATAATGTTATATAATTTCTGTTTGAGATTCTTTAACCGAAAACGACCACTATGATCCTAAGGGGTTATAAAGCGTCTTGCCAACGCTACCAGAATTGTCCTATACTTTGTCATTACATAGAACTACTTAACTTAGTAGATCACTAGCTTAACTTATCTGATCATTTCAAAAGTATGACCCATTAATATCCATGATGGCTACATAGTTTATGGCGACTTGTGATATTATGAACTCGAATTCCCATAGCAGTGCTCAATAATACTCCCAAAAATATACTTAGCTCGTGTGTTCTTAAAATAACTTCTTTCTTTTGGTTGAGATAATTGCTCAAGACTTATTGTAACGACCCGTTTAGTCGTTTTGAGCAGCAGACATTATTTCTGGAAAAACTGGCAGAAGCGACGGACCCCACGACGGACCGTCATGGGCACGACGGACCGTCGCAGGGTCTCGTTTCAAAACACTTAGAAAATCTGAAATTGGGTACTAAAAATCGACTCTCTGAACCTTGTGACGGAATGGCAGGACGGACCGTCACAGGTGTGACGGACCGTCACAGACCCTTGGTGGAAATTTGGGTCTCTGAACTCTGCGACGACCTGCAGGACGGACCGTCGCAGGCACGACGGCCCGTCACAGGTTGCGCAAATCCCAGGCAGAATCGGATTTCCTTACACGTTTTAAGGGACGTTTGGGACTATTCTTTCCTTAATTATAGATTTCGTGGGTTTATATTAATAACTCAAATTCTTGGGGGTTAAAAGAGGTAACCCTAAGTTAATTAGTGGGGTATTATTGCCATCTTTTATTCTTAATTATATACTAATTAGGGTAAAAGAAAGAGGCTTTGAATAAGAAAATAGAAAGAACAAGAGAGAGAGAGAGAATCGAACGAGAAGGGAGAAACAAAGCTTTGGGAAAATTCTTGCTTGATTCAACTCTTCGGTGGAGGTAGGTTATGGTTGTTTCATGCTTTCATAAGTAAACTCTTAATAGTGATTGATATGTATTGGTAGTATTGTAAACCCTACTATATGCTTAATGGTATGTTGCATGAATATGATTATGTGATTGTGATAAAATAAGCATGATGAAAATATTGAATCCCAAATCTTGAAAAGAAACTTTAATATACATTATTAATGATGATGCCTTGGTATAGAAGAAGGCTTGATGAATTAAAGTAATGGGATTGATGATGCCTTGGTATAGAAGAAGGCTTGATGAATTAAAGTAATGGGATTGATGATGCCTTGGTATAGAGAAGGCTTGATGGTTTACAGAATGATATTAGTGGATCGGGTGTCATGAACCGGCACGTAGAATTAAGGGATCGGGTGTCACGAACCGACACGTAGAATTAGGGGATCGGGTGTCACGAACCGACACGTAGAATTAGGGGATCGGGTGTCACGAACCGACACGTAGAATTAGGGGATCGGGTGTCACGAACCGACACGTAGAATTAGGGGATCGGGTGTCACGAACCGACACGTAGATATAGGGGATCGGAGTGTCACGTACCGACACAAGAGGAATAATGAATATGAGGGATCGGAGTGTCACGTACCGACACAAGAGAATTAAAGATAATGAATCTTGAAAGATGTTAATTTACTCAATCTAACGAACATAATTCCCAAATGAGTATGGTGTTGAGGCTTGAGCCCTCATGGATGAACTTGATGGTACTTATTGATGATTATAATACTTGTTGTGGCTACATGTTGAGTTTTATAGTTGATTTACGATAATATTGATATATACTGTCCCCTATTTTGAGTTGGCCGATGATATCTACTCAGTACCCGTGTTTTGTACTGACCCCTACTTTTATGTTTTCTTCTTGTTTATTTGTGGAGTGCAGCAAACGTGCCATCGTCTTCAACTCAATAGTAATTCAAGCCAGTCTTACTACATCGGAAATTTAGGGTGAGCTAATGCTTCTAGCTTGGACTGGATCTCCTTCTTCAAGTCTTGATGCCTTGAACTTCCGGCATGGACTAGCTTCTTATGTACTTTAGCTTTTTGAATACTCTTAGTTTAGTCATTTGATCGTAGATGTTCTTGTGATGATGACTTCCAGATTTTGGGGATGATAAAAATAGTTTTGAATTGTTTTTATTAATGAGTGTAAGTCTTCCGCATTACTTTCTGTTGATATACGTTGAAATGTTAAGGTTTAGATTGGTTGGTTCGCTCACATAGGAGGGTAAGTGTGGGTGCCAGTCGCAACCCGGTTTGGGTCGTGACAAACTTGGTATCAGAGCATTAGGTTCGTTGGTCTCATCACACAAGAACAGGTCTAGTAGAGTCTTAAGGAACGGTAGGGGGACGCCTTTACTTTTCCTTGAGAGGCTATAAGACTTTAGGAAAATTTCACTCTTTCATTCTTTCTTTCGTGCTACTACTTGAGTCCAATTGGTATCTAGGCGATACGAATTGGTATCTGACCATCTTCACTCTCTTTCGCAGATGGTTAGAACTAGAGCAACGACTACGTCAATACCAACACCGGCCAGACAAGAAACAACTGAGCCAGCCACTGGGGCTGTGGCTCGAGGAAGAACAGCGGTGAGGGGCCGTGGAAGAGGTCGTGGGAAGACGTCCTCTAGGGGAAGAGGACGAACACCTAGCCCATCTGGTACTAGGGCGGTGACTCCTCCACCGACTGAGCAAGTGATAAGAGAGGGGGAGGATGGGGTGAATGAACAAGTGCAAAATGAGGAAATGCCACCCCAACCTACCCCAGAGATGATCAATCAGGTTCTGGCTTATCTTAGCTGGTTATCTGATCAAGGTCAGGCACCTTCAGTGTTTTCTGCGCCAACACCTCCGGTTTTAGAAGTACAACATGCGGCTACTATGGCTCCCCGCATAGATGTTCCATTGGAAATAGGCACGTTTCCACGTCTGACTACTAGGCCTATAATGACAAATGATCAGCATGAACTTTTCAGTAAGTTCTTGAAATTGAAACCTCCAGTCTTCAAGGGTGCTGAATCGGAGGATGCTTATGATTTTCTGGTTGACTGTCACGAGCTACTACACAAGATGGGTATAGTAGAACGGTTTGGTGTGGAGTTTGTGACTTATCAGTTTCAAGGGAACGCCAAAATGTGGTGGCGGTCACATGTCGAGTGTCAACCAATAGAGGCACCACCTATGACTTGGGCCTCATTCTCTAGTTTGTTTATGGAGAAGTATATCCCCGGGACTTTGAGGGATCGGAAAAGGGATGAGTTCTTGAGCCTAGAGCAAGGTAGGATGTCGGTTAATGCTTATGAGGCTAAGTTTCGTGCACTATCCAGATATGCCACTCAACTCTGTTTCAGTCCTCAAGAGCAGATTCGCCGGTTTGTGAAGGGGTTGAGGTCAGAATTGCGGATTTCGGCCTTACAGGTAGCGGCAACGGCAAAATCCTTCCAAGAGGTGGTAGACTTTGTGATAGAAGTGGAAGGAGTGAAGCCAGACGACTTCACCACAACATCGACAGCAAAAAGGCTTCGAAAGGGAGGTGATTTTAATGGTTCTTACACTAGAGGACAGGGTTCGGGAAGTAACTCAGTCCGACCAATTCAGTCTTCACTACAGACTGTAGTTGGGGGACCACCTCAGACCGGTCAACACTTCTCCGAGGGGCATATGATCGACTCCAAAGAATGTTATGGATGTGGGGAGATTGGACATATTAGGAGAAATTGTCCCAGACCAAGTTACAGACCCCCAATAGCTAGAGGTAGAGGTGGTCATGGTAGAGGCCGTTTTTCTGGAGGGCGTGGTGGTCGAGGTAATAGTGGTCACCAAAACGGCAGAGGTAATGGGCAAACTGGGGCCACTACATCACAACATGGTAGGGGAAACGGACAGACGAACGATAGGGCCCATTGTTACGCTTTCCCTGGGCGGTCTGAAGCGGAGGCATCTGATGCTGTCATCACAGGTAATCTTCTGGTTTGTGATTGCATGGCTTCTGTATTGTTTGATCCTAGATCCACGTTTTCTTATGTATCTTCCTCATTTGCTAATGGTCTAAATTTACATTGTGAATTACTTGATATGCCTATTCGTGTTTCTACTCCGGTGGGTGAGTCTGTGGTAGTTGAAAAGGTATATAGGTCTTGTTTGGTAAACTTTCTGGGGAGCAACACTTATGTAGATTTGGTTATCTTAGAAATGGATGATTTTGACGTGATTCTGGGTATGACTTGGCTTTCTCCGCAATTTGCAATCTTGGATTGTAATGCTAAAACGGTGACGTTAGCCAAGCCTGGGACAGACCCGTTAGTGTGGGAGGGTGACTACACTTCCATTCCGGTCCGCATCGTCTCCTTTCTTCGTGCTAAGAAAATGATAAGTAAAGGGTGTTTATCTTTCTTAGCACATCTCAAGGATGACACTACCCAAGTACCTTCGATTGAGTCGGTTTCAGTAGTTCGTGAGTTTCTGGATGTGTTCCCTGCAGATCTTCCTGGTATGCCACCGGATAGGGATATTGACTTCTGTATTGATCTTGAACCCGGTACTCGCCCCATTTCTATACCCCCTTATAGAATGGCTCCCGCGGAGTTAAGAGAGTTAAAAGCACAACTTCAAGATTTATTGAACAAAGGCTTCATTAGACCAAGTGCATCTCCTTGGGGTGCTCCGGTTTTGTTTGTAAAGAAGAAGGATGGGAGTTTTCGAATGTGTATAGACTACAGACAACTAAACAAGGTAACCATAAAGAACAAGTATCCTCTTCCCCCCATTTATGATTTGTTCGATCAGTTACAAGGTGCTTGTGTCTTCTCTAAGATTGACTTGAGATCCGGTTATCATCAATTGAAAATACGGGCAACGGATATGCCAAAGACTGCTTTTCGAACGAGGTATGGGCATTACGAATTTGTAGTGATGTCCTTTGGTCTTACGAATGCCCCTGCTGCTTTCATGAGCTTGATGAACGGGATTTTTAAGCCATATTTGGACCTCTTCGTGATCGTATTTATTGATGATATATTGGTATACTCAAAGAGCAAGAAGGAACATGAAGAGCATTTGAGAATGGTATTGGAAATGTTGAGGGAGAAAAAGCTTTATGCCAAGTTCTCTAAGTGTGAGTTTTGGCTAGATGCGGTGTCCTTCTTGGGGCACGTGGTTTCTAAGGATGGAGTGATGGTGGATACTTCTAAGATTGAGACAGTGAAGAATTGGGTAAGACCCACTAATGTGTCAGAAATAAGGAGCTTTGTTGGGTTAGCTAGCTACTACCGCCGATTTGTCAAGGGATTCTCTTCTATTGCTTCCCAATTGACGAACTTGACTAAGCAGAATGTCCCATTTGTATGGTTGGATGAATGTGAGGAAAGCTTTCAGAAGCTCAAGACTTTGTTGACTACCGCACCTATCCTTACCTTGCCAGTAGAGGGTAAGAACTTCATTGTTTATTGTGATGCATCCTATTCTGGTTTGGGTGCAGTACTAATGCAAGAGAAGAGTGTGATTGCTTATGCTTCAAGACAATTAAAAGTGCATGAACGTAACTATCCCACTCATGATTTGGAATTGGCCGCGGTAGTGTTTGCATTAAAACAATGGAGACACTATTTATATGGGGTTAAGTGTGAGATCTATACGGATCATCGTAGCCTTCAGTATGTCTTTACTCAGAAAGATTTGAACTTAAGACAGAGGAGATGGATGGAGTTACTAAAGGACTACGATATCACTATCTTGTATCATCCGGGGAAGGCGAATGTTGTAGCGGATGCTTTAAGTAGGAAGGCGGGAAGCATGGGAAGTCTAGCTCACTTGCAAGCTTCTAGACGCCCATTGTCTAGAGAGGTTCAGACTCTAGCTAATGACTTGATGAGATTAGAAGTAAATGAGAAGGGAGGATTATTGGCTTCTGTGGAGGCAAGATCTTCTTTTCTTGACAAAATTAAGGGAAGACAGTTCGATGATGAGAAACTGCGCAGAATCCAAGATAGGGTATTGCGAGGAGAGGCTAAGGAAGCACAAATCGATGAGGAAGGTGTTTTGAGAATCAAGGGAAGGGTATGTGTACCCCGCGTCGATGGGTTGATCAACACTATTCTGACAGAGGCTCATAGTTCAAGGTATTCTATACATCCGGGCGCAACCAAGATGTATCGTGACCTAAAGCAACACTTTTGGTGGAGTAGAATGAAGCGTGACATTGTGGATTTTATTGCCAAATGTCCAAACTGTCAACAAGTAAAGTATGAACACCAAAGGCCCGGAGGAACACTTCAGAGAATGCCCATTCCGGAATGGAAGTGGGAAAGAATTGCAATGGATTTTGTGGTTGGTCTTCCGAAGACAATGGGTAAGTATGACTCCATTTGGGTGATTATTGATAGGTTAACTAAATCTGCTCATTTCATTCCGGTCAAGGTGACTTACAATGCAGAAAAGTTAGCCAAACTTTACATCTCGGAAGTGGTGCGATTGCATGGGGTTCCACTATCCATCATATCAGATAGAGGTACGCAGTTTACTTCTATGTTTTGGAAAACATTGCATGCAGAATTGGGTACTAGGTTGGACCTTAGTACTGCATTCCATCCCCAGACCGATGGTCAGTCTGAGCGAACGATTCAAGTGTTGGAGGATATGCTTCGTGCGTGTGTGATAGAGTTTGGTGGTCATTGGGATAGCTTCTTACCCTTAGCGGAGTTTTCATACAATAATAGCTATCACTCAAGCATTGATATGGCCCCATTTGAAGCATTGTATGGTAGGAGATGTAGGTCTCCCATTGGTTGGTTTGATACGTTCGAGGTCAGACCTTGGGGTACTGATCTCTTGAGGGATTCGATGGAAAAAGTGAGGTTTATTCAAGAAAAGCTTCTAGCGGCGCAAAGTAGACAAAAAGAATATGCAGATCGAAAGGTTAGAGACTTAGAGTTCATGGAAGGTGAACAAGTCTTGTTGAAAGTTTCACCCATGAAAGGGGTGATGCGGTTTGGTAAAAGGGGTAAACTAAGTCCAAGGTACATTGGACCATTTGAAGTACTTAAGCGAGTGGGGGAGGTGGCTTATGAGTTAGCCTTGCCTCCAGGGCTGTCCGGAGTACATCCGGTATTCCATGTGTCGATGTTGAAAAGATACCATGGGGATGGAAACTACATTATCCATTGGGATTCAGTTTTGCTTGATGAGAACTTGTCTTATGAAGAGGAGCCTGTTGCTATTTTAGATAGAGAAGTTCGCAAGTTGAGGTCAAGAGAGATTGCATCCATCAAGGTCCAATGGAAGAATCGACTGGTTGAAGAAGCCACTTGGGAGAAGGAGGCGGATATGCGAGAAAAATACCCACATCTGTTTACAAATTCAGGTACTCCTTTTCGCCCTTGTTTTCCTTCTTTTGATCGTTCGGGGACGAACGATGGGTAAATTGGTATCTAATGTAACGACCCGTTTAGTCGTTTTGAGCAGCAGACTTTATTTCTGGAAAAACTGGCAGAAGCGACGGACCCCACGACGGACCGTCATGGGCACGACGAACCGTCGCAGGGTCTCGTTTCAAAACACTTAGAAAATCTGAAATTGGGTACTAAAAATTGACTCTCTGAACCTTGTGACGGAATGGCAGGACGGACCGTCACAGGTGTGACGGACCGTCACAGACCCTTGGTGGAAATTTGGGTCTCTGAACTCTGCGACGACCTGCAGGACGGACCGTCGCAGGCACGACGGCCCGTCACAGGTTGCGCAAATCCCAGGCAGAATTGGATTTCCTTACACGTTTTAAGGGACGTTTGGTACTATTCTTTCCTTAATTATAGATTTCGTGGGTTTATATTAATAACTCAAATTCTTGGGGGTTAAAAGAGGTAACCCTAAGTTAATTAGTGGGGTATTATTGCCATCTTTTATTCTTAATTATATACTAATTAGGGTAAAAGAAAGAGGGTTTGAATAAGAAAATAGAAAGAACAAGAGAGAGAGAGAGAATCGAACGAGAAGGGAGAAACAAAGCTTTGGGAAAATTCTTGCTTGATTCAACTCTTCGATGGAGGTAGGTTATGGTTGTTTCATGCTTTCATAAGTAAACTCTTAATAGTGATTGATATGTATTGGTAGTATTGTAAACCCTACTATATGCTTAATGGTATGTTGCATGAATATGATTATGTGATTGTGATAAAATAAGCATGATGAAAATATTGAATCCCAAATCTTGAAAAGAAACTTTAATATACATTATTAATGATGATGCCTTGGTATAGAAGAAGGCTTGATGAATTAAAGTAATGGGATTGATGATGCCTTGGTATAGAAGAAGGCTTGATGAATTAAAGTAATGGGATTGATGATGCCTTGGTATAGAGAAGGATTGATGGTTTACAGAATGATATTAGTGGATCGGGTGTCACGAACCAGCACGTAGAATTAAGGGATCGGGTGTCACGAACCGACACGTAGAATTAGGGGATCGGGTGTCACGAACCGACACGTAGAATTAGGGGATCGGGTGTCACGAACCGACACGTAGAATTAGGGGATCGGGTGTCACGAATCGACACGTAGAATTAGGGGATCGGGTTTCACGAACCCACACGTAGAATTAGGGGATCGGGTGTCACGAACCGACACGTAGAATTAGGGGATCGGGTGTCACGAACCGACACGTAGATATAGGGGATCGGAGTGTCACGTACCGACACAAGAGGAATAATGAATATGAGGGATCGGAGTGTCACATACCGACACAAGAGAATTAAAGATAATGAATCTTGAAAGATGTTAATATACTCAATCTAACGAACATAATTCCCAAATGAGTATGGTGTTGAGGCTTGAGCCCTCATGGATGAACTTGATGGTACTTATTGATGATTATAATACTTGTTGTGGCTACATGTTGAGTTTTATAGTTGATTTACGATAATATTGATATATACTGTCCCCTATTTTGAGTTGGCCGATGATATCTACTCAGTACCCGTGTTTTGTACTGACCCCTACTTTTATGTTTTCTTCTTGTTTATTTGTGGAGTGCAGCAAACGTGCCATCGTCTTCAACTCAACAGTAATTCAAGCCAGTCTTACTACATCGGAAATTCAGGGTGAGCTAATGCTTCTAGCTTGGATTGGATCTCCTTCTTCAAGTCTTGATGCCTTGAACTTCCGGCATGGACTAGCTTCTTATGTATTTTTAGCTTTTAGAATACTCTTAGTTTAGTCATTTGATCGTAGATGTTCTTGTGATGATGACTTCCAGATTTTGGGGATGATAATAATAGTTTTGAATTGTTTTTATTAATGAGTGTAAGTCTTCCGCATTACTTTCTGTTGATATACGTTGAAATGTTAAGGTTTAGATTGGTTGGTTCGCTCACATAGGAGGGTAAGTGTGGGTGCCAGTCGCAACCCAGTTTGGGTCGTGACACTTATATTTAAAAGTTCTCTTAGAATCAATGTTCCGTTTTCTTGCTCAAAAGAATTTTGGAACATCTTAGTTTATTTTTATGTTAAATGTAAAAACATTTATAAACTCTTAGAGAATACTTAGTTCGCCTATAAATTTTGAGAAATTTACTCCACGCATTAATCTTTACTTATCTTGAAAAATTAGTCTGAAAAATAAACGAAAAATACTGTTAATGACTCTTGAAAACTTTTAACAACTTTCCTTTGTCTTGCTTCTTATCATTTAGACTTGATGCGTAGTGTCTTTTACTCTGATATTAAATTTCCTTGAATTAAATTATTGATTCAAGGTTCATAATCTTATTTTTATGGATTATTTCATGATGTTTAGATGTACCTTAGAAAGTTGAAATCAACTATGAAATATAAGTACATCACTTAGGAACTAGTACGATATAGTGGGGGAAGGAAGAATATGGAGAACAGATGTCCATAGTGCTTTGAGAGTCATGGGTTACAAGCCCTCAAACCTCATAGGGTTGGGTGTGGCGGTCTGAATGGTGTGCACCCCAAGTTCCTAAGAACAAAATTGTCTTGTGAGAGGCGCGACACCCCAATTTCCTTTGCAAGGTGTTTTCGAATTTTCTCCTTCATTTTCATCGCAAAACCCTATAAACTTCCATCGTTCTTTACTCATACACTTACGATCGTTGGTACTATGAATATACAATAGATTCCACCTGAAATTACTCTAAAAAACATGAATATAAACTTTGACAACATAACCACCAAAAAATAAACAAAAACTTCAACAATGTTCTTCAAGAACTCGCTTTCTTAACATTCAAATACTTATATTCGTTGAATTTAAAAAAATGGCGTGTGGGTGAACTAATCCAATACTATGTGATCTCACATATATTTGAAGGGATCACCCTCGATGAATTTTACATGCAAAGCTTTAGCGTTCTCTGCGATTCTTGATTTCTCTCCTATTTTCTCTTTCTTTATCTCTTCTCCAAACCCTAGTATGAATTACATTTTTCTAAACTAAAACAAAGGTCTTGTTTTAGTTATGGAAATGACAAATTTTCCATTCCCAATTCCGGATTGGACTTTCCTTAATCCAACAATCCAACTTTCGAAAGGCATAACTCACTCGTACGATATTAAAACTGCGCCGACTTGGTGGTGTAGGAAATATTATTAGGGATTTGAAACAATATATGGAACTACTCCTAACTTATTCAGAGCTAGTAATTATGGTCGCTTGAAAATGAATAAAGCTCAATTTCTTAACTTAGACAATGTTTTGATTTTCTTATTCTTTAAAAAAATAAGTATTTTTAGAATTTTAACTCTTTTCTAGTCGTTCCTAAATGTGAGATATTACAGAAAATTTGTCTTCGAATAAGATCACTCTAAAGAATAACTAAGTGTGGAAGCATCTAAGAACCAACTCCAACATAGAATGTGAAAGTTAACACAAATTTCAACTTAATGTAATAAGAAAGGAATTAGTACCTTCATTGGAAATTTCTAAGGGCTCAAAGAGATTTTGATATCCCTTCTTCATAACCTTTTCAGCCTTCCACATAGATTCCTCAACTCACTTATTCCTTCATTAGACCTTGACTTATTCTACTTCCTTGATCATGAACTTGCGTACATGACGATCTAGAATCTGAACAGAAATCCCTTCATAACAAAAGCTATCCTAAAAACAATATTTTCAATAGGTATAATGATTGAAGGATAGCTCATAAAATTTTTCAACATTGAAATTTGGTATACTAGATGGAGTGTTGTTATTCTTTAGATAGATCCAACTCATTAGCTACATTGTCATTCTTTCTAGATATCCTATAAGGACCAATTTATTAGAGACTAAGCTTCTCCTTTTTGCAAAATCTCATAACACCCTTCATGGGTGAAATGTTGAAATAAACCCAATCATCTACCTCAAAATTTAAGTATATTATCCTAACATCTATATCGGATTTCTAACAACTCTGCGCTTTTTCAACCTTTTTATAAATAGTCTTCACCTTTTCTGTAGCCTTATGAACCAATGTCAGTCCAATCCACCAAGCTTCACCAACCTCAGACTATCCAATAAGAGAATTGTATGTTCTCCCATAAAGAGCTTCATAAGAAGGCATCTGGATGTTATAGTGATAACTATTATTTTAAGCAAACACGATAAGATGAAATTGATCATCCCAATAAACCTTGAAATCAATCAGAAACAACCTTAACATATATTCTAAAGTATGTATTGTCTGATCTTCTTAACCCTATCTATAAGGATGGAATGTATTACTCAAATTTAACTTAGAAAATAAACATTTCAATAAAGACTTCAAAAATTGTCCCATGAAGTGAGTACCTTTATGTGAAATAATTCACAGCAATAATTTATGAAGTCTTACAATTTTTGAATATATAAGTTGGCATAATCCTCTACAATAAAAATTATTCTTTGCCAGTAAGAAATGGGATGATTTATTCATTCAATCTATGATCACCTAAAATAAAATATTTTTTCATGTGAGGCTGCAATAACCAAGTTGTAAAATCCATATTTATCATCTCCGACTTCCATTCTGCAAGGTCCATGTTCTAACACATACATCGGGCCTCTGGTTCTCTACTTTAACCTGACTTTTCTGTTATTCGGGAATTTCTCAATAAACACTACAATAACACTTATTATATTACCCCGCAAATAAGCCACTCTCAATTCACGATACATCTTTGTGGGACAAGGATGGATAGAATGTATAGAGTTATTAGCTTCTTCCATGGTCCTCTTTTCATGTTTATCTACACTTGGCACACACAAATCTACATTGATACCTCAATACATCTTCTCCTTCTTGGTCAAGATCCCTCACTTTGGGCTTATGAAAAATTTCCTTCATTTCAATAAATATAGGGTCTTGTTTTTTATTCTATTTCACCTCGTACACTATTGACGATTGACAATACTAATCCTCTTTCAGTGGGATCTATCAACTAAACTCCCAACTATGCAAGTCTATGTACATCTTTTTATCACTCTTTATTTTCATCCTCAATATTGGAAGTACTACTCATAGATAACCTGCTCAAGCCATGATTAACAACATTTTCTAACACCCCATATCCAAAGAAAGGAAAAAGGACAAGATTATAGGAAATTAGAGGTGCCAGCAAGGAGGACCACCTACACCCTGTGAATGGACCAAACACTGCAGCTGCGGTCTGTGCATGGCTTTTCTTAGACTGGTGTAGAAACTCAAGTTCACGGCATGACTTGCGGAAAATAGGCTAGACCAAAGTCTTTTGTTAAGGTCCATGGTTCAATGCCAAAAATTTTGGTTTATGATGTCGAACCTTGGTCCACCATGATGTACCCTAGATCTACCCGTGACCCATCGACAAGGGTCTGTCGATGCCCAACTGTCAATTATTTTTGGGGGATGTAGGGTTTTTTTCTTTTTAATTAGTTCTATATTATGATTTTTATCTTATATTTAGGGCCGCTAGATAACCAAACTAACCCATTTACTTCATTATTCAAAATTTGCAAAAGAACACAATTGGTCTCAATATATTCTTTCTCTTAAAACATGAAGAAGAGGGATTCATCTAGGGTTCAATAAAAAAGATCCAATTCCCCCATTGAAGTCCAATATTTATATTAAAGGTAAAATAGTTTTAATTAATGGATTCTTTCAATCCATAAAGTTCCCAAATACCTCTATTTCAAACGGTAAAATTACCCAAGTGAGCTAGGGTTTTCTTTAATTATTGTTGTCTCTCTTCAATGTTGATTTGAATTATTGAATTATTCTCTCTTATACATGATGATTTTATGATAATTTCCCCACGAACCCATGTAATCCCCATGTTTTCATGTTATGAATCATATGATGTTGATTTGAAAGGATTCCTCACTCAATTAAATTAAACACAAGGAGTTATCTTAATGAATCTAGCATTAATTGGTAGTCCAAGGAATCTTTCAATGAGTAATGAAATCATTGACTATTACGTGGTAATTTATGTGAATATTGAGAGTGACATTAAAGCTTTCCCATATTAGAGGTTGAGTTTTAAAACCAATATCATCAGATTGAAGCTCTCCTGAAGAAGAGGTTGGTTTTTTAGTAGAAATATCTTTATCACATAACTTTTTGCTCCCATAGGTTGATAAGCTAGTCAATATAGTTATGCTAAAAGTTAATGGTTTTACCTTCGGCAAGTATAACAACCTTTTTAGTGTAGAAGGAACTTGTATATCATGTTATAACTCACATGGTCTCTATGTAGGTTAAGGATAATTCCTCCCTCCCCCCTCCCCCCAAAGTAAGAATTAACTAAGTTTACTTCAAGAAGTATCGCATATTAGCAAAATATTCTTAAATAATAAGATAGATTGTTTTGACCCTAAATTATTACTTATGTGTTATATCTCTTTCATGTGGTGTTTTAGCTTGTTCAATCGCATGTCATGAAATGAAATGTACCTTTTATAATGTTTAAAATGTTTTGTGCATGGCTATCATACTTTGTATATTATTTTGTACTAGTGCATACTTTTGCCTATACTTGTCCAAAATATATGGAGTGTTATTTATAATGCTAAGTTTTGTGGCTAGTTTGTGATTTAATTGATTCATGAGCTTTGGTATGTCCTTATGGTTAGAGGATGGAATCTTACTGTTTTGTTTTTTCTTATATTTATCGTTTGGACATTATGTATGGGATAGGCCCAATCTCATTCTATTGGATTAGAAGACTATGATGAGACAAGATCTTAGACTTTGGGCTTTCATTCTATAACAATGTTTGGACTTTAACTTTTTTAATCTTATTATTCTATATATTATATTATGTGAGCTAAGTAGCCTTTACAAATTCCTTCGGGCTTCTACATCCCATGTTACATCTAGGGGTAGCCTTGAGTTGTCACAAATTTGGTAATCATAGCACAAGGTTTAGAATGATCCTGGGATACCTCATAAGAGACATATCATAGAGTCTTGTTAATGAGTGTGAAGTGCGCCACATTAATAAATGAGAGACTACAAGATGATTAAGAATATCCCTGTCTTTCATTACTCTTAAGATATGCGATAGAGGTTAACTCTATAAAGTCTCCCCCTAACCTTTATACTATTGTCATTGGTATATGGATACCCAAAAAGATTATTTTAGAAGGAATGTGAGGTAAAATACAAACAAATATCTCCTTCTTAAGCTTTTCAAGTTCCGATCTATCCTTTGGATGAGCATGCGTCTAATGCGTATTTTGAGGGTGCTTTTAAACTACTGGCTAAAGCGGTGATGACCCACGTCAATAGGGAGGTTGTCGTTACCTCATACTCAAATGTGAATTAGGCATCTTCAAGAGTGAGGGACTTCACAATAATGAATCCTCTAGAGTTTCATGGTTCTAATGTTGAGGATGATAATCAACAATTAACTGGAGAGGTCTATAAAGTGTGAATAAGCATAGAGTCACGCTGGTGGAGAAGTTTAAATTTCAACTTATCAATTGAAATGTGTGGCTCAAGCATGGAATAACCATTGGTTAGAAGGGAGACCACAAGATGTGGATCCTCTTGATTGAGAAAAGTTTGAAACAACATTTCTTGATAGGTTGTTTCCCCTTGAGATGAGGAAATCTAAGGTTCTAAATTTAATTAAACTTTAACCAGGGAGTAGGAGCGTGGGAGAATATGATCTAAATATTACAAAACTGTCTAATTATGCTCCAACAATGGTTGAAGATTCAAGGGCTAAGATGAGTTAGTTTGTTTCAAGTGTGTCTGAAATTATGTTTAAAGGGTTCTAAACCACAATGTTTAATCATGATATGGACAACTCTCATCTTATTATTCATTCTTAAAAATTGAGAAGAGTTCTTGAGAGGCAAAGAGTTCTAATATCATTGGTGGTAATTCTGAAACACTAGGTCTGATGGATAAGTTTGTCATACACTTTAATGAAAGTTTTTTAATAATTCTTCCTCAAATTCTCTTGCGAATTTCAACCAAGATATAGTTTCTAATCCTAAGCCTCAAGGGGGTAATGGTAGTCGATCCTCATTCCCTAGGTCTAATTGCACAAAGTGTTGAAGGAAACATGATGGTAGATGTCTAAATGACACAGATGGTTTTTATGGTTGTGGTAAAATTTGTTACAAAACTAGGGATTTGCTAATCCTTACTACTAAAGGAATACAAGAAACAAAGCTACTCCTACAGATTCCGTCTCTAATGATCCCAAATAAAACCACTTCTATGCACTTCAGACCCGATGTGAACAAGAGAGTTCTGCAGATGTGGTTACCGATAAGTTGAATGTTTTCCAATTTGATGTTTATCCTTTACTTGATATTGGTGTTACGTTATCATTTGTGACACCATACGTTTATCTAAGGTTGGATTACTCATTGATGTGTTGTTAGAACCTTTTTCTATCTCTACTCATGTTGGTGATTCTACGGTGTCTCATTTCCTTGTTCCATATTGTTCCTCTAGTGACTTGGAGGAGATAGATATGTTAGACTATGATATTTTCTGGGTATTTTATTTGATACAATATAGTTATGATTCTATTGATTGTAAAACTCGTGTAGTCAAGTTTGAGTTCGTAAATGATCTTATCCCAGAGTGTAAGGGGGGATTATATGTCTTAATGTTAGCTTGTATCTTATATCAAAGCTAGAAAGATTATTTATAAGTGTTTGTTTTATTATTTGGTAAGAGTAAGAGATGATAATTTTGAAACCCATTCTCTTGAATAAGTCACCTTTGTTAATGAATTGCCGGAAGTGTTCCAAGTTGATTTATCTGGTATTCCTCCCAAGCGGGAAATAGACTTCCGTATTGACCTTGTCTAGAAATATGCAGCCTATTTCTATTACTCGTTAAAGTATGGTCGCGGCTGAACATAAGGAGTTGAAATAATGGTTGAAGGATTAGTGGGATAAGGGTTTCATTCGATCGAGTATCTGTCAATGGGCTTCTTCAATTTTATTTATTAGGTAGAAAGATGAGTCTCTTCATATTTGTAATGATTATCGACAGTCGAACAAGATGACTTTTACCAATAAGTATCCTTTCCCAAATATAGATAAGTTATTTGATAACCTTCAAGGGGCAAGGTGTTTCTCTATTATCAATCTCCAATTGGGGTATCACAATTGAGGGTGAAAATATGATGACCTTCCGATGAAAGCATTATGTACTGAATATAGTCATTACATGTCTCTCCTTATGTGATTTGCGTTGACTGAGTCTCTGACTATGTTTATTGAGTTTATCAATAGAGTAGTTAGACAATATCTTGACATGTTTGTGATTGTGTTCATCGATGATATTTTGATATACTTAAGAAGTAAGAATAAACACATTGATCATTTGAGGGTTGTGATCGCAATCTTTAAGGACCAACAATCTTTTATAAAGTTTACCAAGTGCCAATTTTTTTAAGTCTGTAGCTTCCATTCTTCATATTATGTTACGTAAGGGTATGAGGTAGTAAGAAGACAAATCCAGTCAAGAGGTTTCCTTGACCTTTATCTCCATCGGAAATTTGAAGTTTATTAGGATTGACCAGCTAGTTAAAAGTGTTTTCAGGGATTTTCTTCAATTGCCTCTCCTTTGACAACTTTGATTAAAAGTAAGATGAAGTTTATTTTATTTGAAGCTTATGAGAAGTGTTTTAAAGAGTTGAGAGGTATACTTACTTCCTCTCTAGTGTTGACCTTATAGGAATGGACAAATAGTTTTGTGGTTTATGGTGATGCCTTTAAAAATTTTTTAGGGAAAGTTCAAAATGAAAGTGGGAAAAGTATTGCATATACCTAAAGGCCATTTCATATCGATGAAAAGAATTATTTGACTCACGACTTTAATTTAGCGACAGTCCTATTGGCCCTTAAAATTTGGAGGAAATATTTGTATAGAGTCATGTATATGTTTTTGCTGATCACAAGATTTGCAATATGTGTTTAATTAAAAGGATTTGAATGCCAAAGAATCCATCTTGAGTTATTCAAAGACTATTATATGAGTGTCAGTTAGCTGCCCGTTAAAGCTAATGTGGTAGAGGAAGCTATTAGTTGGTTATCCATGTGCAGTGTTACTGATATTGAAGAAAAAGAATAAAAAGTTTGTTCAAGATATGCATAGATTGGCTCGATGAGTTTTTTCAACTAGTGAACTCTATAAAGGTTGTGTTATATTTCACAATGGTTTTCAATCTTGGTAGATGTGACAACAGGGAAAGGTCTTGATCAAATTTTCATAGGATTGAACGAGGTGGTGCTTAAGAAATTCGTTGAGGTTTTATTCAAGGTGGAGATTGTGTACTTAGATACCAATGTCTTTTATGTGTTCCAAATGTGGATGACTTGATGTAATTTTTTTTAAAAAGAAGCTCATTTTTCGCGATATTCCATTCACCTTGGAGCCACAAAGATGTGTTCTGATTTATGGTAGGTCTATTTGTTGAATAGGATGAAGAAGGATATTGTGGGATTTGTGGATAAGTTTGAAAATTAGAAAAAAGTAAAGGTTGAGCTTCATAAAACGAGAGTATTCCCCTGATATGCTAATATTCCTAATTGGAAGTGGGAAGACATGATTAATGACTTTATTGTTGGTTTTCCTTGTACACACTAACAATATGACACTATTTTGGTGATTGTATATCAGATAACGAAATTGGCGTATTTCCTTCCCATCAAGGTTTCCTATTTAGCGGAGGACTTTGCAAATATTTACTTAATAGAAATAGTAAGTATTCATTTAGTGTCTTCCTCCATCTTTTCTGATTGTGGTACCCAAATAACTACTCAGTTTTGGAAGCCATTCCATTGGGTTCTTGGCACTAAACTGAAGCTTGGTATCGAATTTTATCTCCAAATCGATGGATAAGCATAGCGTACTATCAAAATATTGAAATATGTGCTAAGGGATTATTTGATTTATTTTCAGATTAATTAGGATGATAGTTATCCATTGAAATAGTTTTCCTACAACAATAGTTATAACTCGAGTATTGATGTAGCACCATTTGAGGCCTTATATGGTAGCATGTGTAGATCCCATGTAGGATAGTTTAACATGCGTGAAGTTGCATAATGGGTATAGAATTTTTACATGAGGCCACTGATAATTTTCAATCATTACAGAGAAGTTGAAATGTCTTAAAGTCTGCAAAAGTCATGTGTTGATGTGAGAAGAAAGTTTAAAGACCTAGAAAATCATATATGGAATTTCTTGAGCTACTTCTTAATTAGGATTGTTTAGTTGATGGGTTATCTTAAATAAATATTTTTAGTTCATGGCTACTGGATAAGTCCAGTATTTACTTAAAATCCTATACCATTTGACCCATGTGTTTAAGTAAGTTAAAAGATCTAACATTTATAAATAATAAAAAATTTGACAATGGGAAACAACCACTTCTTGGCAAAAGAAACTATTCATGATGTGGCGCCAATCAAAAGAAAAAAATTGATTCAAGTAAGAATTCAATTAGACATTTGTAATTTTTTTTAAGTCATAGGCATATTTTGTAGACATAAACTATGATAGTATTATCTTGATTTTATAATCTGTTGTGTATTTTATTAATGTGGTCACATGTGTGTTTTCAAGTAGTGGATTAATTTTGAGGGACTAATGTGAGGAAATTATTGAAGTTATGATGGTAGGAGTGGAAATAATCACTACTTAGTGATATTGTATGCATGAGTTTTATTTATTGGTAGGCTAGAAATTTTAGATAGAAGTGAGTGAGATAATGATTGATCATACATTAAGCGTTATTAATAAATCTTAGGATAGTGATAAATGGGTAGGATGAGTGATTTAATTATATGCCATGTTATGTCAAGTAACTGTTTTTTGTAACTTCACCAATTCATTTTCTTTTTTTCTTTTCTTCTTACTATTATTGGTGAACCTTTAGGCAAGGCTAAACACATAGTACTATAAGTCTTGTTAACTTTGAAATATTATTTTGCTCACTTACTTGAATAGATTTATTAGAGTTGGAAGTTCAACGAAAGGAGAAGGCTCAAGTACCAGGGTGCATTCTTGATTGATTGAGGCAAGTGGATTTCTAAACCTTTATTAGGTGTATGTAATTCACGTATTTCCTTGAAATATATGTTTGAGGGTAGTAAGACTTGTTGATGTGTTTATTTGTCTACATCGATCAATTCTAATTATGAAAAGTGGTAATAAATGAATGTCATAAACTGAACCCATATACTTGTGATAGTTGAGGTGATTACACATCATATTGATATTTGATTGAGATTTATCATCCCTTTTATTGAAATAATATTCTACAAATGCATTGAGATAAGAATGAGTAGAAGTTAGTCACTGGGAGATTGCTCATGCTGGAATGATGAGATGTTAAGATTATAATTTTTTCACACGAAGATCGTCCATGCGGAATTTATTTGACTTGTTGTAGTGCATTGAGATCATCCGCACCGACACGTCTAGATTGTCTATACCGGTTTATGGACCTTGAGAGTCCCCCATAGTTCATGAACTCTATATTTATTTCCTAAGAGCAACATGTATACACAACTGAGAGATTACATGGTATCTGAGACATATCATATCATGGTATCATATTGCATTGCATCCTATGATATCCTTCATCCTTGATGATTTTGTGTTTTATTGTTGGTTGAAACATACTTGATATCTGATTATCTCTATTTGATGAACTTGATCTTGTGTATTGTTGATATTGTGAGTTCCCTTTTAATGGATGTTTTGACTGATGAAAATTGAGTTTATTGTTGAGGATAGATAATTAGTTAAACTGATTGTTGTTGAGTTTGGTGCTATGTAAGTTGTGAACTATTAGGTTGGGTTGGTTTTATGCAGGTTGCAGCTGTGGAGGCTTGGTTGGTGTTTAAGGAGTAACTGTGCTTTATTCCCTTAATTTGTTTATGGAAGTTTACTTACTGAATACCATGTGGTTTGATACGCATCCTTTCTTCTACAAATTATTTGATGGTTACGAGCCTGAATTTTGTATACTTTCCATTCGCTTAAATTTTGAGGCTTTTTGGAGATTTATGAGGTAAATATTTTTCATCTAAGCAGACCTTCTTAGTCCTATTTATTTTCATTATCTATTTTAGAAAGAAGGTCATTTCAGACTAGTGTTTTTTAATTAACTATAATACTTTTAAGGCTTACAAACATGACAACCAGATTTTTGGAAGATTTTATGTTTATTATAAAATTTCCGTATTTTATTTTATTGGTCGAATAAAAAGATGACTAATATTGGTGAGATAAAACGTGTTCCATCACGTCATTTTATGGTCGTGAAAAAATTATATATCAGAGCCCTAGATTAATAGGTCTCACATGTGTACTATTCGAGTCAAAGTAGAATCTCGAGGATCGGTATGGAGACATTTATACTTATTTTCGAGAGGCTATGGTGACTCTTACGAAATATCTTCACTTTTTAAATCTTTATCATGCATCCTTGGTTGTTCTTATTCTTATTACTTCCGTCCATTCTCTCTCCCTTATGTGTTTCTCGTGTGTAGTTATTCATATCGGTAATTGGTGTCGTGTATGGCATGGATGTTAGATATGGTACCTAGGTTGATGTGACATACTTTTTAAAATGATGTCTTATCAGATTTAGAAAGTTCAATGATTCGAAGAAGTTGCCTTAGGCTATAGATTCATTATTCACTTTTGTTGATAAATAAACTTCGAGATTTAACAATGGCTTAAGGGACTTCATCAGCATATTGTACATTTTTAGGCTAGTCATCTAGTTGTGGGATTCTTACTTGTTTGGTATAGATAATATCTTGAGTGGTTAAGCAATTTCAAGCGGAATTATTATAAGGATGTATAGATTATGAATAGTGCAACCTTGGAAAATAAAATGGTAAAGTTGTTATAACATATATGTGTTTCTTAGGGAATTATGTTGCACCAATCAAGGTTATAATTTTTCATAGATTTTTTGTATATCAAAAAGGGTCATAATACGACTACTATAATGGTATAGATTCTTACTTTTTTAGAGTTGGAGAATGTTTTACTCTTGTTATAGACCTGATCTACGCGGGTATGCATATCTCTTTGGATAAGAGATCAAAAATATTTTGTTGTGTTTGTTAGTTACTTAATGGGGGAGAGATTTGTGGTCTATTTGAATACAATCTTCTCAGTAAGTATGATGTGTTCTAGTGGTGTATCTAACTGACTTTTACATTGTGGTACTAGTGATATATGGAAAAAAAATATGTTTATTATTACGCGTGAGTATTATCTACTTATGGAGTTATCAAATTTTCCACATACTCATATAATAGGATTTCATATTGCATTTATATTTGATAAATAAATTAACTTGTTTCTATGGATTAATTGATTAAGAATTGTTTATAAGGGGAATATTAGTGGTGTATTTTTGAAATGATATTAATTTTTTTAAGTTGTAAGGTCTACCTACAGAAATTTGACTTAGGACGAGTGATTTCATCGTAAGATCTAATAATGATTATCAGTATTGAAATGTCATGCTTTTGGAAACAAAAGTCCAAATATGATTACTTCTTTGAAGGAAATTGAGAATTTTAGTGAGAAAGTGCATATCAGATTGGATTAGTCTTTTGAGTTAGTAGGTACAAGTTGGTTTAAGGTATCATGCTAATGATAAGGTTGACTTTGAGATGATGGAAATGGATACAGATTATAACAGTAATACAAGTCCATAATGGATTATGACAATGATATGGGCATATGATAATGATTTTTTTAATTGATTAATTTTCTTATAGTAACGATGCCATGTGAGTGTCTAATGTTGTGGTTTTTCACTATTTAGTGAGTAATGTGGTTGTATGAAAAGTCTTAAGAGATATTGGGACCCCACTTGAATAACATTTAAAGGAGCTAGTGTCATAACAAAAAAATAGAGTGATTTCGTAGTCTTCGTAAAAAGGTGAGAGCAAGAATATATTCTCTTATTGCAAAGACAAAATATGTTTATACAATGGGATTAAGAATTCGTACAAGAGACATGTGCTTTTTGGCTGTTTGGCTCTACTTATGGTAATAGTGTCGGGATTCAACAAATTAGTTAAAAACAATTGGATAAAATTTGAGAAAGGAGTGTGATGAGACTACAAATTGGACTCTGTTAGGTCTATATTTTCATGGGAATAGTGTCCTCGAATACTTCTTTTATCTCAATATCTCATAAAAATCTTTGACTTTCAGGTATTTGGATATTAAAGGAAAACATAGACGCAATCGACCAAAGATAAACTAAACAGCTGAAAAAGCTTGGAAAAGACCTCCTGATGATCGTCAACGTCTTTGATAACGTTTTCAAACAACTATTGAAAGGCGATATACCAAGGAAGAATTCGATTCGCGGAAAAGATTGGTGAAGCTTGATAAACATAACCTTAATTTATAGTTATCTAGGTCGAAGATTGAAAAAAACATTTAAAGTCGAGATGAAAAACAATCAGGAAATCACCGAGTTGATCGGTGACACCGACTATTACCACCAAATAAACTACCACAACATTATTCTTAAAAACTATAAATATTTTTGGAGTGTTTAGATTAGATTCAGCTATAATTGGACTTTTAGTAAATTTTTAGATATTTTTATCTGTTTTTTGGCCTAACTTTGATAGGGTTCTTGGAGAAGAACATGAAGTCAAAAAGGGTTTCATGTAACACTTCGAAAATTCAAGACGTGTTCTAGAGCATAACATTATAGTCATAAAGTGTAGAAATTATTTTAAGGTCCATTTTAATGATTATAATCATTTAGGAAGCCTAGCAACCAAAACGTCCAAGAACGTCCATGACGTTCAAAAATTAATTCATGGAGGTACTACCATGCCTTAGCCTATTTGACTAGCTTTTAGGAGTCGGAAATTCATGAAATGTTGTGGATGGGTGTCAAACATGTGTTTTGGGTATGACTATCCATAGAGAAACCAAGGGCCCTTGAGGAGGACCCTTTCATTTGGGGTCAAAAGAACTGCCTGGGCATTGTGCACCCATAAGGGGAGTTGACGGAACGTATGTGGATCGGTGGGGCGTTGATGCCCTCAATAGACTAACACTTATCCATTTTGTGGATGGGTACATTTGGACCTGTCTCTGAGCTTACCTACGGATAAATAGCACAAAAGGGGGGCCAGGTCGTCGACTCACAAACGGGTCGTTGGTCAAGGACTCGTCTGTGAGGGTTATGCACATTTTTAAGTCAGTTACAATTTATTAATTAAATGGTTATTCAATTAGTTGGTGGATTAGGGAGGTCTAATTAATATATTTAACACCCTATATAAATTCCTAACCTAATTTAGACTAATCTGAACTCTCATAGCTTACAAAATCAAACTCTCTTCCTTCTCTCTTCTTTCTCTATGTAGTGAAGAACTACATTGAAGAACAAGCTAGGGGGAGGGTTTAAGGATGAAAATAGTCAAGTTCCACCATCACTCTTCATCAATTCGTAATTTATGTGATCTAATTCACACTTTAGACATGTTTCCTCAAAGGGTTCCATCAAATTGATATCCAAAATAGAGTTTACAAGTGGGTTTCATCCAACTCTAAATTGATGTTATGAGTTGATTTGTCTATAATTTCTTTTTGATAGTATGAATAGATTAACATATATTCTAAGCTAATTATGATATACCTTGAAGGTGTGGTATAGTTTGTAGAAGATGACCTTACCCTTAACTGTAGGTTATGATGTTGATATGAATTAGGTTATATTGGTTCAATTGAGTTTGTTATTGGTCGAATTACTACTAAATGATGTTTTTATACTGATCATGATTAATTTGGGTGATTATAGTCTTTTCATGCTAGTTTTTAAGGAGTGATCTATGTTATGAAGTATATTGTGAGTCTGACCTAAGTATCTTGTCTTAAGCTATGATATAGTATAAAATTGTGATGTATTGTTTCTTTTAGACTTGTTATCATGATGGTCATTAAATTATGATGAGGTCATACCTTAATTTTTTTTTATTAAGGGTTGATGGTAAGACCTTGATGATTAATTATGAAGGAGATTTGGTAAGTCTTATTATCCCTAACGTCTGTTTACTTGTTATTAAGTAATGATGTTGTATTTGAGTATACCTTGAATAGGATTGATAGGGTGATATGATGTTGAATTTAAATGTATGGACTATGGTTTTTGAGGTGTTGGCTAAGATGTGAACGGTGTAAGGATGGTGAATGATACCAAATAAGCCTTATCATGATAAGAAAGTGTTAATGTGCTAACCTCACCTATATGAATTGTAATGAAAGGACGAATACTCATTCAATTCCTATTGAGCTATGACAATGATGATGTTTTTACAAGGACTAGACACTACGACCTACAATAATCCATGACAATTAATAAAGACATTAAAGACATTTCAAAAGGTACTCTAGCTTATCACCGAGTGAACTAGAGGGAGGAAGGTCCCTTCCCACATAGGGAAGGTAGGATCACTAATGTACTCTTGATATTGGACACTAAAATGCATGTAGCATTAAAAGGATCCCAACTATATATCCTACTTGTTGAACTATGTTTCCCCCATATGAATACTAGCTAGTGAATCTACGTAGTTGATATGCTCATGTTTTAGTACTACCTTGGTAAGTAGTCCGCCTTCTTTCGGTGTAAGGTTCCATCACACTGGATTCCACATTAGCTCATCTGGTCTATCTTTGTTAGGGAAAAAGATATTCTAAAAAAAGTAATAATTAACTAAAGCAATGAACTCTAACAAAGATAACCTAAGATTCTAGCTTAGTCCAGGTAGGGGTATGGGACTCTACCAAAAAAATGCACTAGTTAGACTTGAGGGGAGTATTAGGAGTAAGTTCTTATATATGAATATTTTTATCATGATATATGATATGTACATGATGAGCTGGCATATTGTTGACACTATATGTTGATTCGTTTAACTTATGATTATCTGTTGGTCTACATTGTTGAAGTAAAATGATATGTAATCTTAAATGTTATGCTATGTGAAGTAGGATGTTGGGCATGATTCTTGTTGAGTTACTTGATTGAGTAAAGTTATGGGGCTTTGCTTGGTCATTGGACTTGTTGACTTGATAGCGGTTCATGGGTAATTTTCTTGCTTTGGTTATGTTATAATGAATTCTTATTCATCCTTGTTGCTATTATGACATGATAATAAGGTTACTCGACTATATATTTAGTTATATTCTATGCATGTTTACTTGACTAGTTTTTGATGTTGTTCGTCTTGTGATGTGCATGCCTGTGACTTATTGAACATGTCCTATTGGTTGGTATGATCTTGTTGAATGTGCATAATAGTTTTAAATGAAAAGTGCATATGATCTCATATTTTGTACAAGTGGTACACTAACCCCATTTCTTCCTTTTCCTCAACATTTTAGGTTCCAATTGCTGAAGGGATTTTGGAGACGACCTTGAAGAAGACTTGAAATTCTTGATCATCCAAGTTGGGTAGGTACTCACTTTCTGAGGGCAATGCCAATATCAAGCTATGAAGTTGTTTTAGTATTAAGATTCTTATGTTTCTTTTCTTTCATTTGAGTAAAAATATTTGTATGACCTATATATGGTCTTGTTTCATTGATGTATGGTCTAGGCAAAGCATGATATACTAATGTTAAATTGTCATGATATGAGACGACTATTTGGAGACTATGTTATTTTCTATATATCTATGTGCAATAAAATTAGATGATTATGAATTGTTCCTATATGAAGGGTCTATGTATACTATATATATATATATATATATATATATATATATATATATATATATATATATATATTATGTGTATGTAGAATTTGATGTAAACCTTCAATTAGAAATGACGAAAATTTTTAAATTTTTTTCTAAATTTAACCTATGAATGCAATAATGAAAGATAAGAGTCTAGTGTTAGTCCTATAAGAGGACGATGACGCCCATTACATCTAGGGTGTAATTCCCATTTGTGAAAAAAAATTTATCACAGCATGAGGTTAAATATATTAAATTCGGTATCTCTATCAACCACATCTATGTAGGTTCGTATTCATAATTGTGAAGTGTGCTACACTTATGAATAGGAATCTATGATATGCTTATGAAACTCTCACTTTCTTTGAAGTGCAATGTTGTGCCCTTAGAGAGTTATCATCTATGTGCTTTTACATCTAATCCTCTTATTATGATTAAAGGAAATGAATACTCGAAATAATGTGCCATGAATACTTGAAGGGGAGTTTGCCAATGCGGGAGTTCCTCCCTGTGGTGATAATGTTCGTCCTCTTGTGGAAGATATTAATGATTAGCAACCCCCGAATAATTCTCCTCCTTTGACGGATGATAACATAAGGGCCTCTCTCTTCCAAAGTTCCCAAGACAGTATTACCTAAGCACAAGCCGCCACTACTCAAGACAAATCCATGACGGTCCAAGCTAATAGGGAGGTCGTACCCCGAGCACACCAACAAGTTTCTACCATGGCCTCCCATCTAACGGATTTCACTACGATGAATCATCCTACTTTCTATGGGTCCAAGATTAAAGAAGACCCGCAATAGTTCATATATGAAATCTACAAAATCCTTTATGCTATGGGGTTGTCTACTAGTGAGAAGGTCGAATTAGCCACTTATCAACTCAAAGATGTGGCTCAAGCATGGTATGTCCAATAGAGGGACAATAGGTCGTTAAGAGGTTGACTGGTTACTTGGGAAGCATTCAAAAAGGCTTTTCTTAATCGGTTCGTTCCTAGGGTGCAGAGGAAAACTTAAGTGGTAGAGTTCATTAACCTTTTCAAAGGAGGATGACTGTGCTGGAATACTACTTGAAATTCACTAAATTGTCCTAATATGCTCCTTCTTTGGTTCTGATCCAAGGAATGAAATTAGTCCTTTTGTAATGGGGGTGTCAGATGATTTGCAAGAGGAGTGTCATTCGTGTATAGTACATGACAAAATGAACATTTCTTGTCTCACGACTCATGATCAACATGTTGAAGAATCAATGGCTAAGAGGAAGAGTAGAGATGCCTAGAGGGCCAGATTGTTTGATTATAATTCTTCAAAAGGAATGCTTGAGATTCAAGACAATCCTAGGTTAAAAAACGGTCTCTAATCAAGTTTATTCCATTTTCCATAAGACTAGGGAGCATAGGGTTTCTAACCCTCAGCCTAATTAGGAAAGGGATACAAGTTCACCAACCAAGAAGCCGACTTGTTGATAGTGTGGCAAGAAGAACTACGATTATTGTAATAAGAGAACGGATAATTGTTTTGGTTGTGGTAAAAGTGGGCACAAGGTTAGGGATCCCCCTAATGTAAGGGTCAAGACAAGGGTATTGATCAAGCTCAAGAAAGAGGTTCAAATTAGGCTCCGAAGAAGAACTGCTTCTATGCTCTCCGCTCTAGTGGTTAGAAAATGACTTCTCCCGACATGGTGACCGGTATGTTGAAAGTCTTCTCTATTTATGTATATTTTTTACTTGATCCCGATGCTACCTTATTATTTGTTCTCCTCTAGTAGCTAATAAGTTTTACATTTTTTCTGATATATTGCATGAACCTTTTATACTGTCTACCCCGGTGGGTGAGTCATTTGTTTCAAAAAAGGTTTATAGAAATTGTCCTATAATGTTTCTTAATAGAGTTTCTTAAGTTTATCTAGTAGAACTAGATATGCTTGATTTTGATTCCATTTTGGATATGGATTTGTTGCATGCTTGCTTTGCCTCTATAGATTATAGAGCGAGGGAGGTGAAGTTTAACTTTCCAAATGAGCCCATTTTAGAGCGGAAGGGGGGAAATTCTATTCCTAAAGATCGTATCATATCTTGTTTGTAAGCATGCAATAACCAAAATAAAACATAAACAATGCAAATTCACAATATCAATTTCGTATTATAAGTAAACCCACTTGAATTTCATACTTTTGAAATAAATTTAGAGGAGCCCTTTGGGGAAAGAGATCCCAAAGGTGAAAGTAATCTCATACTTTACTAGTTAATGAAGTTTTATGGAGAAAATTTATCTTTAGCAGCCCTATAACCCACCTTTTTCTTTGTCTTCAATGGGGTTTCTCCGAGAGAGGGAAAGAAGAGAAAAGGAAGAGTAATTGGGTTCGGGGATTATGAGGGTTCGGTTAAGTTCTTTATATAGGTCATTAAATGACTTAATTAGATATAACTTAACCCTTAACTAATTAACTAACCACCTAATTAATTAATATAACTTACCTTAAAAATGTGCAGCAAAAACAGTCTTGACAGACGACACCAGGACCAACGGCCCGTTGGTCAAGCGATGAGCATTGTTCACGTCCGTCCTATGCAGTCGTTGTTTTGGTCAAAGAGTGGTCCAAAATGAATTCCCACGAAATTAGATAAGCGACCATCGAAGGTGTACCTCGACGCCCAGTCGATAGAACCACGAGCAATAGCGTGCAATCCGTTGTTAGGCACTGCCACTTGGCAACTTTTAGCAACATTTGCAAGAGTTCTCCTCAAGGGACCTTGGTTGGACCTTCGGGAGTTGTACCCATACGTTTCAACTATAAATTAACTCTAATACGTCTTAGACACCTTACCACAAAATTTCATCATTTTCCCACTCTTAAAGCTTAGTTAAATAGGCTAAGGCACACTAGTCCCTCATGAACTAGTTTTCGCACGTCATGGACGTTCTTTGACATTTTGCCTTCAAAATATCCTAGATGACTTAAATACATTATTATTGACATAAAAATAGTGTTACAACTCCTAGAATCTCATGTTAGGATCTAGATTAGGATATTGACTTTCGGAGTATTACATAGATAATTCTACAATAACTAACAGTGAAAAATAAAATGAAACAGGCAAAAGGGCAATGTCAACTCCCATTTGGCGATTCACCAAGTGGGTTTCACTAAACTAAGACAAGTCCACTGAATAGAAAAGTACCTAGTTCTTATATTTACTTAAGAAGGAGATCAAGGCCTTATTCAGTGATTGACATAACCTCCTTGGAAAGCTAAGACAAGCGCGCCAAATAAGTAGTTCTTATATCACTGCCTCTTTATACAAGTCAAACTAACATATGCAACAATATATAGTTCCCTAATAACTTTTCCCACATGTTTTAATACCTATGGGTACACATATTTCCATCAAATATCATAAAGTGTTGCTAAAATTAACGACTTTCCCTTAAGAAAGTCGTCACTCCATAAATAATTGTGAAAATTAACACAATCATATGAAGACTAGGCTATTAAGACTTCAACCAAGTAAAATTAAAGTCAACTCAATCAATATTCACCATTCAATATTAGAAAATAGCAAACACACTCATTTAGGTACTTTAACCCACATGATAAAACATCTAACTCATGGGCAAAATACTATACTAACAATATAGCACTACCCAACGAAATGAACTGACCACAATAAAAAGATTTCCTAATGTTAATACATAAAACACCTTTGTTAGTGCAAATAATAAGATAGACATTGAACACTAACCTCAAGTAGAAGTACACACTAGTAAGTGATGTGACTTAGATTTTTGGGTGACCAATTACTTAAGGCATAACACTTCACACACTCGAAAATCACAAAAGAGAACACTTACACACTAAAATATAGTATTGAATGTGGATGGGAGAAAAGGATCTCAGATATAGCAAAAGATTTATTTTTTAGAAGGAAAATACCTTTGGATTTTTTATATAAGGCATGTCTCCACGTAACGACATATATAAAAAAGTGCAATCAATGAATCACTGAATAGAATTGAAGCTCACCAAAAAGGCCTAAACGAGTACCAAACCTGAAAGTTGATTATTCTTACTCGAGGGAGTCTGCATTGTGTACTTTAGTGGATCATCATTTGGATCCTACTTATCCTAAGTTTATAGTAAACTTCATCACATTTTATAGCTCAGTAAGTAGACAAGAATGAGCACCACATTTATTTGCCTTTCGAACCTTAAATTTTTCTTTATGCACTATTCCTTTCAGTGATGGTCATCATATATGTCTTACTCATCTAGTGAGTCGCCTTTTCCCTTTTGTTTTACCAACAAACCTCGATTAATACAAGTGTTGTGCATTGTCTCATTGGGCAAGGTCATACCCATTGGGCGATCCACCCTTCTTTCTTACCGAACAACAATGTGGAGTTTACACTTCTTTTCATATTTTTTGTTATTATTTCAAACATCTATCATTTCCTTATCCTTTATTTTTAATAGCGACAAATAATTAAAATATTATCATAATAAGACATAATTAGGCATTGACAACACCAATTATTGTTCAAAATAGGCCTTAAATGAGTATAACACGATAGTTCATCACCCTTAACACACAATCACACATGATGCAATAGATATTTCATCACCCTTGTTGTTGACTATAAAATGTGTACATAGAATTGTAAGAGAAACACTTATATTGTTATGAAAACTTTAATATCTATTATTGGAATCTAGATTATCCAGGCCATCTGGACAAATGATGGTCATGAGTTTGTGAACATATAAAATTCATTCTTCTTGAAAGAAAAAATTATCCACGAAAAACGTTTTGCCTACACACCACAAAAAATGGTATAGTTTAAAGAAAACACAAATATTTGATAGAAATTGCAAAAGCACTTATATTAAAATACAAGTTTCGAGTAGAGTAGAGGGGAGAGTGTGTATTTTGTGCCACGTGAATAATCAATAGACTCTCTACCTCACACATAAATGGAATATTTCAATGTGAGTTATTTTTTAAATCCAAACCATCTCACTCCCACATGAAAAGCTTTAATTGCCTTTGTTACCCACTTATCCAAAGTCCAATCGAGAGAAATTTGAAGCTAGGACCACACCTCATATCTTCAAAGGATATCCTTTTGGATCAAATGGTTAAAAAGTAGTTAGTGTTCCATAAAGAAAATACATGTTTGTAGAGATGTAATCTTTAAAGAAGTTGTCTTTCCCTTTGTTGTTGTTTCAGATATCTCTTTCTTTCATACTATTCTGCATTTTTTACCTTTCATAGACACACTTAATAGTTAAATTGGGCCACGTAATGTAGTTGATGCAAGTGAGACTAATTCATATCGCATCTGATCATCAAGTTTATTTCAACACGACCACTCAGCCTTCTAATGATATTCTGTTTATTTCAACACCACCACTTGACCTTCTAATGATGTTCTCAGAATTGAGTCTATAGTTACAATTAGACCCACTAGGTCATACAACTACCCATATACATGCATGATTACATCCTACCTAAACCTATAAGTAAAAATAACACACTTCGTTAGTTAAATAATGTTAAAATTAGCCTCAATACTGCATTCTCCAAACACCAGCACATACCACCTGAAGTACTGGAGCATGAGAGTTAGAAACTTGTCAGAAAAGTTAAAAGTGATAATGAATCATCTTCATATAGGGAAGATTTTATGAAATTTCAGTGCGGCTAGACATGACTCTAGAGTTTGAGGCATTGCATGTAAACCGTTCTTGCGATCTAGTATTATTATCTA
Organism: Solanum pimpinellifolium; assembly: GCA_034621305.1. Lineage (NCBI taxonomy): Eukaryota > Viridiplantae > Streptophyta > Magnoliopsida > Solanales > Solanaceae > Solanum > Solanum pimpinellifolium. The sequence goes on along the minus strand of CM067873.1, from coordinate 34,355,413 downwards.
GTGGCAAAAAATTTATAACGTGTAGGTGGGTGTAAAATGTGAAAAATAAGTCTTATGGGACTTTTGAAATGTTAAAGGTCAATCTTATAGAGAAAAGCTACACTCAATAAGTTGGATTTATTGCTCAGTAACATTATCACTATTGATTAGGATTACAATTATTAGGTACTTGTTAGCAACATTAGTTAATAAGGGGTGGGGAAGTTTCCAATTTCATTTAAACAGTGCATTCATCCATGATGAGTAATGAGATATGGGGATTTTGGCTCATTTGATTTAGGGGTTAATATTTAAGGAATTATTCTCCTGAATGTGTATTTTAAATTCATAACTTATGTTCAACTCTTAACATCGAGCAAGGAGAGGATATTACAATCCAAATAGGAGTGAAAAATCTTTAAAAATTGAAGCAAAGAAATGTTGGTAATCGCAAAGTCCACTCGGTGAGTCGCCAAGTGAATCTTCAGCTTGACCAAAGTTCCAGCATGTGTCACGACCCAGGGGTACACCTATATGTAACATGGTTTATAAAACCCCAAAGTAATACATACAAATGACTAAGCTTGCATAACATACGAAATAGAAGAATAAGAGTAGAATAGTTATAGTCTAAAACAATTTATAAAAGCAAAGTGGAAGTCCAATACTTCTATCATCATAGACATATATTAAAAATTTTACTATCCCATACATCATCTGAAAAATAAAATTACATGAAAAAAACTAAAACAACGCAATTGTCCTAGAAACACGAGGACTGACCAAAGCTCTTGAATAAACTAAATGTCACGACCCTAGTTGCAACACGGTGTACTTGATAACGAAGGCGTCTCTTAAAATCCTCTTAGAATTCATTTTATTCGACCACATAATAGTTCAGACTTAAAACTCATTTAAGTCTAAGATAATAAAACTACATTTAAAATAAAACTTCAAATATAACGAAAGTTTAAGTGTCACATGGCAATCATAGACAGAAATCTTTAACATACTAGCGACACAAACTTTTACAATTTTAAAAACTTTTAAATGTCTATTACATAAATAAAGGAAAACATAAAGTCTTACGAGGACATACCAAGTATTGGAAGAAAGCAATCCAACACTTCAAACTAGCTAGAAGGAATATCACTTGCCAGAACCTACACTTGTAGTAAAAACATTAAGAATATGGTTTAATATACAAATATTTACCAAGTATGATGACCATGCAAAACCGTGCTATAAAAGGGAAAATTTATTTGAAAATCATGCACTATGACACTATTAAAGTATCATGAAATATAGCATAAAAGACACCGTGATCAAGTATAAATATCATATAAGTCATAATTTCACATTTAGACAATAATAAAATGAACCATTACCTTTACCTTTGAACCTCACTTCAAGCAACCCTTAGGTTATACCTCGTGCAATGTACAGATAGGGTCCCATACCACCATCTATGCAAAGGCACCACATTAAGAAAGTGAACTCACCTTCCAATCCTTTCTTCATTTACACAATAAAGCATTTAAGAGAAATAAACACTAAATGAATCACATTATCATATTAAGACCATCATCAAAGAGAACTATACGTCATACTTGTGAAATGTTCAAGTAGTATCCCATAACACTACACATAAGTATTCCCCTGGAGCTCTCATAGACTAGGCATATTCAATAAATCGTGGGATTGACCCCAACCTACCATTTCGATTTTCTAATTGATAACAATCGCTTATACTTCATTAGGAAGGTATAATTTGAGCATACCAAATTTTAGCGTCGCTGCCAAGGAATCTGGCTTTTAGATTAATTTAAATGCCATTATTGATATGTAGTCAACTATTTCCTGATTTTACTTTATCTTTTTGTTTTTGTTTTGCTCAGGTCTAGCTCTAGTGTATGCCAAGTACACAGAGCCGAGCAGAACCACTCACTCCATACCCTCCCGAACATAATCTAAATTTGAGAAGAATAGACAACCAATGAATTTCTGTCAACCCTAGCATATGGAATCTAGGTGAGGGAGCAGGAAATAAGTCTTAATTACAAGTTCAGGCAGAGAACCAGGCATTTATTGAGAATTAGTTAGGTGATACTTTGAGGGTGCAACCTTCATCAGCCCCACGACTTCAGAATTACTACAGGGGTAATGACAACATTGCAGACTCGGATAAACCTCTTGTCCTATCCCTACTGCCCCCTGGGAATACTTTCATGGTGACGAGTATCTTAATGTAGATGCTCACCACAAGGGTCTTGTGTTTAAGGACTGTCATCGGAACACCCACATGCGCATATAGCAAAGTTGTGTGGGTAGAACAAACATCGATATGAATGTCATTAGGCTACAACTGTTTCCTTTAAAACAAACAAGTGATGTGTCTATATGGTTCACTGAGCATCACTACAATTCCATTTATACTTGGATTAGTTGAGAGATGTGTTCTTAGAGAGATACTATCAAGTTTCCAAGAAGCTCAACCACAAGGATAAGGTAAAATAGTTTGTGGCATTACCTAGGGAGTTGGTCAGTAGCTCTTGGGATATATTTAGTGCATTCGTGAGGGGTTTCCCAAATCATTGCATTGATGATGAGTCACTGAAGGAGTACTTTTATAGAGGTCAAGATGACCATAACAAAGCGGTGCTTCATACTACTGTAGATGGCTCTTATGGGGAATGCACATATGTTGATACTGTAGAGACTTTCGAAAAGATATTTCACAACAATAAAGCTTGGAGCACTAGAAAGTCATAGACTAGGTGAAACACCTTCGCGACATGGCTACAAACAACTCAACGGCAGATAACATTTGTGAAGAGATGGCCAAATAAGAACTAAATTACGGTTGGTCTTGAAGCATGTAAGAAGAGGTGTAGAAAAGGTGAATGCAATGAACTATTTGGCAAACGCACCTCAACCGTGTGATGAGTATTACTATGAGGATGTCACATATGAAGTTAATGAACAGACGGGGGGTTTTCGACCAAACGCCAAAGATTTCAATCAAGATAATTAGCACCAACATCAAGAAAAATAAGGTCATAACTATGGTAATTAAAATATGTCCGAGATGGCTCGCAAGAACAACTTTAACCAGAACAACTATGATGACAAGAACGGGTGGTCCACTTTCCACCTCAAAAAAAGGGATGGTGGAGGTAGTATGGCATGATATGAGGATATTTGCAGAAGATGATGGGGATATTTGATACAACTGATGAGAATGTCAAGGATATGAGAGGTGAAGTACCAGGCGTTGGACAAAAGGTGGATGCACATGCTCTCTCAATAAAGCACCTTGATCTACAGATGAATCAATTGTTCACAAATGTAAACCTAGGCCTACCTAGCACTGTCCCAGGAAACACTGCATTGCATGAAAGTCTCTACTCGAGGAGGTAAGCAGACCATCGATTAACCTATGCCTTATGTAGTAGAAGGTGAAGTGAGAAAGGAAGAAGATGTAGCAGAAGCTAGTGGAGAGTTGGAGGATGCTACAAAAAAGAGCAGAATTATATTACAGAGTGGTCCCACTCCCTAGAACTCCATCACCATTCCTACACAGATTAGTGAAGAAAATTAAGATGGTAAATATCCCTGATTTATCACTGTGTTGAAACAGCTTTCCGTCAATGTCCAGTTAATAGAGGTGTAAAACTATGGAAGTCCATAACCTTTTCTAGAGCCTCACATAAACAACTAAGACTTAGAATAGTGTTTATAGGAATAAAATAATGTATTTAAACTAATTAGGAAGTGTTAGAGTCTAAGTGTCAAGAAACGACCATGACGCTTAGTGAATTGTAATGGGTTTTAGGACTCAGAATTCAATGAAAATTAGTAAAAAGGTGTTAAACATATAGAATATTGTGTTTAGGGTTAAAATTTCTGGTTACAACTCCCCAAGGACCACCCTATGGTACCTTGGAGAGGACCCTAGATTTGGACTTAAAGAGTTGTCAATTGACAATACACATCACAGACCAAACGATGAGACGTCGATGGGACATGGCCCGTTGATGGATTCGTAGGTCCAGCCATAGTCAATTCCCAATATGGTCCCAAAAACCACTCTATGATCTAAATTACATGTGAATAGTATGGGACCGTCGATAGACCTATGGGTTGTATGTCGATGTAACGTAGATAATAATCTGTTTGATTGTCCAATTTTTAAGTTAAGAGAATTAATGAGTAAATTAGTTAATTAATTAAAAGAGGATTAGCGGTTGTTAATTAATTTAGTTAAGGATAATATAAAGGGTTCCAACTTAGTAACTAACCAAACATCCCATTATTTCCCAAAACCCACACTTTTTAACTTCTCTCTAGCTCCTATCTTTCCAAAACTCAAACTTCCATTGAAGAACACTAGAGCTCCAAATCAAGGACGAATTCACCAAGGTTTTCATCAAAAATTTGTTGCAAGATCATCACAAATTTATGATTTCCTTCACTCTGGGATACCTTTTTCACAAGAGGCCCTTCAAAAGATAATTATTAACTTCCCCAAAACTATGGTTTCAACTAGACATGGGTTTTTTTGTAAAAATAAAATTGTTATTCAGTTGTGATGAATTATAGTCTTTTATCATTGTTAAACTAAGAATTGATGGTCAATTGTTGTTAATCACTCAATATTGCCCTTTCAACCCTTGTTCTTCCCTACACTCATTATGCCTTGTAATTTTATAGTAATTGTGAAAGATGATGACCATATGAATATGTAGAATACTAATTTCTATGTATTACTTCTTGGATTTACCTAGTTTATTCTTTGGTTATGTATGCATTGGTAATTAAACTATGAAGGCAAGGAAAGCGCAATAAGGTATGAAGATTGATTCTTTATTAATTCAATTGTATAGTATGATTTGTTTAAATAGTAATGCTTCTACGTCTAATGTGTGGTTGTGATGGTTATAGATAGTATCCCTCATCCTTAAGTGTAGACTATTGAGTTGGTTATGAAGTGCGCAAGTATTTTAAGATATGATTATTATATGATTAAAAGTAACTTCTTGTGATTATAATAAATTGTTGAGTGCATGATATTCTCACTTGTATGTGGTTTTCAAAAGTGAAAGGGTAGTTCTCACTTAGGAATACCTATAAGCTATTAAGATAAGATGTTCACATAGGGGTCTAGAAGAGACTAATGTGATCTTGTATGATGAGAATGAAGATTTCTAAAGGGAATAAATTCTTAGCATTAAAAAGGCATGTAAATGAGATGGAGGTCTCACATTTAGTAAGTCCAACATCCCACCTGTATTTTTTCACTTTTTGTAAGTTTGGATTCCCAAGATATGTGTTGTCTCATGATATAGAAATATCAATGTTATTAAGTCAAGTATTCTTGATAGCGATCTCTGTGACCCTTAACTATGTGCCCACACAGGACTATAACTTAGTTGATCAACACAGATAGGTACGTATGAACGCTTACACCTAAGGCAAGTGTTTACCCTCTATTTTAAGTGTAGGGGGAGAACACTCGATTCCATGTAGCTCACATGGTCTCATGTTGGTTATTGCACTTCTTTCCCTAATGTATAAGTAAATGAACAAGTTAAGAATATGAACTACTATTAGGACTTGTGTTAAAGGTTTCTACATAAGGTGAGGGAGGGTATGGGACTTCTCTTATTCATTTCACATGTAGGACCCTAAGAGTTAGTTCTAGTAGTGAGTTGGTAAGTTTGTTTTCATGTTATGTGTATCAAGATAGATATGAACTTATGAGTCAAGCATGTTATGATAAAGTATGAGATGATGTTTTTATTCATGTAGTAAGTTACTTGATGTTATACTTAGAATTCGATAGGGTTATAGGGTTCTATTCTTAGCATTGCTCAAGTATCACTTTTAGTTGCTTATGTATTGGTTCGATATCATGTTGTGTTGGTTTATAATGTTCCATATATATATGTTGAATTAGAAAACATAATGAATGGTTTTCACTAAATTCTACTATTTTTCATGTATTAATGATTTTATGCATAAGAATTATACTTAATACATGTGGTTTGTACAAACCCATATGTCTTCTTTTTTTTCGAAACACTATAGGCTCTTCCATTGAAGAGCTTCTAGTCCCCTTTGCAAGGATACATGAACTTCTTCCTCCAAGTAGTTGGTGAGTCCTCCAAGTCAGAGGATGGAATTTTTTTATTTACCCTGGTAGTATTGGTATAGTATAAAGACATTCATTTCCTTCCTATTGTTGAAGATATTGGTGTAAGCCCTATGTCCCTAATAATGGATTTTGTATAATATCTACGGCCAAATGTTCTACTTCATTTTAGATGGCTTAATGTGAGACGGTATTACTATATTAAATTGTTATATATTGGTTATGTTTTCTAAACGAGAAGCCTATGTATGCTTCACATGTGAGGAGTCTAAGTAAACTCTCTACATGATATGTTAGAGGTTTATGTATTCCTCAATATGTAAAAAAAAAGTTCAAAATTTTCTGATAATTTGGTCCTATGATGTGTTATGATGAATGCTTTGGGCTAGTCCAAGACCTCCTCGTGGATAAAGACGCCGGTTGCATCTAGAGGATGCTCCCGGTCGTGACAGACTTTGTATCAGGGCATGACATAAAATAATCTTAGAATCGATGTCTCACTTAACCACGTCAGGTAGAGTCTTGTATATAATTGTGAAGCGCGCCACACTTACGAGTGAGAGGCTATGTGATGCTTAGGAAAGTCTCACCTTGTTGGTATTCTTGAAGTCGTGCCTCTTTTGTCTTAAATATATATGTTCTTATCTTCTAATCCCTTTCTTCTGCTTATACACAATAAATACAAGAAGGAACAGCGTTAAAAGGTCCGAAAAGGAGAATGCAAATGAGGCAGTTCCCCCTTAAGCTCATAAAAAACCTTAAGTTCCTATTAACGAAGGTATGGATTTTACAGTTTATTATGATACTTATGATTCTGTAGTGGGAGTTGTGTTAATGCAAGATAAGAATGTGATAGACAATGTGTAACACCAATTTAAGGTACATGAGAGAAATTATCCAACCCATGATTAGGAGTTGGCAACAATAGTATTTTCTCTTAAGATTTGGCATCATTATATTTATCGTGTGAAGTGTTTACTGATCATCATAGTTTGCAACCTGTCTTCACTCAAAAGGATCTCAATTTGAGGCAACAAAGATAAATGTATTTACTCAAGGATTATGATGTGACTATCCAATACCATTCGGGTAAGACTAATGTGGTAGCAGATTCGTTGAGTAGAAAAGCGGTAAGTATTCGTATCCTATATTACTTGAGTGTAACTAAGAGACCCTCTGCCAAAGATATTCAGACTTTAGAGTCTAAACTCATGTAGTTGGGTATCTCTAAAAGAGGCGGGTTGTTAGCTACCATTGAAGTTAAGACCACATTCATTGAGGAGATCAAGGCCAAACAATTTGAGAATAAAAATTTAAAAGAACTCAAATAAAATATGGTAAATGGTAAGGCACAAGAGACCACTCTTGATGATGATGGTGTAATTATTGTTAAAGGAAGGGTTTGTGTCCCTCGAGTTGATGGATTGATTCAAAAATAATTGGTAGAGTCTCATGGTTCATGATATTCTATTCATCCGGATGTGACCAAGATGTATAGAGATCCTAAAAGAATTTATTGATGGTCAGGCATGAAGAAAGACATAGCAGAGTTTGTAACTAAGTGTTAAAATTGTCAGTCAAAGAAGTGGTCAGGCATGAAGAAAGACATAGCAGAGTTTGTAACTAAGTGTTAAAATTGTCAGTTAAAGAAGTTTGAACATCAAAAGACTACTGATTTACTGTAAAGAATGCCAATTCTGAAATGAAAGAGGGAAATAAAAAGCTATGGAATTCGTGGTTGGCCTTCCCAAGACTTTGGGGAAGTTTCATTCGATTTGAATAGTGGTTGATAGATTGAGAAAGTCAGCCTATTTTATTCCGGTAATAAATGATTATAATGTTGAACAACTGGTTAAGATTTATGTGAAGGAGATACAGAGGGTTCTCGCGGTAAACACAAATTTGGTATTAGAGCATGAGGCAAAATAATATTAGGATCGATCTCTCACTTAACCACGTCAAGTAGAGTCTTGTTCATAATTTTGAAGTGCGCCACACTTACGAATGAGAGGCTATGTGATGCTTAGGAAAGTCTCACCTAGTTGGTATTCTTGAAGTCATGCCTCTTTAGTCTTAACTCTATATGTCCTTATCTTCTAAGCACTTTCTTGTGCTTATACACAATGAATACAAGAAGGAACAACACTCAAAGGTGCGAAAAAGAGAATGCAAATGAGGCAGTTCCCTGTCAAGCTCCTCAAAACCTTTAAGTTCCTATTAAAGAAGGGGATATGTCTAATTTTGAGATAACAGCAGCCATTCAAAGCTTGACTCAAGTGTTGGCTACTCAAGTGTCTACGAATTCTAGGGTCCAACCTCAATACTAGCACCACCACATCAAGGATAATGTATTTAATAAGAATGAATCCCCCTACCTTTTTGGCTCCAAGATGGAGTAGGACCCACAAGGGTTCATTGATTAAGTGTTCAAGGTACTAGATGTTATGGGGGTATTCGATCATGTGGTAAATGAATGTAGGTCGTCTATGTTGATTCCTAGCATGGACATATCTCGTCTCATGGTTCATGCTGAACAAGTTGAGGAGCTAAAGCTTACGCAAGTTGGTAGAGAATTGAAGAGGACAAGGTACAAAGATAAAATTCTTCTAAGGCTAGATTTGAGGTTCAAGATAATCCAAGGTTGAAAAAGATGTTTCCCAATCAAAGTCCTTCTGCCATTCCAAGGGTCAATAAAAGTAAAGGGCCTACACCCAATCTTGAGGAGGAGAAAGGTAGTGTTCCTTATGTTGAGAAGCCTACTTGGGCTAAATGTGTTAGAAAGCATGAAGGCAAGTGTCTAGTTGGTATGGGAAATATCTATTGGTGTGGAAAGAGTGGTCACATGAAGAAGTATAACCCTAAGATGAAGTCTCAAGGGAGAGAAAATGCTCAAGCACAAGACAAGTACTCCCAACCCACATGCTCCTAAGAAGAATCACTTCTATGCTTTCTATTTAAGTGGTGATCAAGAGAAGTATCCCGATGTTGAACCAGTATATTACAAGTATTCTCTATTAATGTATATGCTTTATTAGACACCTGTGCTACCTTATCTTTTGTAACCCCTCTAGTTTCTAGGAAGTTCAATTTTTTTTTCTGTTACAACCCCGATGGGAGACTTCGTGGTAGCTAGAACAGTCTTTATGAGTTTTCCAATATCATTACCCAATAGAATTTCTTTGGTTTACTTGATAGAACATTATATGGTTGACTTCGATGTCATATTGGGGATGGATTAGTTTCAAACTTATTTTACCTCCATAGATTATAGAACAAGGGTAGTCAAGTTCAAATTACCAAATGAACCCGTCTTAAAATGGAATGGGGAAATTTAATCCCTAGAGGTATAATTATTTAATGTCTAAAATCTTACAAAATGATATCTAAAGGGTGTCTTTATTATGTTGTAAGGTTCAACAACCTTGAATACAAAATTCCTCCATTAGAGTCTGTACCCGTAGTGAGGGATTTTCTGAACGAAACATATTTCAATTCCTCCAGAATGAGAAATAGAATTCGTGATACACTTGTGCCGGATACGAAACATATTTCAATTCCTCCTTATTGGAAGGCTCTGGCCGAGTTTCAAGAAATTAAGTTTTAACTCAAGGATTTACTTGACTAGGGTTTTATAAAGCCTAGTATGTCTATTGACTATCATCAACTAAATAAGGTCACCATAAGGAACAAATATCCTCACCCTAAAATCGATGATTTGTTTGATCAATTACAAGTTGCAAGCTACTTTTATAAGATTGACTTTAGGTAGGGTTATCACAAACTTAGGGTGAGAGGGGAGGATATATCAAAGATGGCTTTTCAAACAATGTATGGTCAGTATGAGTTCCTAGTGATGTCTTTTGGTATCACCAATGGAACGATAGCTTTCATGGACTTTATGGATAGAGATTTCCGAGATTACCTTGGTTTCTTTGTGATTGTCTTCATCGATAATATATTTGTTTACACTAAGAGTGTGGATAATCATATAAACCATTTGGTGGTGGTGTTGCAAGTCCTTAAGAACAAAAACTATTTGCCAAGCATGGTTAATGTAAGTTTTTTGTTACGATCGGTTGTGATCCTTGGTCATATCATCTCAACTGAGGGTACAAAGGTCGATCCAAGAAAGACAGATGTAGTTAAGAATTGGCCTAGACCTTTGACTCCAATATATATTGTAAGTTTCTTGGGTTTAGAAGGGTATTATTTATGGTTTGTGGATGGGTTTGCGTCTATTTATTCTCCTTTGACTACCTTGACCCAAAAGAGTGTTAAATTTGAGTGGTCGAAGATATGTGAAAGAATCTTCAAATTTTGAAAGATAGTCTTACCTCCGCTCCGGTGTTCACTTTACTGGAGGGCACCAAGAGTTTGCATTAAATTGTGATGCTTCCCGAGTAGGTTTAGGGTGTGTATTTATGAAACACGGGAAGGTAGTAGCTTATACCTCTAGACAAGTCAAGGTGCACGAAGAACTACCCAACTCATGACCTTGAATTAGCAATCGTAGTGTTTGCCTTGAAAATTTGGAGGCATTATCTTTATAGTGTCCATGTGGACGTATTTACCAACCACAAAAGCCTTCAATATTTGTTTACCCAAAAGGAGTTAAATCTCTGACAAAGGAGATGGTTGGAGCTTTTGAAGTATTATGACATGAACGTTCTTTATCATACCTCGAAGACTAACATGGTTATGTATGTTATAAGTTTTATGAACATGGGTAATGTGTCTCATGTTGAAGAAGGTAAGAAGAAGCTAGTGAAAGATGTTAAAATATTGGCTCGGTTGGGTGTTGCGTTGGAAGATTCTCCAAATAGGGGTGTTATGATTCATCATAATTCCAAATTATCTTTAGTGATTGAGGTGAAGTATAAACAACATCTTGATCCTTTATTGATGGAATTGAAGGAACCGGTCCTTGGCAAGAATAATGAGTCATTATCCCAAGGAATGTTGCACTTAGGTACCAAGGTAGATTATTGTACTGGATATTGATAACTAGAGGAGTAAAATTTTAGAAGAAGCTCTTGGATCCCTATATTCTATTCATATGGGTGAAATTAAAATGTACAGTGATCTTCAAGAAGTTTATAAGTGGGAAGGTTAGAAAAGGGACAATGCAGAGTTTGTGGCTAGGTGTCGAAATTGCCAACAAGTGAAAGTAGAGCATCAAAAGCCGAGTGGTTTGACTCATGTAATGAATGTTCCTACTTGGAAGTGGGAAGAAATTAATATGGAATTCGTACTGAGTTTGCCTAGTACACGTAGGCAAAATGTCTCGATATGGGTTGTCATGGATAGGTTAACCTCTCACTTTATTCCCGTTGAGTCAACATATTCAGCGGAAGAGTATGCAAAGTTGTATGTTGATGATATTGTGAGTTTTCATGGGTCCATTTGTCCATTATATCAGATAGAGGTGCTCAATTGACATCTCAAATTTGAAGATCTTTCCAAAGAGTGTTGGATACACAAGTAAACTTAAGTACCGCTTTTCATCGTCAAACGGATAGTCATGTAGAGAGGACTATTCAAACCCTAGAGAGCATGTTAAGAGCGTGTGTGATAGATTTGAAAGGCAATTTGAATAGTTATCATTCGAGCATTTCAATGGCTCTATTTGAATCACTATATAGTGGGAGATGTAGGTCTCCGCTTGGGTGGTTTGAGGTTTGTGAGTCTTCACTACTTGGTCATGAAATTATATATGATTCCTTAAAAAAAGGTCTGAGTGATAATAGATAGGTTGAAAACAACGTATAATAAGCAAAAGTCCTATGCTAATAGTAGAAGATGAAATGTAGAATTTGAAGAAAAAATTTCACTCGTGAAAGGGGTGATGAGATTCGGTAAGAAGTGGAATTAAAGTCGTCGGTTTGTGGGTCCCATTGGAATATTGCAATGGGTTGGAAGGGTTGCATATGCATTGAGACTACCTAGTTAACTAGCTTTAGTTCATCCGATATTTCACGTCTCCGTGCTTAAGAAGGTTATTGGTGATCTCGTATCCATCTTCCCTATTGAAGGGTTAGGTGTGGAAGAGAACCTACCCTATAAAGAGGTTCTGGAATATCTAAATTGCCATGTCAAGAAGTTGAGGAACAAGGAGGTGGTCTCTGTAAAAGTCCTATGGAGGAATCACCTAGTTGAGGGAGAACCATGGGAGGCCGCGGCCGACATGAAATCCCTCTATCCTCATCTCTTTTCTCAAAATTCTAGCAAAAGTGTAGGTAAGTCATCCTCTTAAAAATAACTAATTAAAAATATTAAGTTTGGGTTGCTTTGCTAAGACATGCATAATTATGGTAAAGGTTCTTGTTAAAATGAGTTTCCTTGTAAATATGCTCTTTTGCTTACCTTACACTTATTTGTGATTTCGTATATAGTGGCTTTCATGATATGATATTGAGCATGTTAATAAACCTTAAAAAGAAGTTGTGCATAAGTGACTCTTGATGTTATGTTTAGTTCATGTTGATGTTGAGAAGCTAGTTCCTGATGTTGTGAAGTTAAGCTCTTATATGTGGTACATAGTGTTTTGATTTGCTATGTGAAATGTCACGGTTGTGTATTGATTTGATTTATGAATTACTCATATGGGCTATGAATCATAATGATTTAGTGTAGTTGTTGGTTGGGCTTCTAAACCTATGTCATCCTCTCCCCACAAAAATATTTATAGTGTAATTTTTGGATGAATGTTCCCAAGGATGGAATAATGTAACACTCCACAAGTCCATGAACTTATCTAAATCCTCACATGAAGAACTAAGACTTAGAACACTGTTTCTAGGTCTAACATAATGCATTTAATCTAGTTAAGAAATGTTAGAGTCAAAGCATAAAGAAATGACCATAACGTTCGGTGAATTGTGAAATTTATTTTCTAGTGTTTCGGCATGTTTAAATGTGTTTTAGGAGTCGGGGTTTAATGAAAATTAGTCAAAAGGTGTTAAACGCATAGAAGAGTGTGTTTAGGGTCGACTCATCCGGGTACGAATCCCCAAGGACCACCTAAGGGTCTTTGCAAAGGACCCTACAATTGGAATCAAAAGCTGTCAAATGACAGTTTGCATTGACAGACCAAACGATGAGTCATCGATGGGTCAACAGCCCGTTGATGGAGTCGTAGCTCCAGCCTTACACAAATTCCTAAAATTTTCTCAAAAACCACTCTTTCATTCAAACTCGTGTGAACAGTAAGGGACCATCGATGGACCTATGGACGGTAGGTCGAGGTCTGGTAGATCAGGAACTGTTTGGCTGTCTAATTATTAAGTTAAGAGAATTAATTTATTATATAATTAATCAATTAGGGATTAGGGTGGTTAATTAAGTTAGTGAAGGACAATATAAATTGTTCCAACTCATTGAATAACCTAACAACCCACTTTTTCTCAAAACTCACATCTCTCTAACTTCTCTACAGCTCCAGTCTTCCCAAAACTCAATCTTCCATTGAAGAACAATAGAGTTCCAAATCAAGGACGAATTCCCCAAGGTTTTCATTTCAAATTCATTGCAAGATCATCACAAAGGTATGGTTTCTTTCACTCTTGGGATTTTTATTTACCCTGGTAGTATTTGTATAGTATAAAGACATTCATTTCCTTCCTATTGTTGATGATATTGTTGTAAGCCCTATGTGCCAAATAATGGATTTTGTATAAAGTCTACGGACGAATGTTCTACTTATTTTTAGATGGTTTAATCTGAGACGCTATTACTATACTAAATTGTTATATATTGGTTATGTTTTCTAAATGAGAAGCCTATGTATGCTTCATATGTGAGGAGTCTAAGTAAACTCTCTACATGATATGTTAGAGGTTTATGTATGCCTCAATATGTAAAAAAAAACTAAATTTCTGCAAATTTGGACCTATGGTGTGTTATGATGAATGCTTAGGGCTAGTCCAAGTCCTCCTCGAGTACAAAGACGCCGATTGCGTCTAGAGGGTGCTCCCGGTAAAGACAAACTTGGTATTAGAGCGTGAGACAAAATAATCTTAGGATCGATCTCTCACTTAACCACGTAAAATAAGTCTTGCTCATGATTGTGAAGTGCGCCACACTTACGAATGAGAGGCTATGTGATGCTTAGAAAAGTCTCACCTTGTTGGTATTCTTGAAGTCGTGCCTCTTCAGTCTTAACTCTATATGTCCTTATCTTCTAAGCCCTTTCGTGTGCTTATACACAATGAATACAAGAAGGAACAACACTCGAAGGTCCGAAAAAGAGAATGCAAAAGAAGCAGTTCCCCGTCAAGCTCCTCAAAACCCTTAAGTTTCTATTAAAGAAGGGGAAATGTCTAATTTTGAGATAAGAGCAGCCATTCATAGCTTGACTCTCAAGTGTTGGCTACTCAAGTTTCTATGAACGCTAGGGTCCAAATGAACCTCAATGCTAGCACCACCACATCAAGGATAATGTAATTAAGAAGAATGAATCCCCCTACCTTCTTTGGATCCAAGGTGGAGGAGGACCCACATGGGTTCATTGATTAAGTGTTCAAGATACTAGATGTTATGGGGGTATCCGATCTTGTGGTAAATTACTGTAGGTCGTCTATGTTGATTCCTAGCATGGCCATCTCTCGTCTCATGGTTCATGCTGAGCAAATTGAGGAGCTAAAGCTTAAGCAAGTTCGTACAGAATTGAAGAGGATAAGGGCCGAAGATAACTTCTTCCAATGCTAGATTTGAGGTTAAAGATAATCCAAGGTTCTAGAAGATGTTTCCCAATCAAAGTCCTTCTACTATTCCAAGGGTCAATAAAGGTAAAGGGTATACACCCAAGCCTAAGGAGGAGAAAAGTAGTGGTCCTTATATTGAGAAGCCTATTTGGGATAAATGTGGTAGAAAGCATGAAGGCAAGTATTTTGATTTTATTGCCACTAAATTGACGTATTTGACTAAGAAGGAGATACCATTTAAATGGACTAAAAATATGAGGAGCTTTTAAAATCTCAAGAGCCTCTTGACTACCTAACTTATCCTAGCATTATGGAGGATGGTATGGATTTTATAGTTTATTATGATACTTATCATTCTGTATTGGGAGTTGTGTTAATGCAAGATAACAATGTGATAGACTATGTGTCTTACCAATTTAAGGTACATGAGCGAAATTATCCAACCCATGATTAGGAGTTGGCAACAATAGTATTTTCTCTTAAGATTTGGCATCATTATATTTATGGTGTGAAATGTGAAGTGTAAACTGATCATCGTAGTTTGCAACCTGTCTTCACTCAAAAGGATCTCAATTTGAGGCAACAAAGATAAATGGATTTACTCAAGGATTATTATGTGACTATCCAATACCATTCGGCTAAGACTAATGTGATAGCAGATGCGTTGAGTAGAAAAGTGGTAAGTATTGGTATCCTATCTTACTTTAGTGTAACTAAGAGACCCTCTGCCAAAGATATTCAGAACTTACAATCTAAACTCATGCAGTTAGGCATCTCTAAAAGAGGCGGGTTGTTAGCTACTATTGAAGTTAAGGCCACATTCATTGAGGAGATCAAGGCCAAACAATTTGAGAATGAAAATCTAAAAGAACTCAAAGAAAAGATGGTAAATGGTAAGGCACAAGAGACCACTCTTGATGATGATGGTGTAATTATTGTGAAAGAAAGGGTTTGTTTCCCTCGAGTTGATGGCTTGATTCAAAAATTATTGGTAGAGTCTCATGGTTCATGATATTCTATTCATCCGGATGTGACCAAGATGTATAGAGATCTTAAAAGAATTTATTGATGGTCGAGCATGAAAAAAGACATAGCAGAGTTTTTAGCTAAGTGTCAAAATTGTCAGTAAAAGAAGTTTGAACATTAAAAGACTGTCGATTTACTGTAAAGAATGCCAATTCCGAAATGAAAGTGGGAAACAAAAAGCTATGGAATTCGTGGTTGGTCTTGCCAAGAGTTTTGGGAAGTTTGATTCGATTTGGGTAGTGGTTGATAGATTGAGAAAGTCAGCCTATTTTATTCCAGTAATAAATGATTATAATGTTGAACAACTGGTTAAGATTTATGTGAAGGGGATACAAAGGTTACATAAATTACCCCTTTCTATCATCTCAGATCGCGGTACCCAATTCACCTTTAAGTTTTTGAGGAAATTGCATGATAAGTTGAGTACGCAAATCACTTGTAGTACAGCTTTTCATCCATATACGGATGGTAAATCCGAGTGAACTATTTATGTATTGGAAGATATGTTGAAAGCAAGTGTAATTGATTTTGAGGGCATTGCTATAAATTCTTACCTTTATGTAAGTTCTCATATAACAAGAATTACCACTGTAGCATTGATATGGCACTATTTGAGGCTTTATACGGAAGAGGATGTAGACGTCCATAGGTTGGTTTGAGGTTGGGGATTGATTTAGTAAATGATGATTAAGATAAGATGAGGATCATTCAAGCAAAATTCTTAGCAGCCCAGAGTAGACAAAAGAAGTATGTGAATCATAGGGTAAGAGATATAGAATTTTAGACTAGAAAGAATGTCCTTCTGAAGGAATTACCCAGAAAGGGGTGATGAGATTTAGTAAGAAGGGCAAGTTAAGACCTCGATACATAGGCCCCTTTGAGGTCATTGAATGTGTAGGGGCGGTGGCATATAGGTTGTCTCTACCTCCAAATTTATCTGGTGTTCATCCAGTATTCCATGTGTCTATGTTGAATAGGTATCATGGTGCCAAAGATTATATCATTAAGTGGTACTCAATTGTGTTAGACAAAGACCTTCAATATGAGGAGGAACTTATTGTCATTCTTGATTGTGATGTGCGTAAGTTGAGGTCCAAGGGGATTAAGTTCGTGAAAGTTCAATAATAGCATCATCTATTTGAAGAAGACACTTGGGAAAGCGAAAGGGATATGCGAGACAAGTATCCCCAATTGTTCGTGAATCAAGTACTACTTAATTCTTTCCCTGGCCAACTTTTGCGTAGTTTTGTCACTCGGGGACGAGTGATGGGTAAATTGTTATCAAAAAAACTTTTTTTGTAGTATTTGAATTTTCCCAACCTTGTCCAGATTTGGAGAAAATCAGAGCCTTCAAGGTGTAGGGTAATCTTGTAGTAATCCGGTGACTTAATTATAAATATAGTAACATAAGGTGTTAGATAACTCATTAACGAACCCTTACAATTTTACGAAATTGAATTTGACTGAGTAGATCTCTGGGAATTGAACTTAGCGCAAGGGGTAATTTATTAGCATAGTTGATTAGAGGAATGCTACAAAATGGAGATTTGGAATTCTTCTAAGGAGATCTCTGTTACATTTTGTGCCGCTATGGCAGGATCCTTGCCACTGTTGCGAGGTCGTTGTAGCGGGATAGTGGTTGTTGTAGCAGACAAGACGGGACTTAAAATCGTAGAGGAAATAGGGGAGCTCACTATTTCAAAAATACCACTATAGCGAGACTTTAGGCCATTGTGGTGATGCCGCTACAATAGTATGATTGTCATTGTAGCGGGACAGGAGTGAATTAAGTCGTTAATAAAATCCCTAAATGACCTTAGTAGGCACTTTTTGACTTTTAGAGCTAATGAACGACCCCCGGGCGATTCTAATTTATTTTTCACCATTTTTTAGTCTAAAGGTAAGATTTTAGTTCCCCAAATCTACTTTTTTCGATCCGTAGAACGTAATAGATTAGGTCAATAATGATCGGGGAGGATTTTGATTTTTAATTTGTGGTGATCACAAATCTAATTTGGAGAATTGGGATCATGGGTTGATCTAAGGTACGTTAGAACTGTTAGTAATTCGGGTAATTGGTGTTATTGTTTATTAATTCCGAGATATTATTGATTGTTGTAGACTAAGAACAAGCAGAACGAATCCGGAAAGGGAAAGATCAAGCTTCATAGGGTTTCAAGCTTGTTGCGAGGTAGATGATGTTGTGATTTTATGATTGTATGATGTTTGTTTGTTCTTGCTTCATTATGATACTTGTATATGTATGAATATTGCAATATCGATCACACTTGTTGTAAATGAAATAGTTGAATGAAGGTTGCCATGAAATCATGATGTAAATGTAAAATTTAGTGATGTACTTTTGATTGTGATATGGTGTGTGAATTTGGGATCGGATTGTCACGTTCTGGCAAGCTAATTTTGATCGGGTAGCCACATTCTAGCACAATTATTGGATCGGATTTCCACGTTCTGGCACAACTATGGGATCAAAATGTCACGTTCCAATAAACTAACTATTTGGGTTTGGGTTTCGTGAGATGTGCGATTTTTGTATGTTGATGAGCATGTTTATAATATTTTAGATGTTGATATATTATGCATGTGATTATAATGTTGTTTGACTTACTTATGTTACACTAGTGGGATAGTGGTGTGATACTACCAGTACAATGTAGTTTTGTACTGATTCTACACTTGCTCTTATTTTTGTTAAGTACAAGGCATCTTCAAGCATCTATTGGCAGAACTCTCTTAGGTGATTAAAGATCGTCACATCAAATTCAAGGGTGAGCCAAATCTTTCAGGCTGCCATGGGATTCTCTTTCTTCTATGTCTACCATTTCCGAACATAGACATTTGCTTCAGATTAGTGGAGTAGTTCATTAGTATTTCTTGTTTAGACTTGGATCATTGTTAGATGTTTTGATACATTTCAGATTCAAGGTTTATCTTCGGCATTATTAGTGGTTAGATCAATTGTTGAAGTTTATGAGAACTTTGATTTAGTATGTATTCTATTTTCTTATAATAAATCCCTTAGTTTTTATATTCTTTGCTTAATTGGATGGTAGTAGTGGTTCACCCATTGAAGGGTTAGTGTGAGAATCAATCATGACGGTTTGGATCGTGACATTATTCCTCGCCCTAAGCTAAGTAAAAAGCCCCGCCTAGCTCACCCCAGCCTTTTAAGACACTTGTCATTATTGTGTAATCTTTGACAGACTTTGAAATTAAAGAGATAAATAGTAAAATGTTGAAGCTTAGCAAACAAATTTAGCAAGGAAGTAGATAAAATTTATAGGGAGGTGCTCTCATGTTATTCTTGAAGACATAAAATTGAAGGACATTTATTTTCTGTCAACACTTGACAGACAGAGAGAGCAAGTAGAGCTCTTAAATTCACATAGACCTCTAAATTAAAATGCAATTTTCCAAAGTAGAGGTGTTAGAAAGAGTGACATAATTTATTGGCCAGTGTACAATAGAAATTTCTTGTACCAATAAGAAGACTTCTTATGGTATCGTTTTAGACCATTCTTATAGTCCACAAAAGTGAGGCCAAACCGCACAGTGAAACCGGCATCCCATTCATAATCATCTAAGAACGACCACACAAAATGTCCTTTAACGTTTGCTCCAGCCCTGCACATTATGCAACTTATTAACATTACATTTCCAAAATAAAACAAAAAAAAAAAAGAATCTACAGTAGAAAACTTACTTTATTGCTTTTGAAAGAAACCATAGATGGCCCTCATAATACTTTATCCTCATGTCATCATTCAAAGATTCTTTAAGTGACATTGTGCTATTATTGGCTTCTGCCATCCCTAAAATTTGATGACAAATAGTTTAGCAGTTATGTTACACTAATCTTTGAAGACCAACAAAAGTGAGTTAAGTACCATTTTCAGTGATGTAAATGGGAGGATTGTTATATTTTTCCTTGATGTGAAGCATGAGACCATAGATTCCTTTTGGATAAATGAAAAGCCAATCCAACGCAGTCTAAATACATTGATTAACATATATATATAAGTCACAATTTGAAGAGACAATTCTGAATTACAAGAAAAGATATAGGAAAGAAATAGTACCGGTGTGCCAATAGGTTTTCCGTCCTTTAACGCTTAATAGAAAAAAAAAAGTAATTATTTGAAACTGAAGAAGATATATATTTCTGGTGTTTCAATTTATGTAACACATTTCGAATTTTAATATTCAAACAAATCTATTTTATATGGTATATGTATCATATATACCATAAGATAATTCTCAATCAAATTTAAAGTGATTGATATATTTTGGAAAAAGGAAATGCAAGTTTGTTTGTTGTCTTACGTGAAAGATCAGCATGATTGTCAGTGGTGTAGCTGAGATTAACTCTATTAACAGAGAGCAATGGAGAAGCATAATATGTGGTATAGTAATTAACCCCTAAAAAATCCATTGAACCTTTCACTAGCTTTGATTCCTCAGCTGTGAATTTTGGGAGCCGACGCCCTACCATAGCTCGCATGCTTGCCGGATAATCACCATATGTAATTGGGTCCAAAAACCTGTATTTTATTAGTATAAGATATTTCGCTTTACCAATCACCTAGACATGATTAACATTTTAACTTCCAATCACATTCGAGTTAAAATTCCATACATTGTATACTCTTTCCTTCCTAATCACTTTTTGAATTTTGAAATTCAAATAATTACATCTTTCATAGTAATTTCTTTTATATTTTTATTAAATATTTTAAATTAATAATTATTATAATTTATAATACTTTTCACGTAATAAAAAAAATAGATAAAAAAAATAGATAAAGATAATAAAAAGAATAGATAAAAAGAATAGATAAAGAGAATAGATAAAAAGAATAGATAAAGAGCATGTTTTAAAGTCATGCATGTGGCACATACCATCCCAACATAAAATCAAGAGCTCTTAGTGGGGCCTTGAGTCCTTGAGGTGTGTTTATTTTGGGCACAAACATATGAGTGACAAGAGTAACTCCTATTTGGCCTTTCTGACTTTTCTGCAATTATATTTTAAATATATTCAGTAAGGATTTGGCAAAAAAATATCAATGATCTCTGAATAATGCATGGGCAACAACCAAACTTCCATACAACGGATGGATAGTATACATCGCTTTCAACTTAAATAAATGCACTTATCAGTCACCCAACTCTATTTTATAATTGTCCAATTTTTATTTTACACTCCGTTTCAATTTTTTAATCTTATATTTTTTGGTTGATTTTAATAATAAAAATATTTCTTTTCTTTTTTGATAATTCTTGATTATAATTTTTTATTTGTTCAAGGGCCCATGAGATCAAATAATTGCATTCTACACATTTTTAATTTAATATCATAAAACTAAAAATAATTTTCTTTTACTTTATTTAAGGGCATGCTTCAAATCAAAATAAGTCAAATAAAATAGAAATTGTGGGATTATATATATTTAATAAATGAGAATAAAGGGAGTATTATTCAACCCAAATATTTATGAATAATCACTTGGACTATGACAGATTAAATAATCTTTTTAAATGAAAATTAAAAGAGATAATAAGCATTTTTTCCGTCCATCTTTATTAGTTTATTATATTATTTGAAATGTCTAACGAGATTTGTCGAGTTTATAAAATCAATGAAAAATTTATCATGATATGTCTATTTTACACTTATTATTAAATAATATTCAGTTTTAAACGTTTAAATGATTTTGTATTTATTGTTTCTTAATTCACGTGTCAATATTATTGGAGAGAGGGAATATAAGAAAATAAAAGTTGTGTTATGAAAAAGAGAGATGTAGTAATTAATTACCTGATATTTTTCTCTATAGATTTTAACAGCAGTTGCATGTGCTAGAAGCAAGTTGTGAGCAACAATGTATGGCTCAGTAGCAGAGTTACCCTCAGTGCAATTACCTACATATTTAGAACACCTTCCTGGTGCAAAGGTTCCTTTTGTATATCCATTCATACTATAAGAAAGTGGTTCATTTAGAGTTATCCAATTCATTACTCTATCCCCAAATTCTTTGAAGCAAATGTCCACAAAGTCAGCATAGTCTTTCCTGAATTAATTAGCAACTCCAATTATTTTATGATGGGTGCTAACTCCAATTATTTTATTGTCTAATTAAATGTTTACTTACGCTATTTTTGAGCTGAGAAACCCTTTATATTCATCTTCAAGGGCTTGTGGTGTGTCCCAATGGAATAGTGTCACAAAAGGAGTTATACCTAATTAAGGAAAAGTTTATTAATTAAGTGGATAGTATTATAAATAATTAATTAATAAGAAGAGGAAATTTGATGTAATTATATTAATTATCACCATTAGCGATTAGCTCGTTGAAGACATTATTATAGAATTTGATGCCTTCTGGATTCACTCCTTTGCTTAACTTCCCATCTTAAATAAGCACAACAACGAAACAAAGGTTTCAGCAGAGATCAAATATACATTGTTTTTCCTTGTAGATATATTTCACATCCATAAGTAACAAGGGTTGAAGATAACGGAACCTGAATATATATATATATATATATATATATATATATATACAACATGGTCCAATTATCATGTATAATAACTGGAGTTAAAGTCACACTAGCACTAGGACACTGGTCAACTTCAGCTAGTTGTACAAGAAGTAGCAGCCTAATTGATATTTGGTAGCGTGACTCTTAACTCCAGTAGTTATACATGTTGATTGAACCACGTTATTTAACCTAATTCATATCTTCAGTTTCTTTTATTGTTTAATAACAGCTAGGTAAGTAATGATGAATTGTTACATACATGGTAAAATTCGAGACCAAGAGATAGACATCCTGAAAGCTCTTAATCCCACTTGCTTAATCATTTGAATGTCTTCCTGTAATAATCAGTGAAACATATATATGCAGTCTAGAGGGGGAAAAAAATGAATATGCACTGTCATGTGTTATATACCTTATAGCGGTGGTAAAAGTCAACAGCCACATCTGCTGTAGACGCATCAAAGATCTTTTCTGTATTTTGGAAGAATAATATTTGCTAAGAAAGAGTTATAATATCATATGAAGAAACAAGCACTAAGAAGACTAATTATCATCAATTTCATTCTGTACGTAAATCT
This sequence comes from Solanum pimpinellifolium, assembly GCA_034621305.1. Lineage (NCBI taxonomy): Eukaryota > Viridiplantae > Streptophyta > Magnoliopsida > Solanales > Solanaceae > Solanum > Solanum pimpinellifolium. Next base: position 34,332,410 of record CM067873.1, on the reverse strand, counting down.
TTCATTTCTACTTCACATACATATTACTCTCTTTTTTTTTCTCGCATTAAAGAATATCCGCTAAAAAAGGTCTATATAAAATAATTATGAACTTTGAAAATCATATTGACTAGATGCTCATTAATTTAGTTATGGAATGAATAAGTACGAAATTGTTCGGAATGAAGGAATATTTTTCAAAATGCATTTTTCCATGTTTGAAAAATATTTTCTCCAGAAAAATAATTTAATCAAAAATTAATAAGTTTTCTAATTAAAATAAGAAAACCAAATTGCAACATTTTGTGTTTATTTTTCTCCACCCTCCCCCAACTCAACCATATATCTCATCTTCATAATATTTTTACTAGATAACATAGGAATATTCTTGTGATAATATTTCTTATTTACTTATAATCAAACCGTAGAAAATAAGTAAAACACCCAGTGAGCTTGTTATTATAACTGATTTCACTCATCTTATTAAGTTGTTGAGAAAAATGGAGAGGAACTGGGTAAATTAACTATAAGCTAATCAAATATATATAGTAGCTAGCTTTGTGGTCACATTCGAAACAACGAAGGCAAAGTTATTTTGTGGTATTAGATATTCGTCAAGCTTTCAAAATGCAGTGATCACTAATGTAATTGAATTTTGCAGTATTGGTGAAGGGTAACTGGGTATAGTATTATTGATCGATCTTTGGTAACAACACTTTTCTTATGTTTTGGTGATTTTCATTTTGATAAGTTAACACTGGTAATATTTAAACTTTTTTTTGTCCCGTCCTTATAGCTAATTGTATATATTTTCTGATGAGACCTGGGTGCTGCCGGATAAACGTGTCCCATATACTAGGTCCTCTTCCTCCTTTAAGCGCCTCTCCTTCGATCTGAAAGCTCATTAAACAACACAAAAGGTGTGTTTATATTTGTGTGTGAGGTAGGTAATATTATTTAAATAAATAAAAACATAATTAGTAGTTAATAATTCTTAAATAATACCTGTATGTTCAATTCTCACTATTTAATCAAATATATATATATATATATATATATATATATATATATATATAAAACATAATTAGTAGTTAATAATTCTTAAATAATATCTGTATGTTCAATTCTCACTATTTAATCAAATATATATATATATATATACGCACGCTTGAAATAAGTGTTGAAACGATGATATGTATTGATAATATTATACCTGATAAGCAGCTGATGAAGCGCCAAACACAAAATCAGGAGGGAAACTAGTTCGATTAAATGGAGCGTAAAAGCGTTTTGCAGGGATTGCAGCGCTCGTTAGAGCAAACAAATTAGCAACAGCTATAACAAGAAAGACTAACACATTTCTCATACCCATTGTTGCGTACGTGCCTCTTTACTTTCTGCAATGCCCACCTATTTATACTAAAATATATATTATTATTCTTCAACTACTCCTTCCCTTTATTTATTTATTCATTTATATTAATTTATGCTACCTATCATAAATATTTTTTAAAAAAACAAACAAATATGTATATATATACATGTGTGTTGGGGGGGGGGGGTGATATTTTATATACCTTTTACCTTATATGGAAAATAAACAGCATATCTGTTGTACAACTGTCTAACATCTTTATGCATTTTGCGATATTATTTGCTGGAGTAATAAAGAGTTACATGTCGGTAGGGTATGCAATAATCGAATTGGCAAATAAATCAAATTGAAATAAATAACATTTGAGTCATTGCTATTGTGTTATTAGGTTAATGGGTTTTTAATGGTTCTATTAAAAAAATTATTGATTTTATTAATTTGATATCCGTTTTTAGCATTGACAAACTTACCTTTTCTTATGTTGGGTTTTTCCAATTAATTATCCTACTAAGTAAATTCTTCGAAAATAATTAATAATGTGTCATATTATATTGTATATTATTTTAATAAAATAGTGTTTAAATATATTATATTATTCTACTTCATTATATAATATTACATATCTATAATTAGAATGATAAATCTATTAAAAAAAATATATATATATAATAGGGCTACTTTAAAAAAGAAAAGGACAAAAAATAAAATATAACTATTACATTATAAATAAAGAAAAATAAAATATGACTATTACATTATATAAGTAAAGATAAGAATGAGCAAAAAAAATTAAAATAACAAAGAATGGCACTAAATCTATCGTTATATGTAATGGGCCTTTTACATACTACAGCATTGTTTTCTCTCTCTTTTTTTTTATAAAAAGAAAAAGAAAAGAACATGTTTTATTTCAAAATTAAAATAAGCCTAATGGCCTTGAAGTGGTCAGACTGATTCATAACCGACACCCTCTCTGTTTTGGAATTTAGTTCTTTCCTTTTCCTGAACTAATTACACTTTTTTCTATAGGATGTATAATTTTATGATCTGCTAAATATATTTCAATAGATGTGTCTATTTCTTCTCTGAAATAAGCTTTTATCAATATTTTTGTTCCTCTTAAGTGTACATATTTTATAGATGTTGAGCTAGTTAGCAAAATTAAAACTATAAAAAACAAGTCAGAAACAACAAAACTACAGAAATAGGTATACTCATTTATATTCATGAGTAGCTAAATTGTTTTATTCCTAATTATCTCTTGTTGATTATAATTATTTATCATGTTTTAATAATGTTATAATAACCATCTTTAGAAAGTTTTCTACGGAAATATTCTGCGAGTAAGTATGCCCAGAATATGTCATCAGAAAGTTGAAATCGATAGGCAAGAAGACTGTTTAGGGGAGTAAACAAAGTTAAGGCGCGGTTAGGGTAACCAATCAAAGAAGAAAATCGTAGTAATGACCAGATGAGATGATTATTAAATCATTATTATTACATAATAAATAAGTATAATCTATTAAGAGGTTAGAAGGAATAAATTTTTTTAGTGAAAACATATTAAAATGAATTCATATTTACTAAAAGATGATGTTAATTACAAGATATTAATACTTTATATATTAAAAGATCCTAATACAGATATAAGAAGGACAATTTATGAAAAATTATTAACATAGGAGATAATCTTAGAAACAACCCAAGGTTGGGCAGAATTAATTATACCAGATGATTTTGATATAGACTTATATGATGATATAGAATTATTCATTGATCAATGATAAATTATTTATACTTACAATTCTGGAAAGAAACTAAAGAAGAAATAGAACTACTTGAAAAATTACTAATTGAAAACTTATACAAATATTTGAGAACTAGGAAAAATGAATATCTAGAATATATTGCAAATAACGCTAATGAAATACAACGATTAGATCTACTTAAAAAGAATATTATGAAAAAATATTTTTTATTCTTAAAAATGAAGAATAACCAAACATCAAATAAAGTAACTACTATAACAAAACTAGAACACAGAAAAAGTTAAAAACCTTATACAGAGAATATAAATTATTACAACTTACTAAAACAAATACTAGCAAAATAAATCTTTATAGATATAATTTCTAAAACAGAATATAAATATGTTTGTTATCTGAAAAAACAATATGAACAAAGAAACATATAAGCAACAACTGATAGAGAAAATAATTGAAAAAAGACAAGAGTTAAAACGCAGAAAAGAAAAATTAGAAGAAAATATATTAGTAGGAGTATGTAATAAATCAATATTAGCACAAAGAAAAATTATATTTATGCTGAAAATACAAATAGATTGTCTTGAATATAAATTGCAACATAATATAAGTTACAAACTGTAATGAATAAAGAAGAATTTGTAGTAGACGAAAAGACATATGAAAATCAACATGGCTTAGTAATAACAATAATATTTTCAAATTTAGGAAGACGATATAAAAAAATAGGAAATAACTTATATTTAATGTTAGAAAAAGAAACAGCAAAATTAGAAGATAGTTTGACAGCTATGATAAGAATAACAAAGGAAAATGAAGAAATAGATAAACCAAAAGAAATTGAAAAAATAAAAACACAAGCAAAGCAAGAAGTACAACATCTAGAAAAAATAAAAAATACAAGAATAAGTGAATTAGAAAAAGAATTAGCTAAGCTAAAACTATTATATGAAACCAAACAAAAAGAGAAACAGGTAGAAAAAGATAAAGAACTTGAATTAACTAATGAGATAAATAAGATGAAAAAAAATTAAATGAAAATCTTGAAATAGACGAAATAAACGAAATAAATGAATCAGATACAATAAACGATCAAAACTCAGAAATAAGTGATATAAGTGAAACATACACAGAAATTCTAGAACAAGTAAATAAGCCGAAAAAATTAGAAATAAATACATGAGATATAAATCAACCCAGCACATCTAGAGTTTAAACCCCAGATAATAGTCCTAGAAGTAGTCCTAGATGGACAACACCAACTTATTATACAGAGAATTATGAACGATCAGATAGAACAAATGCAATATGGAATAGCAGGTTAAATAAAAAATGGACTCCTAGACCAATAACTGAACAATATAACTTTTTAGATCTAGATTGTGTTACAGATATAAATAAAGCAATATTACTGTAACGACCTGTTTAGTCGTTTTGAGCAGCAGATTTTATTTCTGGAAAAACAGGCTGAGACGACGGAACCCACGACGGACCGTCATGGGCACGACGGACCATCGAGGGGTCTCGTTTAAAAACACTTAGAAATTCTGAAATTGGGTACTGAAAATCGACTCTCTGAACTTCGTGACGGAATGGCAGGACGGACCGTCACAGACTCTTTGGTGGAAATTGAGTCTCTGAACCTTGCGACGACCTACAGGATGGACCGTCGCAGGCACGACGGGCCGTCACAGGTTGCGTAATCCCAGTCGGGGTCGGATTTCTTTACACATTTTAAGGGACGTTTTAGACTATTCCTACTTTAATTATAAAGTTACGGGGCTAAGGTCAATAAGTCTAATTACTTGGGGGTTAAAAGAGGTAACCTTAAGTTAATTAGGGGGTTATTATTGCCATCTTTCATTCTTAATTATATACTAATTAGGGTAAACGAAAGAGGGTTTGAATAAGAAAAAGAAAAGAACAGAAAGAGAGAGAGAAGGAGAATCGATAGAGAGAGAGACGAACGAAGAGGAAAAACAAAAGCTTGGGAAATTTGCTTGCTCGATCACTAGTCTTCGGTGGAGGTAGGTTATGGTTTCTCTTACGATATTCGTAGTAAACTCTTAATAGCGAATGATATGTATTGATAATATTGTAAACCCTGCTATGTGCTTAATTATATGCTTGCATGAATGTAATTATATGATTGTGATTATATAAGCATGATGAAGTTATTGAATCCCAAATCTTGCAAAAACCTAATCTCTTTGTTAATGATGAGGCCTTGGTATAAAAGAAGGCGTGATGAACTAAAATAATGAGATTGATGATGCCTTGGTAAGAAAGAAGGCTTGATGAGTTGATAGAGGGAGATTTAAGGGATCGGGTGTCACGAACCGACACGTAGATTTAGGGGATCGGGTGTCACGAACTGACACGTAGATTTAGGGGATCGGGTGTCACGAACCGACACGTAGATTTAGGGGATCGGGTGTCATGAACCGATACGTAGATTTAGGGGATCGGGTGTCACGAATCGACACGTAGATTTAGGGGATTGGGTGTCACGAACCGACACGTAGATTTAGGGGATCGGGTGTCACGAACCGACACGTAGATTTAGGGGATGGGGTGTCACGAACCGACACGTAGATTTAGGGGATCGGGTGTCACGAACTGACACGTAGATTTAGGGGATCGGAGTGTCACGTACCGACACAACAGGATTAATGAATATGAGGGAGCGGAGTGTCACGTACCGACACAAGAGGATTAAAGATAATGAATCTTGAAAGATGTTAGTATACTCAATCTAATGAACATAATTCCCAAATGAGTATGGTATTGAGGCTTGAGTCCTCATGTGTGAACTTGACGGTAATTGATTATGATATAGTACTTGCTGTTGCTACATGTTGAGTATCATAGTTGATTTTATGATATTACTTGGTATATATTGATTTCTATTTTGAGTTGGCCGATGATATCTATTCAGTACCCGTGTTTTGTACTGACCCCTACTTTTATGTTTTCTTCTTGTTTAATTGTGGAGTGCAGCAAACGTGCCGTCATCTTCGACTCAACAGTAACTCTAGCCAGTCTTCATTACTCCGGAAATTAGGGTGAGCTAATGCTTCTAGCTTAGACTGGACCTTCCTCTTCATGTCTTGATGCCTTGATGTTCCGGCATGGACTAGCTTTTATGTATTTTTAGCTTCTTAGAAACTCTTAGATTTAGTAATTTGAAGTAGATGTTCTTGTGATGATGACTTCCAGATTTTGGGAAATAATAATTATTGAATTGGTTTTTATTAATGACTTTAAGTCTTCCGCATTACTTTATGTTGATAGTACATTGAAATGTTAAGGTTTAGATTTGGTTGGTTCGCTCACATAGGAGGGTAAGTGTGGGTGCCAGTCGCGGCCCGATTTGGGTCATGACAAACTTGGTATCAGAGCATTAGGTTCGTTGGTCTCATCACACAAGAACGAGTCTAGTATAGTCTTAAGGAACGGTAGAGGGACGCCTTTACTTTTCTTTGAGAGGCTATAAGACTTTAGGAAAATTCCATTCTTTCTGTCTTTCTTTCGTGACACTACTTGAATCCAATTGGTATCTAGGTGATACAAATTGGTATCTGACCATCTTCACTCTCTTTCGCAGATGGTTAGAACTAGAGCAACGACTATGCCAACACCAACACCAGCAAGGCAGGATATAACTGAGCCAGCCACTGGGGCTGTGGCTCGAGGAAGAGCAACGACAAGAGGTCGTGGGAGGACGTCCTCTAGAGGAAGAGGACAAGCACCTAGCCCATCTGATGCTAGGGCGGTGACTCCTTCACCGACTGAGGAAGAAGTAAGAGAGGGTGAGGAAGGGGAGAATGAACAAGTGCAAAATGAGGAATTGCCACCCCAACCTACCCCAGAGATGATCAATCAGGTTCTCGCTTATCTTAGTGGGTTATCTGACCAAGGTCAAACACCTCCAGTGTTTTCTGCACCAGCACCTCAGGGTCCGGAGGTACAACATGCGGCTACTGCGGCTCCCCGCATGAATGTTCCATTGGAAATAGGCACGTTTCCTCGTCTGACTACAGGGCCTATAATGACAAATGATCAACATGAACTTTTCAGTAAGTTCTTGAAATTGAAACCTCCAGTCTTCAAGGGTGCTGAATGTGAGGATGCCTATGATTTTCTGGTTGACTGTCATGAGATACTACACAAGATGGGTATAGTAGAACGGTTTGGTGTTGAGTTTGTGACTTATCAGTTTCAAGGGAACGCCAAAATGTGGTGGCGGTCACATGTTGAGTGTCAACCAACAGAGGCACCACCTATGACTTGGGCATCATTCTCTAGTTTGTTTATGGAGAAGTATATACCCCGCACTTTGAGGGATAGGAAAAGAGATGAGTTCTTGAGCCTAGAGCAAGGTAGGATGTCGGTTACTGCATATGAGGCTAAGTTTCGTGCATTATCAAGGTATGCCACCCAACTTTGTTTCAGTCCACAAGAGCGGATTCGCCGTTTTGTGAAGGGGTTGAGATCAGAGTTGCGGATTTCAGCCTTACAGGTAGCGGCTACAGCGAAATCTTTTCAAGAAGTGGTAGACTTCGTGATAGAGGTAGAGGGAGTGAAGCCAGATGACTTCACCATGGCATCAACATCAAAGAGGTTTCGAAAGGGAGGTGAGTTTAATGGTTATTAGTCTAGAGGACAGGGTTCCGGAGGTTACTCAGTTCGACCCATTCAGTCTTCACTACAGACAGTAGTTGGGGGTCAACCTCAGACCGGTCAACACTTCTCTGAAAGACCTATTCTTGAATCCAGAGAGTGTTATGGATGTGGGGAGACTGGACACATTAGGAGAAATTGTCCGAAACAGAGTTACAGACCTCCAAATGTTAGGGGTAGAGGTGGTTATGGAAGAGGCCGTCATTCGGGAGGACACGGTGGTCGAGGTAATGGTGGTTACCAAAATGGCCGGGGTGATGGGAAAACTGGAGCCACTACATCACAACATGGTAGGGGCAACGGACAGACATGTGAGAGGGCCCATTGTTATGCTTTCCCTGGGCGGTCTGAAGCGGAAACATCGGATGTTGTTATCACAGGTAATCTTTTGATTTGTGATTGCATGGCTTCTGTATTATTTGATCCTGGCTCCACATTTTCATATGTATCTTCCGCATTTGCTAATGGTCTTAATTTATATTGTGAATTGCTTGACATACCTATTCGTGTTTCTACTTCGGTGGGTGAGTCTGTGGTAGTTGAAAAGGTATATAGGTCTTGTTTGGTGAACTTTATGGGGAGCAACACTTATGTAAATTTGGTTATCTTAGAAATGGTTGATTTTGATGTAATTCTGCGTATGACTTGGCTTTCTCCGCAATTTGCGATCTTGGATTGTAATGCTAAAACGGTGACGTTAGCCAAGCCTGGGACAGATCCGTTAGTGTGGGAGGGTGACTACACTTCCAATCTGGTGCGTATCATCTCCTTTCTTCATGCTAAGAAAATGGTTAGTAAAGGGTGTTTAGCTTTCTTGGCACATCTCAAGGATGACACTACCCAAGTACCTTCGATTGAGTCGGTTTTAGTGGTCCGTGAGTTTCTGAATGTGTTCCCTACAGATCTTCCTGGTATGCCATCGGATAGGGATATTGACTTCTGTATTGATCTTGAACCGGGTACTCGCCCCATTTCTATACCCCCTTATAGAATGGCTCCTGCGGTGTTAAGGGAGTTAAAAGCCCAACTTCAAGAGTTGTTGAGCAAAGGCTTCATTAGACCAAGTGCATCTCCTTGGGGTGCTCCGGTTTTGTTTGTGAAGAAGAAGGATGGGAGTTTTCGGATGTGCATAGACTACCGGAAGTTGAACAAGGTAACCATAAAGAACAAGTATCCTCTTCTTCGCATTGATGACTTGTTCGATCAGTTACAAGGTGCTTGTGTCTTCTCTAAGATTGACTTGAGATCCGGTTATCATCAATTGAAAATACGGGCAACGGATGTGCCAAAGACTTCTTTTAGAACCAGGTATGGGCATTACGAATTTGTAGTGATGTCTTTTGGTGTTACGAATGCCCCTGCTGCGTTCATGAGTTTGATGAACGGGATTTTTAAGCCATATTTGGATCTCTTTGTGATCGTATTTATTGATGATATATTGGTATACTCAAAGAGCAAGAAGGAACATGAAGAGCATTTGAGAATGGTATTGGAAATGTTGAGGGAGAAAAAGCTTTATGCCAAATTCTCCAAGTGTGAGTTTTGGCTAGATAAAGTGTCCTTCTTGGGGCATGTGGTTTCGAAGGATGGGGTGATGGTAGATCCTTCTAAGATTGAGACAGTGAAGAATTGGGTAAGACCTACTAATGTGTCAGAAATAAGGAGCTTTGTCGGGTTAGCTAGCTACTACCGTCGATTTGTCAAGGGGTTCTCTTCCATTTCTTCCCAATTGACGAACTTGACTAAGCAGAATGTTCCATTTGTATGGTTGGATGAATGTGAAGAAAGCTTTCAGAAGCTCAAGACTCTGTTAACTACTGCACCAATTCTCACCTTGCCAGTGGAAGGTAAGAATTTCATTGTCTATTGTGATGCATCCTATTTGGGTTTGGGTGCAGTGCTAATGCAAGAGAAGAATATGATTGCTTATGCTTCAAGACAATTAAAAGTGCATGAACGTAACTATCCAACTCGTGATTTGGAATTGGCCGCGGTAGTGTTTGCATTAAAGCAATGGAGACACTATTTATATGGGGTTAAGTGTGAGGTCTATACGGATCATCGTAGCCTACAGTATGTCTTTACTCAAAAAGATTTGAATTTGAGACAGAGGAGATGGATGGAACTACTGAAGGACTACGATATCACTATTTTGTATCATCCGGGGAAGGCGAATGTTGTAGCGGATGCTTTAAGTAGAAAGGCGGGAAGCATGGGAAGTCTAGCTCACTTGCAAGCCTCTAGACGCCCATTGGCTAGAGAAGTTCAGATTCTTGCTAACGACCTTATGAGATTAGAAGTAAATGAGAAGGGAGGATTTTTAGCTTGTGTGGAGGCAAGATCTTCCTTCCTTGACAAGATTAAGGGAAAGCAGTTTAATGATGAAAAATTGATCCAGATCCGAGATAAAGTGTTGCAAGGAGAGGCTAAAGAAGCGACAATAGATGAGGAAGGTGTTTTGAGGATTAAGGGAAGGGTATGTGTACCCCGCGTCGATGATTTGATCAACACTATTCTGACAGAGGCTCATAGTTAAAGGTATTCGATACATCCGGGTATAGAATACCTTGAACTATGAGCCTCTGCCAAGATAGTGTTAATCAAATCATCGACGCGGGGTACACATACCCTTCCCTTGATCCTCAAAACACCTTCCTCATCGATTTGGGCTTCCTTAGCCTCTCCTCGCAATACCTTATCTTGGATTCTGCGCAATTTCTCATCATTAAACTGTCTTCCCTTAATCTTGTTAAGAAAGGAAGATCTTGCCTCCACACAAGCAAACAATCCTCCCTTCTCATTTAATTCTAATCTCATCAAGTCGTTAGCTAGAGTCGGAACCTCTCTAGCCAATGGACGTCTAGAAGCTTGCAAGTGAGCTAGACTTCCCATGCTTCCCGCCTTTCTACTTAAAGCATCCGCTACAACATTCGCCTTCCCCGGATGATACAAAATGGTGATGTCGTAGTCCTTCAGTAGTTCCATCCATCTCCTCTGTCTCAAGTTCAAATCTTTCTGAGTAAAGACATACTGTAGGCTACGATGATCCGTATAGACCTCATACTTAACCTCATATAAATAGTGTCTCCATTGCTTTAACGCAAACACTACCGCTGCCAATTCAAAATCATGAGTTGGATAGTTACGTTCATGCACCTTTAATTGTCTTGAAGCATAAGCAATCACATTCTTCTCTTGCATTAGCACTGCACCCAAACCCGAATAGAATGCATCACAATAGACAATAAAATTCTTACCTTCCACTGGCAAGGTAAGGATTGGTGCGGTAGTCAACAAAGTCTTGAGCTTCTGGAAGCTTTCTTCACATTCTTCCGACCATACAAATGGAACATTCTGCTTAGTCAAGTTCGTCAATTGGGAAGCAATGGAAGAGAATCCCTTGACAAATCGACGGTAATAGCTATCTAAACCAACAAAGCTCCTTATTTCTGACACATTAGTAGGTCTTACCCAATTCTCCACTGTCTCAATCTTAGAAGGATCCACCATCACTCCATCCTTAGAAACTACGTGCCCCAAGAAGGACACTGCATCTATCCAAAACTCACACTTAGAGAATTTGGCGTAAAGCTTTTTCTCCCTCAACATTTCCAATACCATTCTCAAATGCTCTTCATGTTCCTTCTTGCTCTTTAAGTATACCAATATGTCATCAATGAATACGATCACAAAAAGATCCAAATAATGCTTAAAAATCTCGTTCATCAAACTCATGAACGCAGCAGGGGCATTCATAAGACCAAAAGACATCACTATAAATTCGTAATGCCCATACCTAGTTCTAAAAGCAGTCTTTGGCACATCCGTTGCCCGTATTTTCAATTGATGATAACCGGATCTTAAGTCAATCTTAGAGAAGACACAAGCACCTTGTAACTGATCGAACAAGTTATCAATGCGAGGAAGAGGATACTTATTCTTTATGGTTACCTTGTTTAGTTGTCTGTAGTCTATGCACATTCGGAAACTCCCATCCTTCTTCACAAACAAAACCGGAGCACCCCAAGGAGATGCACTTGGTCTAATGAAGCCTTTGTTCAACAACTCTTGAAGTTGGGCTTTTAACTCTCTTAACTCCGCGGGAGCCATTCTAAGTGTTTTGAAACAAGACCCCTCGACAGTCCGTCGTGCCCATGACGATCCATCGTGGGTTCCGTCGGCTCAGCCTATTTTTCCAGAAATAAAATCTGCTGCTCAAAATAACTAAACGGGTCGTTACATTAGATACCAATTTACCCATCGTTCATCCCCGAATGATCACAAGAAGGAAAACAAGGGCGAGAAGGAGTACCTGAATCTTTAAACAGATGTGGGTATCTTTCTTGCATATCTGTCTCCTTCTCCCAAGTGGCTTCTTCAACCGATCGATTCTTCCATTGCACCTTGATGGATGCAACCTCCCTTGACCTATACTTGCGGACTTCTCCATCTAGCAAAATTGAATCCCAATGAATAATATAGTTTCCATCCCCATGGTATCTTTTCAACATAGACACATAAAATACCGGAAGATCTTGTCAATTAAACTGTCTTCCCTTAATCATGTCAAGAAAGGAAGATCTTGCCTCCACACAAGCCAACAATCTTCCCTTCTCATGTAATTCTAATCTCATCAAGTCGTTAGCTAGAGTCTGAACCTCTCTAGCCAATGGACGTCTAGAGGCTTGCAAGTGAGCTAGACTTCCCATGCTTCCCGCCTTTCTACTTAAAGCATCCGCTACAACATTCGCCTTCCCCGGATGATACAAAATGGTGATGTCGTAATCTTTCAGTAGTTCCATCCATCTCCTCTGTCTCAAGTTCAAATCTTTCTGAGTAAAGACATACAGTAGGCTACGATGATCCGTATAGACCTCACACTTAACCCCATATAAATAGTGTCTCCATTGCTTTAACGCAAACACTACAGCTGCCAATTCCAAATCATGAGTTGGATAGTTACATTCATGCACCTTTAATCGTCTTGAAGCATAAGCAATCACATTCTTCTCTTGCATTAGCACTGCACCCAAACCCGAATAGGATGCATCACAATAGACAATGAAATTCCTACCTTCCACTGGCAAGGTGAGAATTGGTGCAGTAGTCAATAGAGTCTTGAGCTTCTTGAAGCTTTCCTCACACTCATCCGACCATACAAATGGAACATTCTGCTTAGTCAAGTTCGTTAGTTGGGAAGCAATAGAAGAGAATCCCTTGACAAAGCGGCGGTAGTAGCTAGCTAACCCAACAAAGCTCCTTATTTCTGACACATTAGTAGGTCTTACCCAATTCTTCATTGTCTCAATCTTAGAAGGATCCACCATCACTCCATCCTTAGAAACCACGTGCCCCAAGAAGGACACTGCATCTAGCCAAAACTCACACTTGGAGAATTTGGCATAAAGCTTTTTCTCCCTCAACAATTCCAATACCATTCTCAAATGCTCTTCATGTTCCTTCTTGCTCTTTGAGTATACCAATATGTCATCAATGAATACGATCAAAAAAAGATCCAGATATGGCTTAAAAATCCCGTTCATCAAGCTCATGAAAGCAGCAGGGGCATTCGTAAGGCCAAAAGACATCACTACAAATTTGTAATGCCCATACCTGGTTCCAAAAGTAGTCTTTGGCACATCCATTGTTCGTATTTTCAATTGATGATAACCGGATCTTAAGTCAATCTTAGAGAAGACACAAGCACCTTGTAACTGATCGAACAAGTCATCAATGCGAGGAAGAGGATACTTGTTCTTAATAGTTACCTTGTTCAACGGTCTGTAGTCTATGCACAACCTAAAGCTCCCATCCTTTTTCTTTACAAATAATACCGGAGCACCCCAAGGAGATGCACTTGGTCTAATGAAGCCTTTGTTCAACAACTCTTGAAGTTGGGCTTTTAACTCTCTTAACTCCGCAGGAGCCATTCTATAAGGGGGTATAGAAATGGGGCGAGTACCCGGTTCAAGATCAATACAGAAGTCAATATCCCTATCTGGTGGCATACCAGGAAGATCTGCAGGGAACACATCCAGAAACTCACGAACCACCGAAACTGACTCAATCGAAGGTACTTGGGTAGTGTCATTCTTGAGATGTGCCAAGAAAGCTAAACACCCTTTACTAACCATTTTCTTAGCATGAAGAAAAGAGATGATACGCACTGGTTTGGAAGTGTAGTCACCCTTCCACACTAACGGATCTGTCCCAGGCTTGGCTAATGTCACCGTTTTAGCATTACAATCCAAGATCGCAAATTGCGGAGAAAGCCAAGTCATACCCAGAATTACATCAAAATCAACCATTTCTAAGATAAACCAAATCTACATAAGTGTTGCTCCCTACAAAGTTCACCAAACAAGACCTATATACCTTTTCAACTACCACAGACTCACCCACCGGAGTAGAAACACGAATAGGCATATCAAGTAATTCACAATGTAAATTTAGATCATTAGCAAATGAGGAAGATACATAAGAAAATGTGGATCCAAGATCAAACAATACAGAAGCCATGCAATCACAAACCAGAAGATTACCTGTGATGACAGCATCAGATGTCTCCGCCTCCGATCTCCCAGGGAAAGCATAACAATGGGCCCTTTCATTTGTTTGTCCGTTGCCCCTACCATGTTGTGATGTAGTGGCTCCAGTTTGCCCATCACCCCGGCCGTTTTGGTGACCACCATTACCTCGACCACCACGTCCTCCAGAATAACGACCTCTACCATGACCACCTCTACCTCTAGCTATTGGGGGTCTATAACTCTGTTTGGGACAATTCCTCCTAATATGTCCAGTCTCCCCACATCCATAACACTCTCTAGAATCAAGAATAGGTCTCTCAGAGAAGTGTTGACCCGTCTGAGGTGGACCCCCAACTACAGTCTGTAGTGAAGACTGAATGGGTCGAACTGAGTAACCTCCGGAACCCTGTCCTCTAGAGTAAGAACCATTAAACTCACCTCCCTTTCGAAACCTTTTTGACGTAGTTGCCATGGTGAAGTCATCTGGCTTCACTCCCTTTACCTCAATCACGAAGTCTACCACTTCTTGAAAAGATTTCGCTGTAGCCGCTACTTGTAAGGCTGAAATCCGCAACTCTGATATCAACCCCTTCACAAAACGGCGAATCCGCTCTTGTGGACTGAAACATAGTTGGGTGGCATATCTGGATAGTGCACGAAACTTAGCCTCATATGCATTGACCGACATCCTACCTTGCTCTAGGCTCAAGAACTCATCCCTTTTCCTATCCCTTAAAGTCCGGGGGATATACTTCTCCATAAACAAGCTAGAGAATGAGGCCCAAGTCATAGGTGGTGCCTCTGTTTGTTGACACTCAACATGTGACCGCCACCACATTTTGGCGTTCCCTTGAAACTGATAACTCACGAACTCAACACCAAACCGTTCTACTATACCCATCTTGTGTAGTAGCTCGTGACAGTCAACCAGAAAATCATAAGCATCCTCAGATTCAGCACCCTTGAAGACTGGAGGTTTCAATTTCAAGAACTTACTGAAAAGTTCATGTTGATCATTTGTCATTATAAGCCCAGTAGTCAGACGTGGAAACGTGCCTATTAACAATGGAACATCCATGCGGGGAGCCGCAGTAGCCGCATGTTGTACCTCCGGAGCCTGAGGGGCTGGTGCAGAAAACACTGGAGGTGTCTGGCCTTGATCAGACAACCCACTAAGATAAGCGAGCACCTGATTTATCATCTCTGGGGTAGGCTGGGGTGGCAATCCCTCATTCTGCACTTGTTCATCTTCCCCATCCTCCCCTTCTCTTATTACTTCCTCAGTCGGTGGAGGAGTCACCGCCCTAGCATCAGATGGGCTAGGTGATCGTCCTCTTCGCCTAGAGGACGTCCTCCCATGACCTCTACCACGGCCTCTTGCCGCTGTTCTTCCTCGAGCTACAGCCCCAGTGGCTGGTTCAGACGCACCCTGTCCCGCCGGTGCTGGTGTTGATGTTGGCATAGTCGTTGCTCTAGTTCTAACCATCTGCGAAAGAGAGTGAAGATGGTCAGATACCAATTTGTATCACCTAGATACCAATTGGACCCAAGTAATAGCACGAAAGAAAGAAAGAAGGAATGGAATTTTCTTAAAGTCTTATAGCCTCTCAAAGAAAACTAAAGGTGTCCCCCTACCATTTCCTTAAGACTCTACTAGACTCGTTCTTGTGTGATGAGACCAACGAACCTAATGCTCTGATACCAAGTTTGTCACGACCCAAATCGGACCGCGACTGGCACCCACACTTACCCTCCTGTGTGAGCGAACCAACCAAATCTAAACCTTAACATTTCAATATAATATCAACAAAAGTAATGCGAAAGACTTAAACTCATTAATAAAATCAATAACTATTATTATCCCCAAAATCTGGAAGTCATCATCATAAGAACATCTATGATCAAATTACTAAGCTAAGAGTATTCTAAAAACTAAACAAGTAAAAGCTAGTCCATGCCGGAACTTCAAGACATCAAGACATGAGGAAGAAGATCCAGTCCAAGCTAGAAGCATTAGCTCACTCTGAAGATCCGATGTAGTGAAGACTGGCTAGAGTTACTGTTGAGTCGAAGATGACGGCACGTTTGCTGCACTCCACAATTAAACAAGAAGAAAACATAAAAGTAGAGGTCAGTACAAAACACGGGTACTGAGTAGATATCATCGGCCAACTCAAAATAGAAATCAATATATACCAAGTAATATCATAAAATCAACTATGATACTCAACATGTAACAACAACAAGTACTATATCATTAACAATTACCGTCAAGTTCACACATGAGGACTCAAGCCTCAATACCATACTCATTTGGGAATCATGTTCATTAGATTGAGTATATTAACATCTTTCAAGATTCATTATCTTTATTTCTCTTGTGTCGGTACGTGACACTCCGCTCCCTCAATATTCATTAATCCTCTTGTGTCGGTACGTGACACTCCGATCCCCTAAATCTACGTGTCGGTTCATGACACCTGATCCCCTAAATCTACGTGTCGGTTCGTGACACCCGATCCCCTAATACTACGTGTCGGTTCATGACACCCGATCCCCTAAATCTACGTGTCGGTTCGTGACACCCGATCCCCTAATACTACGTGTCGGTTTGTGACACCCGATCCCCTAATTCTACGTGTCGGTTCGTGACACCCGATCCCCTAATACTACGTGTCGGTTCGTGACACCCGATCCCCTAATTCTACGTGTCGGTTCGTGACACCCGATCCCCTAATACTACGTGTCGTTCGTGACACCCGATCCCCTAATACTACGTGTCGGTTCATGACACCCGATCCCCTAATTCTACGTGTCGATTCGTGACACCCGATCCTCTAATTCTTCTTTTATCAATTCATCAAGCCTTCTTTCTTACCAAGGCATCATCAATCCCATTATTTTAGTTCATCACGCCTTCTTTTATACAAAGGCCTCATTATTAACAAAGAGATTAGGATTTTGCAAGATTTGGAATTCAATAACTTCATCATGCTTATATAATCACAATTATATAATTACATACATGCAAGCATACAATTAAGCACATAGCGGGGTTTACAATATTATCAATACATATCATTCGCTATTAAGAGTTTACTACGAATATCGTAAGAGAAACCATAACCTACATCCACCGAAGATTAGTGATCAAGCAAGCAATTTCCCCAAGCTTTGTTCTTCGTTTTCTCTCTTCCTCGTTCAACTTTCTCTCTCTTTCTCTTGTTCTTTCTATTTTCTTTATTCAAACCCTCTTTCTTTTACCCTAATTAGTATATAATTAAGAATAAAAGATGGCAATAATAACCCACTAATTAACTCAAGGTTACCTCTTTTATCCCCCAAGAAATTGAGTTATTAATATAAACCCACGAAATATATAATTATAGCAAGAAATAGTCCAAAAAGCCTCTTTAAAACTTAACCAGAAATACCACTCCGACTGGGATTACGCAACCTGTGA